>CM043725.1:6903802-7409493 GCA_023969325.1 Oryzias curvinotus | reverse complement strand
ATCCATGAAACACAATGAGTCCTCACATTGTGATGTCACAAAGGGAGGAACAGCCCCTTCCAGGAAGAGTCTCTGCTGCCAGCTCCGCCCCCCCAGGCTAACACACACCCACTTTCTCCATGGAGCTAGCAGTGATCGACTAAATGCTTTCAATTTATAAATGCAGAATATGCATATCCATCTGTCTAAAAGTTCGGATGTGTTGTTTTTCGTGGGTGAAACACAGACTAAAGGTAAGATCGGGCCTAAAATATCCAGCCCGACCGACCCAGGCCCGTGGGCATTAAGCCCAACCCAGCCCGAGCCCGACCAATTAACTGATTTGCAGGCCCGAGCTCGAAGCAAATCCGAATTTCAATTTATCTGAATCTTACCTCTAACACAGACACGCTAACGCGACCCACATGGAGAGAAGGGCGGAGCCTCAGAGATCCAGTCGTCTTACTTCTGGGTAGCAAAATGTTCTGCGAAATAACTTATACATCATTTTTTTAAAAATCATTTAGTATGCCAAAAGGTACATATTATCACAGGTAGGATATAGTTTACTCTGAAGGCTTAAAAGATTTTGTAATATCACTTTGATCACTCAGGATATTATTTTCCTTATCCTTAATTTCTATTTGATTTATGGCAGTTGAGGACACTTAGAAGTTTCAATTTTCATAACTTCTATGATGAAAATTGGATTTCTCTTTAAGGTTGTTTTTTCTTTGTGTGGTGGTGTGCTTTGATGAATCCTTTGGAGTTTCACATTATACATTAATGCTAACTATGATTTAAAAGCTAAAGAAAATCATCAGCATAGCGTAACTTGGTGTGGGGTGTGTGTGAGTGTGTGGGGGTGTGTGGGTGTGTGTGTGTATACTGGCCTGGTGGGGTGACTTGGGCTAGGGAGGGGCTGTCATGGCTCTGAGGCGAGGCAGACCCAGATGCTGGAACCCGGAAGGAAAACACAGGTATGTTAGATGGTAAGTAACAAGTTTATTTCTGTAGCCTGGTTCTGGAGTAGTGACGTGACTGGAGGTCTTGAAGCGGTTTTCGGTTCTCAGGATTTTCAGGAACGTAGCAGCTGCTTGTGGAGATCTCTGACTCGGGTGAAACTCGTAATGATAGTCCTGAGGCAGGAGAACAAAGGTTAGCCAGAGGCAAAAACATGGAAGCAAGACATGAGCACAGGAGACCAGATAAAGCACCTTGATGGGTAACGAACTGGTGATGAATGCTGGTGAGGAATCCTCTTAGGTAGAGCTGGGGGGTATTCCAGAAAGCAGGTTATGCTAGCTCCCACGATAAGTTTGAGGCTAAGGTAGTTGATAACCTCAGCTTTCGGTTCCAGAAATGGAGGTATGTCTCAGGGTAGGTCAAGTTGCCATGGCAACTCATGCTCTGAACATAACCTGGTCCGGAGCAGGTTTAGTTGAAGCTTAGTTTGTTTTTAGAGAGGTGAAACAGCATGGCGTGTCCATTTGAAGATGATTTAGTGGATGAAGAAGCTCAGATGATACTTTTTCCACAGTGAGAGGCTGATAAGACCACATATGGATGTTGGAAAATTAAACTTGTTTACTTTGATCTAACTTAATTATTTGCTTCAGTTAAGAGAAATCATTTTTTTGTTAAGTCACCTTAAAAATAGCACATAGTTTTCAGACAATTATTTTCCTTTCTTTCAAATTAATTCAATTAAGTAGGTGTAACATTGGTGCTGCTGTTAGAGCGGCACCGCAAGGGATTCTGGGATATCATTCCATTTGCCTGTCTGGACGGATTTGGGTTGAAGTGTGGCTTTTTGACTAAATATGTTTAGTTGTTTAGCTGTTTTACTGTGTTTTGCCGAGTTATTTTGTCCTACTATGCTTACGTCTCAGCACCATGAGTGAGAGCGAAGGAGAGGAGAGGAGAGTTTTTATAGCACCCCTACACCACCATTCTGCAAGTGCAATGATGGGGAATTCTTTAATTAATTTTTGCACTCCGTGCATTTTTTACCGTTCTTTTTATTGTTATACAAATTAGCATATTCACCGGCTCAAACTTGTACATATGAGAGTTCAACATATATATATATATAAACGTCACACGGAAAATGGAAACAAGATCAGAAACTCGTGCGTTTACTTTGTCTGTTGATTTTCTCCAAGCAGACATTCTTTTTTTTGATGATGCAGCCGTGTTACTTTTTTGTTGGACGTATAATCTTTATCCGCCGTCATTAAAATCTCAGACTCCGTCTCACTTCCGTCTCAAGTGTCGCGCTTTCTTTTTTTTTCCCCACGCGTTTCCATGGTGACTCCAGAAATCGGCGATCTATTGAGAATGTCTTTATGTACCTGCTGTGCACGTGCTTTAACCCAGGGTTACCAAGTCAAGCGTAATTACGCCAACTCATATCTGGTCTTCTGGAACCAACATACCCAAAGTAAGCAAGTTCAGGCGGATTTCAGCCAGAGTTCAGGCTTAAAGTCAGGGGAGTTTAAACATGCTTCCTGGAATACCCCCCTGGTGTCATGGTTTGTGTTTCTTTGTATTGGCTTTTGCTTTCCGTCTTGTTTCTATCATGTTTGAGTTCTGTTTCCTGTTTTATTTTGAAGGGGTTACTGTTATGTGATGGTTTTGAGTTTTATTTCCCTAGTCCCAATCTCTGCTGATCATGTTCACCTGTGTCTTGTCAGTGCTGATTGTATTTAAATGTTGTCTCTGCCTTCCTCTTGTGCTGGTCCATTAACGTCTCTATCGTCGCTTCCCTTCTGCCATGTGTTCATGTTTTGTATCACAGTAAGTTTAGTTTTGTTTTCCTGCTCTGCTGCACCTTTTGTTAGTAATTAAACCCTTTGCCCTGGAACCACGTGCCTCCTGCCTCTGCATCTTTTGGGTCCTTCATGCTCATCAGCCCTCCCTACCTGACAGCTGGCAGGTGATGAGGTGAGTGGTCACAGCTGAGATAAGTGAGGAGCAGAGAGCAGAGAGGAGAGGAGAGGGGAGGGGGAGGAGAGACCGACAGAGGCACCATGACAGGATAACAAGAAGTGGGGCAGGCTGCTGAAGGGGATCAGGTCTCCTGCTGGCCATCAACTCACCGGTCTGAAACAGGAAAGGCCTAAAAGCAAACAGCGAATCTGACCAGAGGCAACAGTATTTTGATCATCTTCTAGTTCACTCACACACTGTTCACTGAACATGTACCCTCTGATGGCCTTAATGATTCCACCCAGCTCCTCCTTGGAGGGGGGCTGTGCTCCCCCATAGAAAACACCAGGTTGATGGGATCAAACTGTTACGGAAAGGGGAGCAAGTTGAAACCCAGATGAAAGAAGGACTCCCAACATGGCCAACATTTTATTGAACTAAGCATGGGCAAAAACTCAGAACATAATATGCTCCGACACAGAACACAAGAGGACCGCTCCTTAAATAACCAGGACAAACCAGACAACTCTAAACAGCTGTGGACATCTCCAGAAGAACCCAGGGACAGGGCTTCCAGGAGAATCACAGCTGAGAGAGAAAAGGAAAAGCCAGAAACCAAAAACACAGTGGCAAACCAGGGGGGTATTCCAGGAAGCATGTTTAAACTAGCCTGACTTTAAGCCTGAACTCTGGCTGAGATCCGCCTGAACTTGCTTACTCTGGGTATGTCGGTTCCAGAAGACCGGATATGAGTTGGCGTAATTACGCTCGACTTAGTAACCCTGGGTTAACGCACGTGCACGTCGTGTGCATAAAGACATTCTCAATAGATCGCCGATTTCTGGAGTCACCATGGAAACGCGTGGAGAAAAAAAAAGAAAGCGCGACACTTGAGACGGAAGTGAGACGGAGTCTGAGATTTTAATGACGGCGTATGAAGATTATACGTCCAACAAAAAAGTAACACGGCTGCATCATCCAAAAAAAAAAAAGAATTTCTGCTTGGAGAAAATCAACAGACAAAGTAAACCCGCAAGTTTCTGATCTTGTTTCCTTTTTCCTTGTGACGCATATATATATATATATATATATATATATATATATATATATATATATATATATATATATATATATATTGAACTCTCATATGTATAAGTTTGAGCCGGTGAATATGCTAATTTTTATAACAATAAAAAGGACGGTAAAAAATGCACGGAGTGCAAAAATTAATTAAAGAATTTCTCATCATTGTGCTTGCAGGATGAGAGTGTAGGGGTGCTATAAAAACTCTCCTCTCCTCTCCTTTGCTCTCACTCATGGTGCTGAGACGTAAGCACAGTAGGACAAAATAACTCGGCAAAACACAGTAAAACAGCTAAACAACTACACATATTTAGTCAAAAAGCCACACTTCAACCCAAATCCGTCCAGACAGGCAAAGGGAATGATATCCCAGAATCCCTTGCGGTGCCGATCTAACAGCAGCACCAAAGTTACACCTACTTAATTGAATTAATTTGAATGAAAGGAAAATAATTGTCTGAAAACTGTGTTATTTTTAAGGTGACTTAACAAAAAAATGATTTCTCTTAACTGAAGCAAATAATTAAGTTAGATCAAAGTAAACAAGTTTAATTTTCCAACATCCATATGTGGTCTTATCACCCTCTCACTGTGGAAAAAGTATTATCTGAGCTTCTTCATCCACTAAATCATCTTTAAATGGACACGCCATGCTGTTTCACCTCTCTAAAAACAAACTAAGCTTCAACTAAACCTGCTCCAGGTTTAGTTGAATATAAACGGGATAAACCAGGTTATGTTCAGAGCATGAGTTGCCATGGCAACTTGACCTACCCTGAGACATACCTCCATTTCTGGAACCGAAAGCTGAGGTTATCAACTTCCTTAGCCTCAAACTTACCGTGGGAGCCAGCATAACCTGCTTTCTGGAATACCCCCCAGAACACAAACAGGTGAGACAGGGACTTGGAGAGGTAAGCTGCATCGTAATCCTGCAGGGAGCAGAAACAGATCTAGAACAATCTTCATTGATGATATGAAAGTGGTGACTGAGCAAAGACAGAGACGCTCAGAGTGCAGTAGAAGTTTGTTGCACTGATCAAACTGGGGGCAAATGGGACTCTGTCTCAGGGACTTCTGCTGACTTTTAGACTCATCAACTCCAAGTATGTCCTACAAGTCTTCATAACATCAAGTATTGTTTGAGGAGATACTTCAGAAGTTTCTGAAGCATAGATAAGTGGAAAAGTCTAAAAATGTTCATCTGTCAACTCTAGATAATTCAACTCTAGATCCACATGTCATTACAACAATCTTTGAAGTTGGTCCTAGTGATGAAAACAATATTGGAATTATGAAGTTTGAGAGATTTTTTTTCAAATGTAAGATTAAATACGAGAAAAGAAGAAAAAAAAGATTTAAAAAAATCTTTGTTTTTAAATGAGCTTCATGGGATAATATTGTTCAGTGGAGAAAATAGAACATTGAAGAATCTTTAGAGTTTCCTCAGTAAAAGCAGAATGGTGAGAACAAAAGTTTCCAACTTTGATCATATTTCTTAAATGGTTTTCAGAAATGTTTTTTTCATTTCAGTTTTCCATCCAGTGATGACAAAGTGAGCCTTGCTAAGAATATTGTGGCTGTCTTTCCTGACTTAAGGGTCAAAGTTCAAGAACACAATAAGGAAATGTCCAAGGATATGTATGTTAACATGACTTAAGTCCTACTTATTATCCAGCTGTGCTGGTGCTCAAACTGAACAATTTGAGAAGCATAGTGTTTTCATATCAACCTGGTTTTTTGGCTAAAAGACATTTTCAAGGCTAAACTTCAGCTTGATTACACAAAGTCTCAAGACTCCAGTTCAACTGAGATGCTTTGACGATGCTTCCATAAGGACTGAAAGTTCAAACATTATAGACCCATTCCACTGAAAATGTTGTTTTTGGTGTTTTGAACATGTTCTTGTAGCATTTTTCTGATGATGGACACATATAAAGAAAATTAAGCTTAAAATGAAACCTGAGCTTGACTTTATTCAAATCATTGCAAATCAGGAGAAGAAGAAACAATGCAGTTGAAAAAAGCTTCAGGTGTGAAGTACTAGTTACTACAGCAGGCCTCAGATTTCTTGCTCCGCCCCTTTCTGATTCATCTCAACAAATAGATCCATGAACGTCTTTGTTTTCCTCGCCTGAGCTGGAATCTGGATCTAAACTGTATGGCTGGATAGCTCCAATATTGCTCACCATTTTAGATGCACTGCTAATGTTAGGTTGGGGTTGAGAGGGGCTGTAAGCTAGCGGGAGAGAATCTAAACAGATGCATGATGGGAAGGGGGCGGGCTTACTTGCCTCTTTACACATTTTGGGTTTGATTTAACACTATTACAGTGCTAAAAATGGAAAACAACTTTTGTTAAATTGCCAACACAATCCCTGAGTTACAAATGACTATTTAAATGTTTTGGAAAAAAATAATACAAGAATAGTGAGAAACTAATAGCAAACAAATTGTGTTAAAATCAACACAACATATGTTGTTCTGTTGTAAACACATTACTGTGTTGATAATGGAGATAATTTGTGTAAATAATAACATCTGTTTTTGTCTTTGAGCCCCCCCCCCCCTGCACCCATGCAGCTGTACTATCTTGATGATGTCACTCATTATCCTCGATGATGTCACTCATTATCCTTGATGATGTCACTCATTATCCTCGATGATGTCACTCATCATCATCGATGATGTCACTCATAGTCACATATTCATATTCACATATACAGGATCCAGAAAGTTCTTGCTCATTGCCCGTTTGGTTCACACCAGAGAGCACGCCTTCTGTTTCTCAGCGACTAGAAAGCCTTGCATTCACGTCAAGCGCCTTTCGCCTACACTGAGAAACTGCATCTTTTGCTCAGATCATTTGACAGATTTTCACTTTTTTATACTTTGAAAATCTTTCTTTAAAATGTTCCTGAGCCGTTTTCGAGTTTCTGGGGTTGAGGAGAGCTCCCTCACCCAGAAGCTTTCTAAACTTGAGAAGAGAGTCCAGGAAAACTCCTCGCTGACCAGCCAGTTGCAAACCCTGGCAGCTGAGCTGGAAGGCCAGAAAAACCTCAGAGGAACCTTCGCTGGACTCATCCAGGCAAAGAAATCTGCCACTAAACTCTCCAAGAAGCTGGAAAAGGACTTGCAACGCGTCTCCAAGAAAATCCAGGAGCAGAAACCCCTGGAGGACCGCTGCAAGAAAGAACAGCAAAACCTTGATCAGCTGACTGAGACTAACAGCAACCTCAAGGCAACTCTTCAGGAACTCCAGATGAGAGTTCAGGATCCTGAAGAGTTGTCCGCTGAATTAGAGAAAATCCAGATCACAGCCAAAGCTATTGATCAAGAGAACACTGATCTGGAGAAAGAGGTTCAGAAGGTCCAAACCACCATCGTGGCCCTCGAACCTCTGGAACAGCAGCTGAAAGAGGAGAGTAATCGCCTCCAAACACTGCAGGAGAAAAACACCGTCCTCCAGAAGCACCTGAAAGACCTCCAAAGACATGGTGAGGAGGAGGCAGCAATGAGACACCGCTACACCTCCATCCTCACCCAAACCAAGTCTCTGGAGGAGGACAACTCCAAACTTGATACCCAAATTCTAGAGCTGCAGAAACAAAAAGCCCTCCTGGAAGAAGAGCTGAAAGACCTGGAGAAAAAGTGTGCGGAAGACTCTGAGATGAGGCTTCGCTATTCCTCTCTGCAAGCGGGAAAAAAAACTGTGGAGAGTGAATACAAAACCCTGAAGCAACAGATCAGAGTTCTTTTTCAACAATGTGAGGACTTCAGGCCCATGACTGAACAATACAATGAAGCCATGGAAGCCATCAGCAAAGTCAGAGGAATAAATAAATCGCTTTTGGAGGAACGCCAGGACAAGGAGATCATGAAACAACAATTAGAAATACTGGCCACAGAATACACTAAACTGCAGACAGACATTGAGGCATTACAGAAAGAAAATTCCAACCTCGTCAAAGGTCTGCAAAAGCTAAATGTGCAGATTCTGGACCCAGAACACCTGGAGGTCAAAGTTGAAGCAGCAAAAAAAGAGCATCAAGCACTTCTGGCTGAAAACAAAGACCTTAAAGCCTCAAAGTTTGCACAACAACCCAAACACCCTGCATTGAGGCGCCCTCTTGTGGCTGCAGCCACAGCTGCTCAAAAAGACGTTCCTGCTCCACAACAACCAAGTCCGCCTGTGTTGGAGGAAACTTCTGCACTCAGAGAAAGAACTAGCAGGTTCCACCAACACAGAGCTGCACTAGCACAGCATCAGGGTGCCTTACCAAGGAGGGTTCCTGGTTCCCGGCAGGTCTAGGACCCTTAAACCAAAGAGTTTAGGCAGCCTTGATTTAAAGACTGCTTAGACTGCCCCCCCCCCCCCCAATCGGTCCCAGATGAGTGGAAGAAGATGGATGGATGGGAGTGTTTTTTTCTTCTGCACAAATCACATTATGTGCAGAATATTTTTTTTGTTTTTTTTTAAATTCTTTTGTGCATTTTTGGGTTCTCTCCGGGTGCTCCGGCTTTCCCTAGATTCTAAAAAAGACTTTATTTTAAGTGAATTAGAGGTTTACTTGTACTACCTGCCCTCACTGTCTGCATCTACACACCACTGCATCAGATCATTGATTTATTTTCACTAAAGGGGGAAAAATGTTTCCAACTGTGAAAACAAAATGTTTCTTGCAGTCAGTGACTGATGTGGGCCATGATAGTAATAAAAAGATTGATGGATGGATGAGTGTTTTTTTTCTGCACAAATCAAATTATGTGCAGAAATTGTTTTTTTTTTTTTTTTTTTTGTGCATTATTGGGTTCTCTCCGGGTGCTCCGGCTTTCCCTAGATTCTAAAAAAGACTTTATTTTAAGTGAATTAGAGGTTTACTTGTACTACCTGCCCTCACTGTCTGCATCTACGGACCACTGCATCAGATCATTGATTACTTTTCACCAAATGTGCAGAAATGTTTCCAACTGTGAAAATAAAATGTTTCTTGCAGTCAGTGACTGATGTGGGCCATGATAGTAATAATAAAAATAAATAAATATCAGTCACCAAATTGTATCGATAATGAATCAAACTAAAGCCTGGCAGTCCTGTGGGTTTTCTCCGAGTTCTTCGGTTTCCCCGCAGTACTTGTTAGTGATTGGCTAGTGACTGATAAATATCCCCTCCCTGAATCGCCACCTTATCGTGGTGGAGGGGTTTGCGTGCCCGAATGATCCCAGGAGCCAGTAGCCGGTTGGTGTTCCACCTCAAACTGGTCCTGGGAGACGGGCCAGACTAAGGGCGATTCAAACAAAAACCTTTTCATTAATGGATCCACTAACTCCCCCCAATCAGAGGTACCAGTGCCCCACCCTGGAGCCAGACAAGTTAGTTCTTGTCTGGTGGCTTTTAATTGCTCTGGGGCAGTGGACAGTGGGACACTGGCTTTCTCCACCTTTGGTTAGACGCTTCACAGTGGATCACTCAACCGTCTGTCTCCAATGAGTCCCCAATCACCAGAGAAAAGAAACAAGGAACTCCTTCCAGCTGATCCTTCATGATCCACTTTCCTGCAGAGGGAGCAGACCCATGGCAGCTCCAGAATCGGCTTTTCTGTCCTCCAAGGACCGACCCACAACGGCTCTTTTGAGAGCCATCCACAAAACCTTTAAGAGCTTGATTCTCTCTTTTTCACAGTTATTACTCAAAACCTTTTAAAAACTACAATAGTTGAGAAGGTAAGAGATCAAAACAGGTTCAATAGTACATTTGGACTGGAGCAGAACTGCCCTCTTCCTCGTGAAATCACACTGCTATCGGTGCAAGACGCTGCTCAGTAGTATGAAAACAGTTGCCATTGATATATATTACTGGGTTGGCCGTCACGTGACAGACGACACATGCGCCATTACTATGCATTGAGTCTTGAAGTAATGACAAAGTCCAAACAGGCAGAGAATCACAAAAGGAGACGCAATGTTTTACAATCAACTGCAAAAGTTATGACAGCAAAATTTGACGATGGAGAGGAATTACCCTGCGCAGGTTAGTAATCACATTTTATTAGAAAGAAATCAGGCTGGGAAGTGTGAAGTGGGTGCTAAAGTGGGTGCTAGCATGCTAGTTTGGGTCATCCATGTGGCCAGTGCTGAGGCTTTTTCTACAGCCTGGAGGAATGGTTAAGGTTAGGATGAAGTTTAGGGTTGGGGTTAAAAACACCAAATGGTTCCTGAGCGCTGCCGTGTCTGCAGCTCACCGCTCTGCCAGGGGATGGGTCAAATGTGGAGAACAAATGTCACACACCTAGATGTGTGACATCTAATGGGACTTTGAATATGTGCAACAAAATTCAGCCTCAGACGCACTGAAAATACTTGCGGGCAATGCAGCAATGTACAACTTTGCTAAACGTATTAAATGTGGATTACATGAATCTACAACTTGATTGAAAAAAATCTCTAGGAAGAGTTTTCGTTTGTATCTGGAACTGAAGGTGCTTTTTTTATATTCAAGATGGCGGCTTTTTCCCAAGGTCAAAGGTCAGTGAAACTACTGTTGTAGCTGTAGACTTAAAGTGTGGGTGACATGGCCTATTTTAATAAGCCAATATATAGTAAATAGTCTCTATTTCATGTTGCGATTGTTTTTAATATTTTTCGAAAAAGAATAAATAACGAAAAACGCGATATAAACAACGAGGACGGCCGCCGGCTTCACGCATTCCGCCGAATTCGCGCCGCCCTGTTTGTGACGTAACGAAAGGCAGACAACATGGCTAGCACCGATAGCGAAGCACAGAGTGATGCTACCGTCTTCCAGCCAAGACCACTTAAATTTGTTTTTTTTATCGTCTTCTCACAACTGAGGTCGTGACCACGCTCAATAATGACGATGCCCGCATTATTGATCGCAAACTCTTCAGATTTGTTTGTGAAAGTTTAGCGTGTGTCCCCAGTTTTGGTCTCTATGGGATCCGTCACGCTGACCACGTGGTACAGACAGAGCCAATCAGAGCCGTCGACGCATCCGAAAGCAACTAAAACGTCCCGTCATTGGTCAATTAGGCCGGGTAGACGAGAGATAGCCGCGACCATAGAGGAAGCGATCCGCAGAGAAATATAGAAAATAAAGCTAAAATTCGCCGATTTAAGACAATTTTTTCATCCGGAAAGCGATTTGTCCATAGAGATCAGGTCTTTATTTCCAGGAAAGTACGTTCGGTTTGCTCAAAAACCCGGATTTCCGGGAATTCCCGGAAGACTTTCATCACTGAACGTTAAACTCACTCTCTTTTGTAATAAATACATTATGTAATAAACGTTAAACTCACTCTCTTTTGTGCCAGCTTTTCGGTCACAGATTTTCTCTTTTTGTACTGGCTCCTGCCAGTGCTGGTACTGGGCGTTTCTGTTTTTCGGACGTGCGCTGAACTTGTTTTGTCCATTGTTTCAGCAGCGTTTCTTGTTTTGGGAATTTATACACAGATACACTTTCACTAGAAGTATTGCTACATCCAGCTGCCACACAACGACTTGGCATGTTGATGATTAACAGAGAATTAACGAGAATTAACGATGATTAACGAGAGAAACGAAGACTACCTGCTTTGTTTACATGCTGTCCGAAGCGGAACTACGGAAGTCAATGCCTTTCGTGACGTCACAGGTCATATCAGGGTCACTTCCAGTCTGCGCTCTTAGCGGCAAATTCAAATCTCTGATTCCTTCGAAAGATGTCTATTATTCATATGCTTCGGATTTTTTTCGACGCGAACTATTGGTATCAATAGAATCAGCGTTTAAAGGGCTTTTTTATTTGACAAAGTTGTTCAAAGCATGGCATCCACACTTTAAGCTGGCAGCATGCAATTGAAATTTTGTGAAAATAGCATGAACAAGAATGTTGTTTTCCCATACAGTTGAAAAATATGAAAAACGTCAAATCTCAAACTTTGCCACAAAATGGCCGCCAAACTGTAGATCGTTTGGACATCCCATAATAATTTCAAAACTTACTTTGGATGTCCCCGACATGTGTGTTTTGGTTTCATTACTGTATTTTACAATACTTTTTTTTGTCACCATAAGAGATTTTAGGCCAATTCGGGGTTTTTTTGCGGTATCGCTCGCTGTGATGTCATCCATCCTGTCATGAGTGACAGGCGTATGTGACTGTGAGTGACAGGCGTGTGTGACTGTGTGAGTGACAGGCGTATGTGACTGTGTGAGTGACAGGTGTGTGTGACTGTGTGAGTGACTGGCGTATGTGACTGTGTGAGTGACAGGCGTGTGTGACTGTGTGAGTGACTGGCGTATGTGACTGTGTGAGTGACAGGCGTATGTGACTGTGTGAGTGACTGGCGTATGTGACTGTGTGAGTGACAGGTGTGTGTGACTGTGTGAGTGACTGGCGTATGTGACTGTGTGAGTGACAGGCGTATGTGACTGTGTGAGTGACAGGCGTATGTGACTGTGTGAGTGACAGGCGTGTGTGACTGTGTGAGTGACAGGTGTGTGTGACTGTGTGAGTGACTGGCGTATGTGACTGTGTGAGTGACAGGCGTATGTGACTGTGTGAGTGACAGGCGTGTGTGACTGTGTGAGTGACAGGCGTGTGTGACTGTGTGAGTGACTGGCGTATGTGACTGTGTGAGTGACAGGTGTGTGTGACTGTGTGAGTGACTGGCGTATGTGACTGTGTGAGTGACAGGCGTATGTGACTGTGTGAGTGACAGGCGTATGTGACTGTGTGAGTGACAGGCGTGTGTGACTGTGTGAGTGACAGGTGTGTGTGACTGTGTGAGTGACAGGTGTGTGTGACTGTGTGAGTGACTGGCGTATGTGACTGTGTGAGTGACAGGCGTATGTGACTGTGTGAGTGACAGGCGTGTGTGACTGTGTGAGTGACAGGCGTGTGTGACTGTGTGAGTGACTGGCGTATGTGACTGTGTGAGTGACAGGCGTATGTGACTGTGTGAGTGACAGGCGTATGTGACTGTGTGAGTGACAGGCGTGTGTGACTGTGTGAGTGACAGGTGTGTGTGACTGTGTGAGTGACTGGCGTATGTGACTGTGTGAGTGACAGGCATATGTGACTGTGTGAGTGACAGGCGTATGTGACTGTGTGAGTGACAGGTCTGTGTGACTGTGTGAGTGACTGGCGTATGTGACTGTGTGAGTGACAGGCGTATGTGACTGTGTGAGTGACAGGCGTGTGTGACTGTGTGAGTGACAGGTGTGTGTGACTGTGTGAGTGACAGGTGTGTGTGAGTGTGTGAGTGACTGGCGTATGTGACTGTGTGAGTGACTGGCGTATGTGACTGTGTGAGTGACAGGCGTATGTGACTGTGTGAGTGACAGGCGTGTGTGACTGTGTGAGTGACAGGTGTGTGTGACTGTGTGAGTGACAGGCGTATGTGACTGTGTGAGTGACAGGCGTATGTGACTGTGTGAGTGACAGGCGTGTGTGACTGTGTGAGTGACAGGCGTATGTGACTGTGTGAGTGACAGGCGTGTGTGACTGTGTGAGTGACAGGTGTGTGTGACTGTGTGAGTGACTGGCGTATGTGACTGTGTGAGTGACAGGCGTATGAGACTGTGTGAGTGACAGGCGTGTGTGACTGTGTGAGTGACAGGTGTGTGTGACTGTGTGAGTGACAGGTGTGTGTGACTGTGTGAGTGACTGGCGTGTGTGACTTTGTGTGGACGGGTGGAGAAGCCGCCATCAAGTCTTCCTGCTTTTGTACATGTTATCCCGATTTAGTTTTTTACTTGTTGCCACGGTGACAAACCTAAAGGGGCGGAGTCAAACACTGCGCATGAATGGATAGAATCCCCAGCAGGAACTGTGAGCTTTGGTTCATCTTCAGGAGGATGAAACTTTACAAACATTATAAAAGAAGAAGTGAGATGAATCCTCAGACTCTTTCTTCTCAGACTTCCTATAGTTGCATTTCTCTGTGCTGTTATTTGCCTCAGCTACGTTTTTTTTTTTTTACCACAGGTGATGAGGCACTAAAAACAAAAGCCACAGTGAGTGCGCCACCTGGTGGAAACGACTTGAAGTAATTTAAATCCAGACCAAGCGGAGCAGGGTTAGAGCAGGAGGAAATGAACCTAAAAATATCGAGACAACATATTTGTTAACTGAGCTTTACGTGTGTGTTTATGGTTGTGACTCTTGTGTTATATTTGTTTGCCTTTATCTATGGTTTTTCCTTAGCATTTCCCTTTGAATTGACTTTTGCATTGTTGTTACATTTAGATTTGTTTACAAATGTCTCGTGTTGAAATGTGTTTACCCTACATTTACGTTTGGGTTTACGCGCTGCCACAGACTGCTAACCTGTTCACTGCCCAACATTATCTGGGATAGGCTCCAGCAACCTTGTGACCCCCAAAAGGGATTGAGGGGGTTTGGAAAAGGATAATTGGGTTTGTGTTGACGTGTGTTGACATGTGTTTGTGCTTGATGGCAGCATCCTGGAGGTGAGGAGGTCCTGAGGGAGCAGGCGGGTGGAGATGCCACTGAGAGCTTTGAGGACGTCGGACATTCCACCGACGCCAGAGAAATGGCCAGCAGCATGGTGATCGGCGAGCTGCATCCGGTCAGTGTGAGCACAGAAACGTGCAGGAACAGATGTTAGATCTGCGTGAGTCTAACGATCCATTTCCATCTGTAGGATGATCGGCACAAGATCGCCAAACCTGTGGTGAGTGACGGCTGTCCCAGAGCAAAGGGGGCAAGTGCATTGTGGGAGAAGCTGTGCTTAGTACAGTAATTCTGTATGTATCTTATGTGGCCCACTCATTTACATTTTTTCCCCTTTTGTTTATGATTTTTATCTGCCATTATATAAGCTCTCCTTGTAAGAAATAAAAAGTCTAACCCTTTTATTAACTCCTCCACATTTATCAGATTTTATATTTTTATCCTTAAAGATGAAATTTAATTCTTTAAGGTTTGAAAAAGGTCAGAATACCAATACTAATTGACTGTAAATGACAACTGGACTGAGTTTAACATCATCCATAGAAAACGGTTCACTTTCAGCTCCAACCAAATGAAAAAAAGTCAGCCGCCATTTTTTGCGATGCGGAAGCCGCCACTTTGGAGCCAGACGATGTCAGTAAGCAGTGATCTGAGTTGGTCCGAGTCATTGTTTCTAAGGCAACGGGGAGAACCTGGTCACCCACTTTTACTGAGGCATCTGATTGTTGGATCTATAAATTCAGAAAACAAATAAGAAAAGTTAAGATGATCAAGAACATGCAAAAATATATAAATCAGTTTAGCTAACGGTTGGGTTAGGTTAGCCGGAAACTGATCACAGTTAAACGTTTACACAATTTCAATTGTAACAGTTATTATTTCCTCAGTTACAGCTATAATCTGTAGAAATACAAAGAAACCTTTATTGAAAAAAAAAAAACAGTGACTGAAATCTCCCGAGTGCCGAGTCTCCATTTTTGGGGTAATTTTGGTACAGTTTAATATAACAAAGGCCTTTTTGAAGAAACTACTTTCACTGATCTAGTTCTTTTCCATAATTCTAACAGTTTAGTCCAGAGTTGTATCCTAACCTCTGGAATCACACGCCCTCTGGTGGAGATGTGTGTCTCTACTGTAAACATTCTCTGTCAGTCATGGAAACTTGAGAGGGAAACCGCTGCACCGTCTGGTGATGGATCAGCTCACTTTTGTCGATAAAGTTTTACTACAAACTTCCTGTTTTTCAGGAAACACTGGTGACCACAGGCAAGGAGGAGAGCAGGTATACGCACAAGCATGCACGCTTTGGTTCACTAGATAAGATTTCTTTAACTGGGATAATTGTTTCTTTTGCAGCTGGTGGTCAAACCTGGTGATCCCAACGCTGGCGGCTGCTATCGTCACGCTCGTGTACCGCCTGTACGTCTCTGAGAGCTAGTGACATCAGAGAGATGGCTGTGGCGTCACGGGTGGACGGCGGCTCTTCCCTGTGCAGGAGCAGATTACCAGCGAAATACACTTATTGAAAGTCTCGCTGTCTGTTTCCGAATCTCCAGCCCCACCCCTCTAAGGCCCGCCCACCTCAACTGTTTAACCCAGTAATCACGCAGAGTGCCTGTGATCAGAGCAGCTCTAGATTTCTAATTCTGTGCTTTTATGTGAAAGGGTATCGCCTACAGCCGGCGTGCTCCGCCCCTCCACAAACTCTGAGCGCCTTAATCTGACCAAATCTAAGAGTTTCTATTTTCACTAATCCAGCTGCCTCGTTCTGAGGATCTGCCACTCAAGGATCTGATCAGAATCCGTTTATAAACCAGCCTACAGGGGGCGCTATCTCTTAGTAAGGGAAGGGAAAAGGTAATAAAAGAAGACACCACATCCGAGGTTATTCTACTGAAAATGTAATCCTGAATTGTCGGTGCTCAGCAGGATTCAAATCAACAGTTTTATCTGAAGCAGGCTCCTCCTGGACCTGCAGCATGGACTCTGAAGTGCATTCCAGGGACCAGCTGAGGCGGTCCAGTCCGTCCAGCACAGAACCTTTAGCTGAGCGGGTCTCCTGTAAGCGCAGCTGCTTTTTTTAAGGAACAATAAAACTTGATTCAGTCGACTCTGCTGCCTCTGGTTGTGTTCTTTGGCAGCTTTGTGTCCAGTCAGAATAGACTTTTACTTTGAAAGGACCTAGTTGCCACAGGTAAGAGCCTACTTTTTGTGATAGGAGCCCTGCGGCGCCCTCCTGTGGATGAAGGTTTGGTCTCCAAAAAAGAAGCTGTTGCTCAGGAGTCGGATCAATAAAAACCTTTTTGACAACCTGGAAATGAGTGGGAAGAAGCTACCTAATATTATCCCACCCCTACTGAATTGTTTAATTTTATAGTTTTACGTAACCCGGTTCAGATCAGATAGATTCTTTTTCTAAGCAACTAAATCAAGTGCCTGTTAATGATTGATTTCATAGGATCCAATAGACTGGGTAAGAGAACTGGATAAAGTGAGAGTGACATCATCTATAGAAAACTTACTTACTGTTCCAACAAAATGAAGTCAATTCAGTCGCCATTTTTTTTGTAATACGGAAGCTGTCATATTGAAACCAGATGACGTAAGTCAGCAGTGATTGGTCAGAGTCGGTCTGAGTCATTTCCATAGCAACCACTGTCCAATTAAGAATTAGCTTGTCTGAAGTCCACACCCCTACCACTGAAGCAGGTTCAGGAGAATCTGTCAAACGTTTGACATACGACCACCTACTTTTATCGAGGTATCTGATTGGTCGATTCATAACTTGAAAAAAATTGCACTCTGGGCAATATATGAAAAAAATGCAGATTATCAAGAACATGATAACCCTTGTGCTATCCTAAGCACTTTAACATTGGGAATTGGGTCATCTAGACCCACTAGACAGTGCTCTGAACCTTTTTTCTTCAATGATTTGTGATCTTCACTGGTGTCCATGGATTACATGAAATCCTCTCCACCTTTATCCACCTTTGTCATGGTAGGGAGACTAACGGAATATCAGAGAGGCCCAGCGTTCTGAGCCAAGGACCAGAACATAGACGGTATACAGTATATCACTGGATATATCCCCTCCGGTATTTCAAATAGGAATTGCCTGCTGGCTTCAACATCTTTGCATTTTCTACAGGTGATGTCACACTCACTTTGTCCAGTGATATCCGTCTATGGACCAGGACCAGCACCACAGGGACACAGGCTCAGATGTGATGTGATCCTCGGCTCATGGCCTAGCCTGAGAACTCAGGGATCGCTCCCCCCGCATGGAGAGAGGACCGCTCCGTGGACAGGGGTTTATTATTCCCCATGAAAGCCTAACTGTGTAAATTTGGGAGCATGTTGAACAGACAGCAGGATGGCAATTTCTTTATTCCAAGTGCTAGAACTTTATCCCCCCTCCTTCACCAAAGACAAGGAGCCACTGGATGAATCTGTGAGGAGTAAATATTGGGAGAGCATAGTTCTTTACACCAATCAAGTGTAGAAGCAGTCGGGCCGACCGGTTGCACTAATTCACACACACCGTCCCGAAGCCGCTCCTCTGCTCAGAGACACGGTTCTCTGGAGACCAGCAGCTCCCCCCCACACAGCACTGTGTGTGTGTGTGTGTTAGGGGGGGTTGCTCCTAAGTATCTGCCTATGTGTGTGTTGGGGGGGTTGCTCCTAAGCATCTGCCTATGTGTGTGTAGGGGGGGGTGGTCCTGCCTTCACTGAAGCCTTCAGCATAATCCAGGAAGCACATTTAACGCACCTGCTCAATCACTTTGTATGAATGCTGTGTATGCAAATCCTATGTATGCCTCATCTCTGTATATTAATAATAATAATAATGCGTTTTATTTAAAAGTGCATTACAAAACACTCAAGGACACTGTACATTCATAACATACATTAATGTACAGTATGTTTAACATTGTTAAACACAGGAAGCAACTGTTACTTTGTTGCTGTGATGGACCCTCGGAATGACAAGAACTTGTGAATTACAAAGTTGAGGTTTATCCCCAGTCCTATGACAAAAGGCAAAAGTATTTGCATCGTAGGAAAGCAGCCATTTACGACATTGAAGGCAAGTCTGACAGCTAAAAGAAATGTATTGTAAACCAAGGAAAAATATGTAGAATATTGAAATTTGTATTCAAGAAAAACCAGCCTATTTGTGACTTATTCATTTGAGAGTTTAAATGCCTACATAGGATATGAGGCCTATCATCTTCATACATCTATTCTAGTGTGTGGTAGTGCTAAGTTAGGTTAGATGTGGTGATTACTTGTCCTTCAGTCTTTAGCACCATTGGTGCCACAAAGGGTCTTTAAATAGTTGCAAATCACACATGTGTGTTTGTGATGCGGCTAATTTCATATTTTAAGACTTTCATGCAAGCCCTACTGGAGCACATTGTGGCCAAACAAAAACAAGGCAGGCAATATCTGCAAGATTTTAATGGCCTGGGATGTCTGTTGACATTAACAACTGAATAAATGATGTAAACACACATGGCACAAATACAAAAATGTTTATTTTTACCATATTTTTTACATCTTAAATTAAATGTAAGCATGATCAAGAACTGTTTCTAATGTCACTTTGAAATTAGGTGTCTGTGCTCTGCAGGCCAAACAAGTCGTCCAGCGATAAAACAGCAGAAAGTCTACACACCTACTGCCGTGGGTTTATTTAGCATATCATCGACATATCAACAGTTCTCAGTTATACGAAGAATATTTTATGTTTTTTACAATTATTTCAATATATATTTATAGTGCACATATATTTATCAATAATTAATGAATGCAGCAACTATCCAGACTTTTTCTATGACAGTTTAAATATGACGATACTAATGTCTTTCCGCTTTCTCAGCCTTTTGGATTTTATAGGAAAGCTGGCAGAAAAAAAAACTAAAACGGGCATATCTACATATATGTTATGTAGGGGTTAATGGCCGACGAAGTGTGCGGTTACTACTTTTTAACGCATGCTGTGGAAGCCTGAGGAGGACGGTTGCTTCCGCGAAGTGCGTTAAAAAGTAGTAACCGCACACTTCGAAGGCCATTAACCCGCTTATACCATGGTCACATACAAAAGCAATACATATTAACCAGGTTTTAGTCCTTAATTCTTGTTTTTTTTTCGATTTGGATCGCTTTTCTCACAAAAATCGGACTATATGTTACGTGATGCGGCGCGATGCATACCCAGCAGCCAATCAGAATCGAGTATTCACCCGGACCATGGTATAAGGTGGACTACCTCACAAAGTGTCCACATGCATACCCTCAAGTCCCCAAGTTCATCCACCAGTTTGAGACTCCCAAAAGAATCCCCACAGACCAAGGCAAAGACTTTGTTAACACTGTACAATATAACAATTACATATTTATTTAAGTTGATTTAAGGTAATATTATTGAAGCTTTTTATTCTAAAGTTTCATAATGTCAGCCTATTTGAAAAATTATATCTAACTGCTTTTCTAAGTGCTTGCAGATAAACAAGGGAGTAATGATTTGGGAGTACTCAACATTTGGTATAAAGTGAAAGGGCGTAAAGATAACTGAGTGGGTGTATTCAGGAACTGAGTGAGGAACCTTACAACCCATGAGCTCAATTCTACCCAAGCACCCCCACATTTTAAAACTGCACGCCTGCAGTCCTAACTGAGCGGTGATCTTCCGCGGCCACTTCAACTTTACGCCCTCACCTGGACTTGGACCACCTGGACCTTTCACTTAATGGTAGTGAAGAAACGCCATGTAAACCCATCATCTAACTCTATGCGATGCATTTTGGTCACTCGGATGTCCTTCAACAAATTCTCCTCTGAGTCACGTTTCAGCTTCCAACTCAGCTGACACTGCCACCCTTAAAGTGCCTATATCATTCAAAATCAGCTTTGAGCTTTTTAATTGTGTTATAATGCTTATTCATCACAAAAACATCAGCAGAATATTGATCCATTCATGCATTTCTGAATATTCCTCTAAAAACCGGCTCTCTGAGCAGCAGCCCCTCCAAATCCATGAAAACAAATGAGTCCTCACATTGTGATGTCACAAAGGGAGGAACAGCCCCTTCCAGGAAGAGTCTCTGCTGCCAGCTCCGCCCCCCAGGCTAACACACACCCACTTTCTCCATGGAGCTAGCAGTGATCGACTAAATGCTTTCAATTTATAAATGCAGAATATGCATATCCATCTGTCTAAAAGTTTGGATGTTGTTGTTTTCGTGGGTGAAACACAGACTAAAGGTAAGATCGGGCCTAAAATATCCAGCCCGACCCGACCCAGGCCCGTGGGCATTAAAGCCCAACCCAGCCCGAGCCCGACCAACTGACTTGATTTGCAGGCCCGAGCTCGAAGCAAATCCGAAATTTCAGTTTATCTGAATCTTACCTCTAACACAGACACGCTAAGGAGGCCGGATCTAGGTTGATGTCATGAAATGGGCGGGACCCACATGGAGAGAAGGGCGGAGCCTCAGAGATCCAGTCGTCTTACTTCTGGGTAGCAAAATGTTCTGCGAAAATAACTTATACATCATTTTTTTAAAAATCATTTAGTATGCCAAAAGGTAACATATTATCACAGGTATGGATATAGTTTACTCTGAAAGGCTTAAAAGATTTTTTAATATCACTTTGATCACTCAGTGATTATTATTTTCCTTATCCTTAATTTCTATTTGATTTATGGCAGTTGAGGACACTTAGAAGTTTCAATTTTTCATAACTTCTATGATGAAAATTGGATTTCTCTATAAGGTTGTTTTTTCTTTGTGTGGTGGTGTGCTTTGATGAATCCTTTGGAGTTTCACATTATACATTAATGCTAACTATGATTTAAAAGCTAAAAGAAAATCATCAGCATAGCGTAACTTGGTGTGTGGGTGTGAGTGTGAGTGTGTGGGGGTGTGTGGGTGTGTGTGTGTATACTGGCCTGGTGGGGTGACTTGGGCTAGGGAGGGGCTGTCATGGTTCTGAGGCGAAGCAGACCCAGATGCTGGAACCCGGAAGGAAAACACAGGTATGTTAGATGGTAAGTAACAAGTTTATTTCTGTAGCCTGGTTCTGGAGTAGTGACGTGACTGGAGGTCTTGAAGCGGTTTTCGGTTCTCAGGATTTTCAGGAACGTAGCAGCTGCTTGTGGAGATCTCTGACTTAGGTGAAACTCGTAAATGATAGTCCTGAGGCAGGAGAACAAAGGTTAGCCAGAGGCAAAAACATGGAAGCAAGACATGAGCACAGGAGACCAGATAAAGCACCTTGATGTGTAACGAACTGGTGATGAATGCTGGTGAGGAATCCTCTTAGGTAGAGCTGGGGGGTATTCCAGAAAGCAGGTTATGCTAGCTCCCACGATAAGTTTGAGGCTAAGGTAGTTGATAACCTCAGCTTTCGGTTCCAGAAATGGAGGTATGTCTCAGGGTAGGTCAAGTTGCCATGGCAACTCATGCACTGAACATAACCTGGTCCGGAGCAGGTTTAGTTGAAGCTTAGTTTGTTTTGAGAGAGGTGAAGCAGCATGGCGTGTCCATTTGAAGATGATTTAGTGGATGAAGAAGCTCAGATGATACTTTTTCCACAGTGAGAGGCTGATAAGACCACATATGGATGTTGGAAAATTAAACTTGTTTACTTTGATCTAACTTAATTATTTGCTTCAGTTAAGAGAAAATTTTTTTTTGTTAAGTCACCTTAAAAATAGCACATAGTTTTCAGACAATTATTTTCCTTTCTTTCAAATTAATTCAATTAAGTAGGTGTAACATTGGTGCTGCTGTTAGAGCGGCACCGCAAGGGATTCTGGGATATCATTCCATTTGCCTGTCTGGACGGATTTGGGTTGAAGTGTGGCTTTTTGACTAAATATGTTTAGTTGTTTAGCTGTTTTACTGTGTTTTGCCGAGTTATTTTGTCCTACTATGCTTACGTCTCAGCACCATGAGTGAGAGTGAAGGTGAGGAGAGGAGAGTTTTTATAGCACCCCTACACCATTATTCTGCAAGTGCAATGATGGGGAATTCTTTAATTAATTTTTGCACTCAGTGCATTTTTTACCGTCCTTTTTATTGTTATACAAATTAGCATATTCACCGGCTCAAACTTGTACATATGAGAGTTCAACATATATATATATATAAACGTCACACGGAAAATGGAAACAAGATCAGAAACTTGTGCGTTTACTTTGTCTGTTGATTTTCTCCAAGCAGACATTCTTTTTTTTGATGATGCAGCCGTGTTACTTTTTTGTTGGACGTATAATCTTTATCCGCCGTCATTAAAATCTCAGACTCCGTCTCACTTCCGTCTCAAGTGTCGCGCTTTCTTTTTTTTCTCTCCACGCGTTTCCATGGTGACTCCAGAAATCGGCGATCTATTGAGAATGTCTTTATGTACCTGCTGTGCACGTGCTTTAACCCAGGGTTACCAAGTCAAGCGTAATTACGCCAACTCATATCTGGTCTTCTGGAACCAACATACCCAGAGTAAGCAAGTTCAGGCGGATTTCAGCCAGAGTTCAGGCTTAAAGTCAGGGGAGTTTAAACATGCTTCCTGGAATACCCCCCTGGTGTCATGGTTTGTGTTTCTTTGTATTGGCTTTTGCTTTCCGTCTTGTTTCTATCATGTTTGAGTTCTGTTTCCTGTTTTATTTTGAAGGGGTTACTGTTATGTGATGGTTTTGAGTTTTATTTCCCTAGTCCCAATCTCTGCTGATCATGTTCACCTGTGTCTTGTCAGTGCTGATTGTATTTAAATGTTGTCTCTGCCTTCCTCTTGTGCTGGTCCATTAACGTCTCTATCGTCGCTTCCCTTCTGCCATGTGTTCATGTTTTGTACCACAGTAAGTTTAGTTTTGTTTTCCTGCTCTGCTGCACCTTTTGTTAGTAATTAAACCCTTTGCCCTGGAACCACGTGCCTCCTGCCTCTGCATCTTTTGGGTCCTTCATGCTCATCAGCCATTCCTACCTGACAGCTGGCAGGTGATGAGGTGAGTGGTCACAGCTGAGATAAGTGAGGAGCGGAGCGGAGCAGAGAGGGGAGGGGGAGGAGAGACTGACAGAGGCACCATGACAGGATAACAAGAAGCGGGGCAGGCTGCTGAAGGGGATCAGGTCTCCTGCTGGCCATCAACTCACCGGTCTGAAACAGGAAAGGCCTAAAAGCAAACAGCGAATCTGACCAGAGGCAACAGTATTTTGATCATCTTCTAGTTCACTCACACACTGTTCACTGAACATGTACCCTCTGATGGCCTTAATGATTCCACCCAGCTCCTCCTTGGAGGGGGGCTGTGCTCCCCCATAGAAAACACCAGGTTGATGGGATCAAACTGTTACGGAAAGGGGAGCAAGTTGAAACCCAGATGAAAGAAGGACTCCCAACATGGCCAACATTTTATTGAACTAAGCATGGGCAAAAACTCAGAACATAATATGCTCCGACACAGAACACAAGAGGACCGCTCCTTAAATAACCAGGACAAACCAGACAACTCTAAACAGCTGTGGACATCTCCAGAAGAACCCAGGGACAGGGCTTCCAGGAGAATCACAGCTGAGAGAGAAAAGGAAAAGCCAGAAACCAAAAACACAGTGGCAAACCAGGGGGGTATTCCAGGAAGCATGTTTAAACTCCCCTGACTTTAAGCCTGAACTCTGGCTGAAATCCGCCTGGACTTGCTTACTCTGGGTATGTCGGTTCCAGAAGACCGGATATGAGTTGGCGTAATTACGCTCGACTTAGTAACCCTGGGTTAACGCACGTGCACGTCGTGTGCATAAAGACATTCTCAATAGATCGCCGATTTCTGGAGTCACCATGGAAACGCGTGGAGAAAAAAAAAGAAAGCGCGACACTTGAGACGGAAGTGAGACGGAGTCTGAGATTTTAATGACGGCGTATGAAGATTATACGTCCAACAAAAAAGTAACACGGCTGCATCATCCAAAAAAAAAAAAGAATTTCTGCTTGGAGAAAATCAACAGACAAAGTAAACCCGCAAGTTTCTGATCTTGTTTCCTTTTTCCTTGTGACGTTTATATATATATATATGTTGAACTCTCATATGTACAAGTTTGAGCCGGTGAATATGCTAATTTGTATAACAATAAAAAGAACGGTAAAAAATGCACGGAGTGCAAAAATTAAAGAATTTCTCATCATTGTGCTTGCAGGATGAGAGTTAGGGGTGCTATAAAAACTCTCCTCTCCTCTCCTTCGCTCTCACTCATGGTGCTGAGACGTAAGCACAGTAGGACAAAATAACTCGGCAAAACACAGTAAAACAGCTAAACAACTAAACATATTTAGTCAAAAAGCCACACTTCAACCCAAATCCGTCCAGACAGGCAAAGGGAATGATATCCCAGAATCCCTTGCGGTGCCGATCTAACAGCAGCACCAAAGTTACACCTACTTAATTGAATTAATTTGAATGAAAGGAAAATAATTGTCTGAAAACTGTGTTATTTTTAAGGTGACTTAACAAAAAAATGATTTCTCTTAACTGAAGCAAATAATTAAGTTAGATCAAAGTAAACAAGTTTAATTTTCCAACATCCATATGTGGTCTTATCACCCTCTCACTGTGGAAAAAGTATTATCTGAGCTTCTTCATCCACTAAATCACGCCATGCTGTTTCACCTCTCTAAAAACAAACTAAGCTTCAACTAAACCTGCTCCAGGTTTAGTTGAATATAAACGGGATAAACCAGGTTATGTTCAGAGCATGAGTTGCCATGGCAACTTGACCTACCCTGAGACATACCTCCATTTCTGGAACCGAAAGCTGAGGTTATCAACTTCCTTAGCCTCAAACTTACCGTGGGAGCTAGCATAACCTGCTTTCTGGAATACCCCCCAGAACACAAACAGGTGAGACAGGGACTTGGAGAGGTAAGCTGCATCGTAATCCTGCAGGGAGCAGAAACAGATCTAGAACAATCTTCATTGATGATATGAAAGTGGTGACTGAGCAAAGACAGAGACGCTCAGAGTACAGTAGAAGTTTGTTGCACTGATCAAACTGGGGGCAAATGGGACTCTGTCTCAGGGACTTCTGCTGACTTTTAGACTCATCAACTCCAAGTATGTCCTACAAGTCTTCATAACATCAAGTATTGTTTGAGGAGATACTTCAGAAGTTTCTGAAGCAGAGATATATGGAAAAGTCTAAAAATGTTCATCTGTCAACTCTAGATGTTTCAACTCTAGATCCACATGTCATTACAACAATCTTTGAAGTTGGTCCTAGTGATGAAAACAATATTGGAATTATGAAGTTTGAGAGATTTTTTTTCAAATGTAAGATTAAATACGAGAAAAGAAGAAAAAAAAGATTTAAAAAAATCTTTGTTTTTAAATGAGCTTCATGGGATAATATTGTTCAGTGGAGAAAATAGAACATTGAAGAATCTTTAGAGTTTCCTCAGTAAAAGCAGAATGGTGAGAACAAAAGTTTCCAACTTTGATCATATTTCTTAAATGGTTTTCAGAAATGTTTTTTTCATTTCAGTTTTCCATCCAGTGATGACAAAGTGAGCCTTGCTAAGAATATTGTGGCTGTCTTTCCTGACTTAAGGGTCAAAGTTCAAGAACACAATAAGGAAATGTCCAAGGATATGTATGTTAACATGACTTAAGTCCTACTTATTATCCAGCTGTGCTGGTGCTCAAACTGAACAATTTGAGAAGCATAGTGTTTTCATATCAACCTGGTTTTTTGGCTAAAAGACATTTTCAAGGCTAAACTTCAGCTTGATTATACAAAGTCTCAAGACTCCAGTTCAACTGAGATGCTTTGACGATGCTTCCATAAGGACTGAAAGTTCAAACATTATAGACCCATTCCACTGAAAATGTTGTTTTTGGTGTTTTGAACATGTTCTTGTAGCATTTTTCTGATGATGGACACATATAAAGAAAATTAAGCTTAAAATGAAACCTGAGCTTGACTTTATTCAAATCATTGCAAATCAGGAGAAGAAGAAACAATGCAGTTGAAAAAAGCTTCAGGTGTGAAGTACTAGTTACTACAGCAGGCCTCAGATTTCTTGCTCCGCCCCTTTCTGATTCATCTCAACAAATAGATCCATGAACGTCTTTGTTTTCCTCGCCTGAGCTGGAATCTGGATCTAAACTGTATGGCTGGATAGCTCCAATATTGCTCACCATTTTAGATGCACTGCTAATGTTAGGTTGGGGTTGAGAGGGGCTGTAAGCTAGCGGGAGAGAATCTAAACAGATGCATGATGGGAAGGGGGCGGGCTTACTTGCCTCTTTACACATTTTGGGTTTGATTTAACACTATTACAGTGCTAAAAATGGAAAACAACTTTTGTTAAATTGCCAACACAATCCCTGAGTTACAAATGACTATTTAAATGTTTTGGAAAAAAATAATACAAGAATAGTGAGAAACTAATAGCAAACAAATTGTGTTAAAATCAACACAACATATGTTGTTCTGTTGTAAACACATTACTGTGTTGATAATGGAGATAATTTGTGTAAATAATAACATCTGTTTTTGTCTTTGAGCCCCCCCCCCCTGCACCCATGCAGCTGTACTATCTTGATGATGTCACTCATTATCCTCGATGATGTCACTCATTATCATCGATGATGTCACTCATTATCCTCGATGATGTCACTCATCATCATCGATGATGTCACTCATAGTCACATATTCATATTCACATATACAGGATCCAGAAAGTTCTTGCTCATTGCCTGTTTGGTTCACACCAGAGAGCACGTCTTCTGTTTCTCAGCGACTAGAAAGCCTTGCATTCACGTCAAGCGCCTTTCGCCTACACTGAGAAACTGCATCTTTTGCTCAGATCATTTGACAGATTTTCACTTTTTTATACTTTGAAAATCTTTCTTTAAAATGTTCCTGAGCCGTTTTCGAGTTTCTGGGGTTGAGGAGAGCTCCCTCACCCAGAAGCTTTCTAAACTTGAGAAGAGAGTCCAGGAAAACTCCTCGCTGACCAGCCAGTTGCAAACCCTGGCAGCTGAGCTGGAAGGCCAGAAAAACCTCAGAGGAACCTTCGCTGGACTCATCCAGGCAAAGAAATCTGCCACTAAACTCTCCAAGAAGCTGGAAAAGGACTTGCAACGCGTCTCCAAGAAAATCCAGGAGCAGAAACCCCTGGAGGACCGCTGCAAGAAAGAACAGCAAAACCTTGATCAGCTGACTGAGACTAACAGCAACCTCAAGGCAACTCTTCAGGAACTCCAGATGAGAGTTCAGGATCCTGAAGAGTTGTCCGCTGAATTAGAGAAAATCCAGATCACAGCCAAAGCTATTGATCAAGAGAACACTGATCTGGAGAAAGAGGTTCAGAAGGTCCAAACCACCATCGTGGCCCTCGAACCTCTGGAACAGCAGCTGAAAGAGGAGAGTAATCGCCTCCAAACACTGCAGGAGAAAAACACCGTCCTCCAGAAGCACCTGAAAGACCTCCAAAGACATGGTGAGGAGGAGGCAGCAATGAGACACCGCTACACCTCCATCCTCACCCAAACCAAGTCTCTGGAGGAGGACAACTCCAAACTTGATACCCAAATTCTAGAGCTGCAGAAACAAAAAGCCCTCCTGGAAGAAGAGCTGAAAGACCTGGAGAAAAAGTGTGAGGAAGACTCTGAGATGAGGCTTCGCTATTCCTCTCTGCAAGCGGAAAAAAAAACTGTGGAGAGTGAATACAAAACCCTGAAGCAACAGATCAGAGTTCTTTTTCAACAATGTGAGGACTTCAGGCCCATGACTGAACAATACAATGAAGCCATGGAAGCCATCAGCAAAGTCAGAGGAATAAATAAATCGCTTTTGGAGGAACGCCAGGACAAGGAGATCATGAAACAACAATTAGAAATACTGGCCACAGAATACACTAAACTGCAGACAGACATTGAGGCATTACAGAAAGAAAATTCCAACCTCGTCAAAGGTCTGCAAAAGCTAAATGTGCAGATTCAGGACCCAGAACACCTGGAGGTCAAAGTTGAAGCAGCAAAAAAAGAGCATCAAGCACTTCTGGCTGAAAACAAAGACCTTAAAGCCTCAAAGTTTGCACAACAACAACCCAAACACCCTGCATTGAGGCGCCCTCTTGTGGCTGCTGCCACAGCTGCTCAAAAAGACGTTCCTGCTCCACAACAACCAAGTCCGCCTGTGTTGGAGGAAACTTCTGCACTCAGAGAAAGAACTAGCAGGTTCCACCAACACAGAGCTGCACTAGCACAGCATCAGGGTGCCTTACCAAGGAGGGTTCCTGGTTCCCGGCAGGTCTAGGACCCTTAAACCAAAGAGTTTAGGCAGGCTTGATTTAAAGACTGCTTAGACTGCCCCCCCCCCCAATCGGTCCCAGATGAGTGGAAGAAGATGGATGGATGGATGGGAGTGTTTTTTTTCTGCACAAATCAAATTATGTGCAGAATTTTTTTTTTTTTTTTTTTTTTGTGCATTATTGGGTTCTCTCCGGGTGCTCCGGCTTTCCCTAGATTCTAAAAAAAGACTTATTTTAATTGAATTAGAGGTTTTATCACCTGCCCTACTGCGCATCTCACCCCTGTCAGATCATGATTTATTTCACAAGGGAAAAGTTTCACGTGATCTTGCATCAGTGACTGATGTGCATATATATAAAAATATGGAATGAGTTTTTTTTTCTGCTAATCAAAAGGGCAGAAATGTTTTTTTTTTTCTTGGCATAGGGTTCTCTCCGGGTGCTGCCGGCTTTCTCTAGATCTAAAAAAGCTTATTAAGTGATGAGTTAACATCTACTGCAGTCAGTGTGATGTGGGCCCAATGATGTGGGCCAGACAATAATAATAATGTAAAAATAAATAATAAAATATACAAAAAGGGTATATAATAATAAAAAATAATAAAAAATAAATATCAGTCACCAAATTGTATCGATAATGAATCAAATTAAAGCCTGGCAGTCCTGTGGGTTTTCTCCGAGTTCTTCGGTTTCCCCGCAGTACTTGTTAGTGATTGGCTAGTGACTGATAAATATCCCCTCCCTGAATCGCCACCTTATCGTGGTGGAGGGGTTTGCGTGCCCGAATGATCCCAGGAGCCAGTAGCCGGTTGGTTTTCCACCTCAAACTGGTCCTGGGAGACGGGCCAGACTAAGGGCGATTCAAACAAAAACCTTTTCATTAATGGATCCACTAACTCCCCCCAATCAGAGGTACCAGTGCCCCACCCTGGAGCCAGACAAGTTAGTTCTTGTCTGGTGGCTTTTAATTGCTCTGGGGCAGTGGACAGTGGGACACTGGCTTTCTCCACCTTTGGTTAGACGCTTCACAGTGGATCACTCAACCGTCTGTCTCCAATGAGTCCCCAATCACCAGAGAAAAGAAACAAGGAACTCCTTCCAGCTGATCCTTCATGATCCACTTTCCTGCAGAGGGAGCAGACCCATGGCAGCTCCAGAATCGGCTTTTCTGTCCTCCAAGGACCGACCCACAACGGCTCTTTTGAGAGCCATCCACAAAACCTTTAAGAGCTTGATTCTCTCTTTTTCACAGTTATTACTCAAAACCTTTTAAAAACTACAATAGTTGAGAAGGTAAGAGATCAAAACAGGTTCAATAGTACATTTGGACTGGAGCAGAACTGCCCTCTTCCTCGTAAAATCACACTGCTATCGGTGCAAGACGCTGCTCAGTAGTATGAAAACAGTTGCCATTGATATATATTACTGGGTTGGCCGTCACGTGACAGACGACACATGCGCCATTACTATGCATTGAGTCTTGAAGTAATGACAAAGTCCAAACAGGCAGAGAATCACAAAAGGAGACGCAATGTTTTACAATCAACTGCAAAAGTTATGACAGCAAAATTTGACGATGGAGAGGAATTACCCTGCGCAGGTTAGTAATCACATTTTATTAGAAAGAAATCAGGCTGGGAAGTGTGAAGTGGGTGCTAAAGTGGGTGCTAGCATGCTAGTTTGGGTCATCCATGTGGCCAGTGCTGAGGCTTTTTCTACAGCCTGGAGGAATGGTTAAGGTTAGGATGAAGTTTAGGGTTGGGGTTAAAAACACCAAATGGTTCCTGAGCGCTGCCGTGTCTGCAGCTCACCGCTCTGCCAGGGGATGGGTCAAATGTGGAGAACAAATGTCACACACCTAGATGTGTGACATCTAATGGGACTTTGAATATGTGCAACAAAATTCAGCCTCAGACGCACTGAAAATACTTGCGGGCAATGCAGCAATGTACAACTTTGCTAAACGTATTAAATGTGGATTACATGAATCTACAACTTGATTGAAAAAAATCTCTAGGAAGAGTTTTCGTTTGTATCTGGAACTGAAGGTGCTTTTTTTATATTCAAGATGGCGGCTTTTTCCCAAGGTCAAAGGTCAGTGAAACTACTGTTGTAGCTGTAGACTTAAGCTGGCAGCATGCAATTGAAATTTTGTGAAAATAGCATGAACAAGAATGTTGTTTTCCCATACAGTTGAAAAATATGAAAAACGTCAAATCTCAAACTTTGCCACAAAATGGCCGCCAAACTGTAGATCGTTTGGACATCCCATAATAATTTCAAAACTTACTTTGGATGTCCCCGACATGTGTGTTTTGGTTTCATTACTGTATTTTACAATACTTTTTTTTGTCACCATAAGAGATTTTAGGCCAATTCGGGGTTTTTTTGCGGTATCGCTCGCTGTGATGTCATCCATCCTGTCATGAGTGACAGGCGTATGTGACTGTGAGTGACAGGCGTGTGTGACTGTGTGAGTGACTGGCGTATGTGACTGTGTGAGTGACAGGCGTGTGTGACTGTGTGAGTGACAGGCGTGTGTGACTGTGTGAGTGACAGGTGTGTGTGACTGTGTGAGTGACTGGCGTATGTGACTGTGTGAGTGACAGGTGTGTGTGACTGTGTGAGTGACAGGCGTATGTGACTGTGTGAGTGACAGGCGTATGTGACTGTGTGAGTGACAGGCGTGTGTGACTGTGTGAGTGACAGGTCTGTGTGACTGTGTGAGTGACTGGCGTATGTGACTGTGTGAGTGACAGGCGTATGTGACTGTGTGAGTGACAGGCGTGTGTGACTGTGTGAGTGACAGGTGTGTGTGACTGTGTGAGTGACAGGTGTGTGTGACTGTGTGAGTGACTGGCGTATGTGACTGTGTGAGTGACAGGCGTATGTGACTGTGTGAGTGACAGGCGTATGTGACTGTGTGAGTGACAGGCGTATGTGACTGTGTGAGTGACAGGCGTATGTGACTGTGTGAGTGACAGGCGTATGTGACTGTGTGAGTGACAGGCGTGTGTGACTGTGTGAGTGACAGGTGTGTGTGACTGTGTGAGTGACTGGCGTATGTGACTGTGTGAGTGACAGGCGTATGAGACTGTGTGAGTGACAGGCGTGTGTGACTGTGTGAGTGACAGGTGTGTGTGACTGTGTGAGTGACAGGTGTGTGTGTCTGTGTGAGTGACTGGCGTGTGTGACTTTGTGTGGACGGGTGGAGAAGCCGCCATCAAGTCTTCCTGCTTTTGTACATGTTATCCCGATTTAGTTTTTTACTTGTTGCCACGGTGACAAACCTAAAGGGGCGGAGTCAAACACTGCGCATGAATGGATAGAATCCCCAGCAGGAACTGTGAGCTTTGGTTCATCTTCAGGAGGATGAAACTTTACAAACATTATAAAAGAAGAAGTGAGATGAATCCTCAGACTCTTTCTTCTCAGACTTCCTATAGTTGCATTTCTCTGTGCTGTTATTTGCCTCAGCTACGTTTTTTTTTTTTACCACAGGTGATGAGGCACTAAAAACAAAAGCCACAGTGAGTGCGCCACCTGGTGGAAACGACTTGAAGTAATTTAAATCCAGACCAAGCGGAGCAGGGTTAGAGCAGGAGGAAATGAACCTAAAAATATCGAGACAACATATTTGTTAACTGAGCTTTACGTGTGTGTTTATGGTTGTGACTCTTGTGTTATATTTGTTTGCCTTTATCTATGGTTTTTCCTTAGCATTTCCCTTTGAATTGACTTTTGCATTGTTGTTACATTTAGATTTGTTTACAAATGTCTCGTGTTGAAATGTGTTTACCCTACATTTACGTTTGGGTTTACGCGCTGCCACAGACTGCTAACCTGTTCACTGCCCAACATTATCTGGGATAGGCTCCAGCAACCTTGTGACCCCCAAAAGGGATTGAGGGGGTTTGGAAAAGGATAATTGGGTTTGTGTTGACGTGTGTTGACATGTGTTTGTGCTTGATGGCAGCATCCTGGAGGTGAGGAGGTCCTGAGGGAGCAGGCGGGTGGAGATGCCACTGAGAGCTTTGAGGACGTCGGACATTCCACCGACGCCAGAGAAATGGCCAGCAGCATGGTGATCGGCGAGCTGCATCCGGTCAGTGTGAGCACAGAAACGTGCAGGAACAGATGTTAGATCTGCGTGAGTCTAACGATCCATTTCCATCTGTAGGATGATCGGCACAAGATCGCCAAACCTGTGGTGAGTGACGGCTGTCCCAGAGCAAAGGGGGCAAGTGCATTGTGGGAGAAGCTGTGCTTAGTACAGTAATTCTGTATGTATCTTATGTGGCCCACTCATTTACATTTTTTCCCCTTTTGTTTATGATTTTTATCTGCCATTATATAAGCTCTCCTTGTAAGAAATAAAAAGTCTAACCCTTTTATTAACTCCTCCACATTTATCAGATTTTATATTTTTATCCTTAAAGATGAAATTTAATTCTTTAAGGTTTGAAAAAGGTCAGAATACCAATACTAATTGACTGTAAATGACAACTGGACTGAGTTTAACATCATCCATAGAAAACGGTTCACTTTCAGCTCCAACCAAATGAAAAAAAGTCAGCCGCCATTTTTTGCGATGCGGAAGCCGCCACTTTGGAGCCAGACGATGTCAGTAAGCAGTGATCTGAGTTGGTCCGAGTCATTGTTTCTAAGGCAACGGGGAGAACCTGGTCACCCACTTTTACTGAGGCATCTGATTGGTGGATCTATAAATTCAGAAAACAAATAAGAAAAGTTAAGATGATCAAGAACATGCAAAAATATATAAATCAGTTTAGCTAACGGTTGGGTTAGGTTAGCCGGAAACTGATCACAGTTAAACGTTTACACAATTTCAATTGTAACAGTTATTATTTCCTTAGTTACAGCTATAATCTGTAGAAATACAAAGAAACCTTTATTGAAAAAAAAAAACAGTGACTGAAATCTCCCGAGTGCCGAGTCTCCATTTTTGGGGTAATTTTGGTACAGTTTAATATAACAAAGGCCTTTTTGAAGAAACTACTTTCACTGATCTAGTTCTTTTCCATAATTCTAACAGTTTAGTCCAGAGTTGTATCCTAACCTCTGGAATCAGACGCCCTCTGGTGGAGATGTGTGTCTCTACTCTAAACATTCTCAGACTCTCAGTCATGGAAACTTGAGAGGGAAACCGCTGCACCGTCTGGTGATGGATCAGCTCACTTTTGTCGATAAAGTTTTACTACAAACTTCCTGTTTTTCAGGAAACACTGGTGACCACAGGCAAGGAGGAGAGCAGGTATACGCACAAGCATGCACGCTTTGGTTCACTAGATAAGATTTCTTTAACTGGGATAATTGTTTCTTTTGCAGCTGGTGGTCAAACCTGGTGATCCCAACGCTGGCGGCTGCTATCGTCACGCTCGTGTACCGCCTGTACGTCTCTGAGAGCTAGTGACATCAGAGAGATGGCTGTGGCGTCACGGGTGGACGGCAGCTCTTCCCTGTGCAGGAGCAGATTGCCAGCGTCAGACCAACACTTATTGAAAGTCTTGCTGTCTGTTTCCGAATCTCCAGCCCCACCCCTCTAAGGCCCGCCCACCTCAACTGTTTAACCCAGTAATCACGCAGAGTGCCTGTGATCAGAGCAGCTCTAGATTTCTAATTCTGTGCTTTTATGTGAAAGGGTATCGCCTACAGCCGGTGTGCTCCGCCCCTCCACAAACTCTGAGCGCCTTAATCTGACCAAATCTAAGAGTTTCTATTTTCACTAATCCAGCTGCCTCGTTCTGAGGATCTGCCACTCAAGGATCTGATCAGAATCCGTTTATAAACCAGCCTACAGGGGGCGCTATCTCTTAGTAAGGGAAGGGAAAAGGTAATAAAAGAAGACACCACATCCGAGGTTATTCTACTGAAAATGTAATCCTGAATTGTCGGTGCTCAGCAGGATTCAAATCAACAGTTTTATCTGAAGCAGGCTCCTCCTGGACCTGCAGCATGGACTCTGAAGTGCATTCCAGGGACCAGCTGAGGCGGTCCAGTCCGTCCAGCACAGAACCTTTAGCTGAGCGGGTCTCCTGTAAGCGCAGCTGCTTTTTTTAAGGAACAATAAAACTTGATTCAGTCGACTCTGCTGCCTCTGGTTGTGTTCTTTGGCAGCTTTGTGTCCAGTCAGAATAGACTTTTACTTTGAAAGGACCTAGTTGCCACAGGTAAGAGCCTACTTTTTGTGATAGGAGCCCTGCGGCGCCCTCCTGTGGATGAAGGTTTGGTCTCCAAAAAAGATGCTGTTGCTCAGGAGTCGGATCAATAAAAACCTTTTTGACAACCTGGAAATGAGTGGGAAGAAGCTACTTAATATTATCCCACCCCTACTGAATTGTTTAATTTTATAGTTTTACGTAACCCGGTTCAGATCAGATAGATTCTTTTTCTAAGTAACTAAATCAAGTGCCTGTTAATGATTGATTTCATAGGATCCAATAGACTGGGTAAGACAACTGGATAAAGTGAGAGTGACATCATCTATAGAAAACTTACTTACTGTTCCAACAAAATGAAGTCAATTCAGTCGCCATTTTTTTTGTAATACGGAAGCTGTCATATTGAAACCAGATGACGTCAGTCAGCAGTGATTGGTCAGAGTCGGTCTGAGTCATTTCCATAGCAACCACTGTCCAATTAAGAATTAGCTTGTCTGAAGTCCACACCCCTACCACTGAAGCAGGTTCAGGAGAATCTGTCAAACGTTTGACATACGACCACCTACTTTTATCGAGGCATCTGATTGGTCGATTCATAACTTGAAAAAAATTGCACTCTGGGCAATATATGAAAAAAATGCAGATTATCAAGAACATGATAACCCTTGTGCTATCCTAAGCACTTTAACATTGGGAATTGGGTCATCTAGACCCACTAGACAGTGCTCTGAACCTTTTTTCTTCAATGATTTGTGATCTTCACTGGTGTCCATGGATTACATGAAATCCTCTCCACCTTTATCCACCTTTGTCATGGTAGGGAGACTAACGGAATATCAGAGAGGCCCAGCGTTCTGAGCCAAGGACCAGAACATAGACGGTATACAGTATATCACTGGATATATCCCCTCCGGTATTTCAAATAGGAATTGCCTGCTGGCTTCAACATCTTTGCATTTTCTACAGGTGATGTCACACTCACTTTGTCCAGTGATATCCGTCTATGGACCAGGACCAGCACCACAGGGACACAGGCTCAGATGTGATGTGATCCTCGGCTCATGGCCTAGCCTGAGAACTCAGGGATCGCTCCCCCCGCATGGAGAGAGGACCGCTCCGTGGACAGGGGTTTATTATTCCCCATGAAAGCCTAACTGTGTAAATTTGGGAGCATGTTGAACAGACAGCAGGATGGCAATTTCTTCATTCCAAGTGCTAGAACTTTATTCCCCCTCCTCTACCAAAGACAAGGAGCCACTGGATGAATCTGTGAGGAGTAAATATTGGGAGAGCATAGTTCTTTACACCAATCAAGTGTAGAAGCAGTCTGGCCGACCGGTTGCACTAATTCACACACACCGTCCCGAAGCCGCTCCTCTGCTCAGAGACACGGTTCTCTGGAGACCAGCAGCTCCCCCACACACAGCAGTGTGTGTGTGTGTGTGTTAGGGGGGGTTGCTCCTTAGCATCTGCCTATGTGTGTGTAGGGGGGGTGGTCCTGCCTTCACTGAAGCATTCAACATAATCCAGGAAGCACATTTAACGCACCTGCTCAATCACTTTGTATGAATGCTGTGTATGCAAATCGTATTTATGTCTCATCTCTGTATATTAATAATAATAATAATAATGTGTTTTATTTAAAAGTGCATTACAAAACACTCAAGGACACTGTACATTCATAACATACATTAATGTACAGTATGTTTAACATTGTTAAACACAGGAAGCAACTGTTACTTTGTTGCTGTGATGGACCCTCGGAATGACAAGAACTTGTGAATTACAAAGTTGAGGTTTATCCCCAGTCCTATGACAAAAGGCAAAAGTATTTGCTTCGTAGGAAAGCAGCCATTTACGACATTGAAGGTAAGTCTGACAGCTAAAAGAAATGTATTATAAACCAAGGAAAAATATGTAGAATATTTAAATTTGTATTCAAGAAAAACCAGCCTATTTGTGACTTATTCATTTGAGAGTTTAAATGCCTACATAGGATATGAGGCCTATCATCTTCATACATCTATTCTAGTGTGTGGTAGTGCTAAGTTAGGTTAGATGTGGTGATTACTTGTCCTTCAGTCTTTAGCACCATTGGTGCCACAAAGGGTCTTTAAATAGTTGCAAATCACACATGTGTGTTTGTGATGCAGCTAATTTCATATTTTAAGACTTTCATGCAAGCCCTACTGGAGCACATTGTGGCCAAACAAAAACAAGGCAGGCAATATCTGCAAGATTTTAATGGCCTGGGATGTCTGTTGACATTAACAACTGAATAAATGATGTAAACACACATGGCACAAATACAAAAATGTTTATTTTTACCATATTTTTTACATCTTAAATTAAATGTAAGCATGATCAAGAACTGTTTCTAATGTCACTTTGAAATTAGGTGTCTGTGCTCTGCAGGCCAAACAAGTCGTCCAGCGATAAAACAGCAGAAAGTCTACACACCTACTGCCGTTGGTTTATTTAGCATATCATCAACATATCAACAGTTCTCATGTTATACGAAGAATATTTTATGTTTTTTACAATTATTTCAATATATATTTATAGTGCACATATATTTATCAATAATTAATGAATGCAGCAACTATCCAGACTTTTTCTATGACAGTTTAAATATGACGATACTAATGTCTTTCCGCTTTCTCAGCCTTTTGGATTTTATAGGAAAGCTGGCAGAAAAAAAAACTAAAACGGGCATATCTACATATATGTTATGTAGGGGTTAATGGCCGACGAAGTGTGCGGTTACTACTTTTTAACGCATGCCGTGGAAGCCTGAGGAGGACGGTTGCTTCCGCGAAGTGCGTTAAAAAGTAGTAACCGCACACTTCGAAGGCCATTAACCCGCTTATACCATGGTCACATACAAAAGCAATACATATTAACCAGGTTTTAGTCCTTAATTCTGTTTTTTTCCGATTTGGATCGCCTTTTCTCACAAAAATCGGACTATATGTTACGTGATGCGGCGCGATGCATACCCAGCAAGCCAATCAGAATCGAGTATTCACCCGGACCATGGTATAAGGTGGACTACCTCACAAAGTGTCCACATGTAATACCCTCAAGTCCCCAAGTTCATCCACCCAGTTTGGAGGACTCCCAAAACAGAATCCCCACTAGACCCAAGGCAAAGACTTTGTTAACATCTGTACAATATAAACAATTACCATATTTATGTAAGTTGATTTAGGTAATATTATTGAAGCTTTTTATTTCTAAAGTTTTCATAATGTCAGCCTATTTGAAAAATTATATCTAACTGCTTTTCTAAGTGCTTGCAGATAAACAAGGGAGTAATGATTTGGGAGTACTCAACATTTGGTATAAAGTGAAAGGCGTAAAGATAACTGAGTGGGTGTATTCAGGAACTGAGTGAGGAACCTTACAACCCATGAGCTCAATTCTACCCAAGCACCCCACATTTTAAAACTGCACGCCTGCAGTCCTAACTGAGCGGTGATCTTCCGCGGCCACTTCAACTTTACGCCCTCACCTGGACTTGGACCACCTGGACCTTTCACTTAATGGTAGTGAAGAAACGCCATGTAAACCCATCATCTAACTCTATGCGATGCATTTTGGTCACTCGGATGTCCTTCAACAAATTCTCCTCTGAGTCACGTTTCAGCTTCAAACTCAGCTGACACTGCCACCCTTAAAGTGCCTATATCATTCAAAATCAGCTTTGAGCTTTTTAATTGTGTTATAATGCTTATTCATCACAAAAACATCAGCAGAATATTGATCCATTCATGCATTTCTGAATATTCCTCTAAAAACCGGCTCTCTGAGCAGCAGCCCCTCCAACCCTCGAACCTCTGGAACAGCAGTCGAAGAGGAGAGTAATCGCCTCCAAACACTGCAGGAAAAAACACCGTCCTCCAGAAGCCACCTGAAAGACCTCCAAGACATGGTGAGGAGGAGGCAGCAATGAGACACCGCTACACCTCCATCCCACCCAAACCAAGTCTCTGGAGGAGGACAACTCCAAACTTGATACCCAAATTCTAGAGCTGCAGAAACCAAAAAAGCCCTCCTGGAAGAAGAGCTGAAAGACCTGGAGAAAAGTGTGAGGAAGACTCTGAGATGAGGCTTCGCTATTCCTCTCTGCAAGCGGAAAAAAAAACTGTGGAGAGTGAATACAAAACCCGAAGCAACAGATCAGAGTTCTTTTTCAACAATGTGAGGACTTCAGCCCTGACTGACAATACAATGAAGCCATGGAAGCCATCAGCAAAGTCAGAGGAATAAATAAATCGCTTTGGAGGAACGCCAGACAAGGAGATCATGAAACAAACAATTAGAAATACTGGCCACAGAATACACTAAACTGCAGACAGACATTGAGGCATTACAGAAAGAAAATTCCAACCTCGTCAAAGGTCTGCAAAAGCTAAATGTGCAATTCAGGACCCAGAACACCTGGAGGTCAAAGTTGAAGCAGCAAAAAAAAAGCATCAAGCACTTCTGGCTGAAAACAAAGACCTTAAAGCCTCAAAGGAGTTTGCACAACAACCCAAACACCCTGCATTGAGGCGCCCCTTGTGGCTGCAGCCACAGCTGCTCAAAAAGACGTTCCTGCTCCACAACAACCAAGTCCGCCTGTGATGGAGGAAACTTCTGCACTCAGAGAAAGAACTAGCAGGTTCCACCAACACAGAGCTGCACTAGCACAGCATCAGGGTGCCTTACCAAGGAGGGTTCCTGGTTCCCGGCAGGTCTAGGACCCTTAAACCAAAGAGTTTAGGCAGCCTGTGATTTAAAGACTGCTTAGACTGCCCCCCCCCCCCAATCGGTCCCAGATGAGTGGAAGAAGATAGATGGATGGGAGTGTTTTTTTCTTCTGCACAAATCACATTATGTGCAGAATATTTTTTTTGTTTTTTTTAAATTCTTTTGTGCTATTGGGTTCTCTCCGGGTGCTCCGGCTTTCCCTAGATTCTAAAAAGACTTTATTTTAAGTGAATATGAGGTTTACTTGTACTACCTGCCCTCACTGTCTGCATCTACACACCACTGCATCAGATCATTGATTTATTTTCACTAAAGGGGAAAAATTTTTCCAACTGTGAAAACAAAATGTTTCTTGCAGTCAGTGACTGATGTGGGCCATGATAGTAATAAAAAGATTGATGGATGGATGAGTGTTTTTTTTCTGCACAAATCAATTATGTGCAGAATTGTTTTTTTTTTTTTTTTTGTGGCATTATTGGTTCTCTCCGGGTGCTCCGGCTTTCCCAGATTCTAAAAAAGACTTTATTTTAAGTGAATTAGAGGTTTACTTGTACTACCTGCCCTCACTGTCTGATCTACGGACCACTGCATCGATCATTGATTACTTTTCACCAAATGTGCAGAAATGTTTCCAACTGTGAAAATAAAATGTTTCTTTCAGTCAGTGACTGATGTGGGCCATGATAGTAATAATAAATAATAAAATAAATATCAGTCACCAAATTGTATCGATAATGAATCAAACTAAAGCCTGGCAGTCCTGTGGGTTTTCTCCGAGTTCTTCGGTTTCCCCGCAGTACTTGTTAGTGATTGGCTAGTGACTGATAATATCCCTCCCTGATCGCCACCTTATCGTGGTGGAGGGGTTTGCGTGCCCGAATGATCCCAGGGCCAGTAGCCGGTTGGTGTTCCACCTCAAACTGGTCCTGGGAGACGGGCCAGACTAAGGGCGATTCAAACAAAAACCTTTTCATTAATGGATCCACTAACTCCCCCCAATCAGATGGTACCAGTGCCCCACCCTGGAGCCAGACAAGTTAGTTCTTGTCTGGTGGCTTTTAATTGCTCTGGGGCAGTGGACATGGGCACTGGCTTTCTCCACTTTGGTTAGACGCTTCACAGTGGATCACTCAACCGTCTGTCTCCAATGAGTCCCCAATCACCAGAGAAAAGAAACAAGGAACTCCTTCCAGCTGATCCTTCATGATCCACTTTCCTGGCAAGGGAGCAGACCCATGGCAGCTCCAGAATCGGCTTTTCTGTCCTCCAAGGACCGACCCACAACGGCTCTTTTGAGAGCCATCACAAAACCTTTAAGAGCTTGATTCTCTCTTTTTCACAGTTATTACTCAAACCTTTAAAAACTACAATAGTTAGAAGTAAGAGATCAAAACAGGTTCAATAGTACATTTGGACTGGAGCAGAACTGCCCTCTTCCTCGTGAAATCACACTGCTATCGTGCAAGACGCTGCTCATAGTATGAAAACAGTTGCCATTGATATATTACTGGGTTGGCCGTCACGTGTACAGACGACACATGCGCATCTATGCATTGAGTCTTGAAGTATATGAAAGTCCAAACAGGCAGAGAATCACCAAAAGGAGACGCAATGTTTTAACAATCAACTGCAAAAGTTATGACAGCAAAATTTGACGATGGAGAGGAATTACCCGCGCAGGTTAGTAATCACATTTTTATAAAAGAAATCAGGCTGGGAAGGTTGAAGTGGGTGCTAACAGTGGGTGCTAGCATGCTAGTTTGGGTCATCCATGTGGCCAGTGCGAGGCTTTTTACAGCCTGGGGAATGTTGTTTGGGTTAGGATGAAGTTTAGGGGTTGGGTTAAAACACCAAATGGTTCTGAGCGCTGCCGTGTCTGCAGCTCCCCGCTCTGCCAGGGGATGGGTCAAAGTGTGGAGAAACAATGTCACACACCTAGATGTGTGACATCTAATGGGACTTTGAAATTGTGCAACAAAATTCAGCCTCAGACGCACTGAAAATACTGTGCGGGCAATGCAGCAATGTACAACTTGCTAAAACGTATTAAATGTGGATTACATGAATCTAACAACTTGATTGAAAAAAATCTCTAGAAGAGTTTTCGTTTGATCTGGAACTGAAGGTGCTTTTTTATATTCAAGATGGCGGCTTTTCCCAAGGTCAAAGGTCAGTGAACACTGTTGTAGCTGTAGACTTAAAGTGTGGGTGACATGGCCTATTTTAATAAGCCATATATAGTAAATAGTCTCTATTTCATGTTGCGATTGTTTTAATATTTTTCGAAAAAGAATAAATAACGAAAAACGCGATATAAACAACGAGGACGGCCGCCGGCTTCAGCATTCCGCCGAATTCGCGCCGCCCGTTTGTGACGTAACGAAAGGCAGACAACATGGCTAGCACCGATAGCGAAGCACAGAGTGATGCTACCGTCTTCCAGCCAGACCACTTAAATTGTTTTTTTTATCGTCTTCTCACAACTGAGGTCGTGACCACTCAATAATGACGAGCCCGCATTATTGATCGCAAACTCTTCAATTTGTTTGTGAAAGTTTAGCGTGTGCCCCAGTTTTGGTCTCTAGGGGATCCGTCACGCTGACCACGTGGTACAGACAGAGCCAATCAGAGCCGTCGACGCATCCGAAAGCAACTAAAAGTCCCGTCATTGGCCAATTAGGCCGGGTAGACGAGAGATAGCCGCGACCATAGAGAAGCGATCCGCAGAGAAATATAGAAAATAAAGCTAAAATTCGCCGATTTAAGACAATTTTTTCATCCGGAAAGCGATTTGTCCATAGAGATCAGGTCTTTATTTCCAGGAAGTACGTTCGGTTGCTCAAAAACCCGGATTTCCGGAATTCCGGAAGACTTTCATCACTGAACGTTTAAACTCACTCTCTTTGTAATAAATACATTATGTAATAAACGTTAACTTCACTCTCTTTTGTGCCAGCTTTTCGGTCACAGATTTTCTCTTTTGTACTGGCTCCTGCCAGTGCTGGTACTGGGCGTTCTGTTTTTCGGACGTGCGCTGAACTTGTTTTGTCCATTGTTTCAGCAGCGTTTCTTGTTTGGGAATTTCACAGATCACTTTCACTAGAAGTATGCTACATCCAGCTGCCCACACACACGACTTGGCATGTTGATGATTAACAGAGAATTAACGAGAATTAAGATGTATTAACGAGAGAAAGAATAAAGAAGACTACCTGCTTTGTTTACATGCTGTCCGAAGCGGAACTACGGAAGTCAATGCCTTTCGTGACGTCACAGGTCATATCAGGGTCACTTCCAGTCTGCGCTCTAGCGGCAAATTCAAATCTCTGATTCCTTCGAAAGATGTCTATTATTCATATGCTTCGGATTTTTTTCGACGGCGAACTATTGGTATCCAAAGAATCAGCGTTTAAAGGCTTTTTTATTTGACAAAGTTGTTCAAAGCATGGCATCCACCACTTTAAGCTGGCAGCATGCAATTGAAATTTTGTGAAAATAGTATGAACAAGAATGTTGTTTTCCCATACAGTTGAAAAAATTGAAAAAGTAAATCTCAAACTTTGCCACAAAATGCCGCCAAACTGTAGATCGTTTGGACATCCCATAATAATTTCAAAACTTACTTTGGATGTCCCCGACATGGTGTTGTTTGGTTTCATTACTGTTATTTACAATACTTTTTTTTGTCACCATAAGAGATTTTAGGCCAATTCGGGTTTTTTTTTTGCGTATCGCTCGCTGTGATGTCATCCCATCCTGTCATGAGTGACAGGCGTATGTGACTGTGAGTGACAGGCGTGTGTGACTGGTGTGAGTGACAGGGTATGTGACGGTGTGAGTGGGTGTACTGTGTGAGTGGACTGGCGTATGTGACTGTGTGTAGTGACGGTGTGACTGTTGAGTGACAGGCGTGTGTGACTGTGTGAGTGACAGGTGTGTGTGACTGTGTGAGTGACTGGCGTATGTGACTGGTGAGTGACTGGCTGTTGTGAGCTGTGTGATGCGGTGGATGTGACGTGTGAGTGACTGGCGTATGTGACTGTGTGAGTGACAGGCGTATGTGGAACTGTGTGAGTGTACTGGCGTATGTACTGTGTGAGTGACAGGTGGTGTGTGACTGTGGAGTGACTGGCGTATGTGACTGTGTGAGTGTGACAGGGTGGCGTATGTGGCTGGTGTGAGTGGCAGGCGTATGTGACTGTGGAGTGACAGGTGTGTGTGTACTTGTGAGTGACGGTGTGTGACTGTGTGACTGACGGTGTGTGTGACTGTGTGGTGACGGTATGTGACTGTGTGACGTGACAGGCGTTGTGACGGGTGAGTGCAGGCGTGTGTGACTGTGTGGGAGTGACACGTGTGTCGTGTGAGTGACAGGCGTAGTGTGACTGTGTGAGTGACAGGCTATGTGACTGTGTGAGTGACAGGCGTGTGGACTGTGTGAGTGACAGGCGTGTGTGCTTTGTGAGTGACAGGTGTGGTGACTGTGTGAGGCTGGCGTATGTGACTGTGTGATGACGCTGTGTGACTGTGTGAGTGACAGGGTATGTGACTGTGTGAGTGACAGGTCTGTGTGACTGTGTGAGTGACTGCGTATGTGACTGTGTGAGTGACAGGCGTATGTGACTGTGTGAGTGACGGCGTTTGTGACTGTGTGAGTGACAGGTGTGTGTGGACTGTGTTGAGGTGTGTGAGTGTGTGAGTGACTGGCGTATTACTGTGTGGTGACAGCGTATGGTGACTGTGTGAGTGACGGCGTTGTGACTGTGTGAGTGACAGGCGTGTGTGACTGTGTGAGTGACAGTTTGGTGTGTGACTGATGTGAGTGACAGTGTCGTGTATGTGACGTGTTGAGTGACAGGCGTGATGTGACTGTGTGAGTGACAGGCGTTGTGACTGTGTGAGTGACAGGCGTATGGGACTGTGTGAGTGACAGGCGTATGTGACTGTGTGAGTGACATGTGTGTGACTGTGTGATGACAGTGTTGTGACGTGTATCTGGCGTATGTGACTGTGTGAGTGACAGGCGTATGAGACTGTGTGAGTGACAGGCGTGTGTGACTGTGTGAGTACAGGTGTGTGTGACTGTGTGAGTGACAGGTGTGTGTGACTGTGTGAGTGACTGGCGTTGTGACTTGTGTGGACGGGTGGAGAGAGCCGCCATCAAGTCTTCCTGCTTTTGTACATGTTATCCCGATTTAGTTTTTTACTTGTTGCCACGGTGACAAACCTAAAGGGGCGAGTACAAACACTGGCCGCATGAATGGATAGAATCCCAGCAGGAACTGTGAGCTTTGGTTCATCTTCAGGAGGATGAAACTTTACAACAACATTATAAAAGAGAAGTGAGATGAATCCTCAGACTCTTTCTCTCAGACTTCCATAGTTGCATTTTCTGTGCTGTTATTTGCCTCAGCTACGTTTTTTTTTTTTACCACAGGTGATGAGGCACTAAAAACAAAAGCCACAGTGAGTGCGCCACCGGTGGAAAGACTTGAAGTAATTTAAATCCAGACCAAGCGGAGCAGGGTTAGAGCAGGAGGAAATGAACCTAAAAATATCGAGACAACATATTGTTAACTGAGCTTACGTGTGTGTTATGGTTGTGACTCTTGTGTTATATTTGTTTGCCTTTATCTATGGTTTTCCTTAGCATTTCCCTTTGAATTGACTTTGCATTGTTGTTACATTTAGATTTGTTTACAAATGTCTCGTGTTGAAATGTGTTTACCCTACATTTACGTTGGGTTTACGCGCTGCCACAGACTGCTAACTGTTCACTGCCCACATTATCTGGGTAGGCTCCAGCAACCTTGTGACCCCCAAAAGGGATTGAGGGGGTTTGGAAAGGATAATTGGGTTTGTGTGATGACGTGTGTTGACATGTGTTTGTGCTTGATGGCAGCATCCTGGAGGTGAGGAGGTCCTGAGGGAGCAGGCGGGTGGAGATGCCACTGAGAGCTTTGAGGACGTCGGACATTCCACCGACGCCAGAGAAATGGCCAGCAGCATGGTGATCGGCGAGCTGCATCCGGTCAGTGTGAGCACAGAAACGTGCAGGAACAGATGTTAGATCTGCGTGAGTCTAACGATCCATTTCCATCGAGGATGATCGGCACAAGATCGCCAAACCTGTGGTGAGTGACGGCTGTCCAGAGCAAAGGGGCAAGTGCATTGTGGGAAGAAGCTGTGCTTAGTACAGTAATTCTGTATGTATCTTATGTGGCCCACTCATTTACATTTTTTCCCCTTTTGTTTATGATTTTTATCTGCCATTATATAGCTCTCCTTGTAAGAAATAAAAAGTCTAACCCTTTTTTAACTCCTCCACATTTATCAGATTTTATATTTTTATCCTTAAAGATGAAATTTAATTCTTTAAGGTTGAAAAAGGTCAGAATACCAATACTAATTGACTGTAAATGACAACTGGACTGAGTTTAACATATCCATAGAAAACGGTTCACTTTCAGCTCCAACCAAATGAAAAAAAGTCAGCCGCCATTTTTTGCGATGCGGAAGCCGCCACTTTGGAGCCAGACGATGTCAGTAAGCAGTGATCTGAGTTGGTCCGAGTCATTGTTCTAAGGCAACGGGGGAAACCTGGTCACCACTTTTACTGAGGCATCTGATGGTGGATCTATAAATTCAGAAAACAAATAAGAAAGTAAGATGATCAAGAACATGCAAAAATATAAAATCAGTTTAGCTACGGTTGGGTTAGGTTAGCCGGAAACTGATCACAGTTAACGTTTACACAATTTCAATTGTAACAGTTATTATTTCCTAGTTACAGCTATAATCTGTAGAAAACAAAAACCTTTATTGAAAAAAAAAAAACAGTGACTGAATCTCCCGAGTGCCGAGTCTCCATTTTTGGGGTAATTTTGGTACAGTTTAATATAACAAAGGCCTTTTTGAAGAAACTACTTTCACTGATCTAGTTCTTTTCCATAATTCTAACAGTTTAGTCCAGAGTTGTATCCTAACCTCTGAATCACACGCCCTCTTGTGAGAGTATGTGTCTCTACTGTAAACATTCTCTGTCAGTCATGGAAACTTGAGAGGGAAACCGACTGCACCGTCTGGTGGATGATCAGCTCACTTTGTCGATAAAGTTTTACTACAAACTTCCTGTTTTTCAGGAAACACTGGTGACCACAGGCAAGGAGGAGAGCAGGTATACGCACAAGCATGCACGCTTTGGTTCACTAGATAAGATTTCTTAACTGGGATAATTGTTTCTTTTGCAGCTGGTGGTCAAACTGGTGATCCCACGCTGGCGGCTGCTATCGTCACGCTCGTGTACCGCCTGTACGTCTCTGAGAGCTAGTGACATCAGAGAGATGGCTGTGGCGTCACGGTGGACGGCAGCTCTTCCCTGTGCAGGAGCAGATTGCCAGCGTCAGACCAACACTTATTGAAAGTCTCGCTGTCTGTTTCCGAATCTCCAGCCCCACCCCTCTAAGGCCCGCCACCTCAACTGTGTTCTAATTTCTAATTCTGTGCTTTTATGTGAAAGGGTATCGCCTACAGCCGCGTGCTCCGCCCCTCCACAAACTCTGAGCGCCTAATCTGACCAAATCTAAGAGTTTCTATTTTCACTAATCCAGCTGCCTCGTTCTGAGGATCTGCCACTCAAGGATCTGATCAGAATCCGTTTTAAACCAGCCTACAGGGGGCGCTATCTCTTAGTAAGGGAAGGGAAAAGGTAATAAAAAAGACACCACATCCGAGGTTTATTCTACTGAAAATGTAATCCTGAATTGTCGGTGCTCAGCAGGATTCAAACAACAGTTTTATCTGAAGCAGCTCCTCTGGACCTGCAGCATGGACTCTGAAGTGCATTCCAGGGACCAGCTGAGGCGTCCAGTCCGTCCAGCACAGAACCTTTAGCTGAGCGGGTCTCCTGTAAGCGCAGCTGCTTTTTTAAGGAACATAAAACTTATTCAGTCGACTCTGCTGCCTCTGGTTGTGTTCTTTGGCAGCTTTGTGTCCAGTCAGAATAGACTTTTACTTTGAAAGGACCTAGTTGCCACAGGTAAGAGCCTACTTTTTGTGATAGGAGCCCTGCGGCGCCCTCCTGTGGATGAAGGTTGTCTCCAAAAAAGATGCTGTTGCTCAGGAGTCGGATCAATAAAAACCTTTTTGACAACCTGGAAATGAGTGGGAAGAAGCTACTTAATATTATCCCACCCCTACTGAATGTGTTAATTTTATAGTTTTACGTAACCCGGTTCAGATCAGATAGACTTTTTTTCTAAGTAACTAAATCAAGTGCCTGTTAATGATTGATTTCATAGGATCCAATAGACTGGGTAAGACAACTGGTGATAAAGTGAGAGTGACTCATCTATAGAAAACTTACTTACTGTTCCAACAAAATGAAGTCAATTCAGTCGCCATTTTTTTGTAATACGGAAGCTGTCATATTGAAACCAGATGAGTCGTCAGCAGTGATTGGTCAGAGTCGGTCTGAGTCATTTCCATAGCAACCACTGTCCAATTAAGAATTAGCTTGTCTGAAGTCCACACCCTACCACTGAGCGGTCAGGAGAATCTGTCAAACGTTTGACATACGACCACCTACTTTTATCGAGGCATCTGATTGGTCTATCATAACTTGAAAAAAATTGCACTCTGGGCAATATATGAAAAAAATGCAGATTATCAAGAACATGATAACCCTTGTGCTATCCTAAGCACTTTAACATTGGGAATGGGTCATCTAGACCCACTAGACAGTGCTCTGAACCTTTTTTCTTCAATGATTTGTGATCTCACTGGTGTCCATGGATTACATGAAATCCTCTCCACTTATCCACCTTTGTCATGGTAGGGAGACTAACGGAATATCAGAGAGGCCCAGCGTTCTGAGCCAAGGACCAGAACATAGACGGTAACATATATCACTGGATATATCCCCTCCGGTATTCAATAGGAATTGCCTGCTGGCTTCAAACATCTTTGCATTTTCTACAGGTGATGTCACACTCACTTTGTCCAGTGATATCGCTATGGACCAGGACCAGCACCACAGGGACACAGGCTCAGATGTGATGTGATCCTCGGCTCATGGCCTAGCCTGAGAACTCAGGGATCGCTCCCCCCCATGAGAGAGGACCGCTCCGTGGACAGGGGTTTATTATTCCCCATGAAAGCCTAACTGTAAATTTGGGAGCATGTTGAACAGACAGCAGGATGGCAATTTCTTCATTCCAAGTGCTGAACTTTATTCCCCCTCCTCTACCAAAGACAAGGAGCCCCGGATGAATCTGTGAGGAGTAAATATTGGGGAGCATAGTTCTTTACACACCAATCAGTGTCGTGAGACAGGGACTTGGAGAGGTAAGCTGCATCGTAATCCTGCAGGGAGCAGAAACAGATCTAGAACAATCTTCATTGATGATATGAAAGTGGTGACTGAGCAAAGACAGAGACGCTCAGAGTGCAGTAGAGTTTTGTTGCACTGATCAAACTGGGGGCAAATGGGACTCTGTCTCAGGGACTTCTGCTGACTTTTAGACTCATCAACTCCAAGTATGTCCTACAAGTCTTCATAACATCAAGTATTGTTTGAGGAGATACTTCAGAAGTTTCTGAAGCATAGATAAGTGGAAAAGTCTAAAAATGTTCATCTGTCAACTCTAGATGTTTCAACTCTAGATCCACATGTCATGACAACAATCTTTGAAGTTGGTCCTAGTGATGAAAACAATATTGGAAATTATGAAGTTTGAGAGATTTTTTTTCAAATGTAAGATTAAATACGAGAAAAGAAGAAAAAAAAGATTTAAAAAAATCTTTGTTTTTAAATGAGCTTCATGGGATAATATTGTTCAGTGGAGAAAATAGAACATTGAAGAATCTTTAGAGTTTCCTCAGTAAAAGCAGAATGGTGAGAACAAAAGTTTCCAACTTTGATCATATTTCTTAAATGGTTTTCAGAAATGTTTTTTTCATTTCAGTTTTCCATCCAGTGATGACAAAGTGAGCCTTGCTAAGAATATTGTGGCTGTCTTTCCTGACTTAAGGGTCAAAGTTCAAGAACACAATAAGGAAATGTCCAAGGATATGTATGTTAACATGACTTAAGTCCTACTTATTATCCAGCTGTGCTGGTGCTCAAACTGAACAATTTGAGAAGCATAGTGTTTTCATATCAACCTGGTTTTTTGGCTAAAAGACATTTTCAAGGCTAAACTTCAGCTTGATTACACAAAGTCTCAAGACTCCAGTTCAACTGAGATGCTTTGACGATGCTTCCATAAGGACTGAAAGTTCAAACATTATAGACCCATTCCACTGAAAATGTTGTTTTTGGTGTTTTGAACATGTTCTTGTAGCATTTTTCTGATGATGGACACATATAAAGAAAATTAAGCTTAAAATGAAACCTGAGCTTGACTTTATTCAAATCATTGCAAATCAGGAGAAGAAGAAACAATGCAGTTGAAAAAAGCTTCAGGTGTGAAGTACTAGTTACTACAGCAGGCCTCAGATTTCTTGCTCCGCCCCTTTCTGATTCATCTCAACAAATAGATCCATGAACGTCTTTGTTTTCCTCGCCTGAGCTGGAATCTGGATCTAAACTGTATGGCTGGATAGCTCCAATATTGCTCACCATTTTAGATGCACTGCTAATGTTAGGTTGGGGTTGAGAGGGGCTGTAAGCTAGCGGGAGAGAATCTAAACAGATGCATGATGGGAAGGGGGCGGGCTTACTTGCCTCTTTACACATTTTGGGTTTGATTTAACACTATTACAGTGCTAAAAATGGAAAACAACTTTTGTTAAATTGCCAACACAATCCCTGAGTTACAAATGACTATTTAAATGTTTTGGAAAAAAATAATACAAGAATAGTGAGAAACTAATAGCAAACAAATTGTGTTAAAATCAACACAACATATGTTGTTCTGTTGTAAACACATTACTGTGTTGATAATGGAGATAATTTGTGTAAATAATAACATCTGTTTTTGTCTTTGAGCCCCCCCCCCCCTGCACCCATGCAGCTGTACTATCTTGATGATGTCACTCATTATCCTCGATGATGTCACTCATTATCCTTGATGATGTCACTCATTATCCTCGATGATGTCACTCATCATCATCGATGATGTCACTCATAGTCACATATTCATATTCACATATACAGGATCCAGAAAGTTCTTGCTCATTGCCCGTTTGGTTCACACCAGAGAGCACGTCTTCTGTTTCTCAGCGACTAGAAAGCCTTGCATTCACGTCAAGCGCCTTTCGCCTACACTGAGAAACTGCATCTTTTGCTCAGATCATTTGACAGATTTTCACTTTTTTATACTTTGAAAATCTTTCTTTAAAATGTTCCTGAGCCGTTTTCGAGTTTCTGGGGTTGAGGAGAGCTCCCTCACCCAGAAGCTTTCTAAACTTGAGAAGAGAGTCCAGGAAAACTCCTCGCTGACCAGCCAGTTGCAAACCCTGGCAGCTGAGCTGGAAGGCCAGAAAAACCTCAGAGGAACCTTCGCTGGACTCATCCAGGCAAAGAAATCTGCCACTAAACTCTCCAAGAAGCTGGAAAAGGACTTGCAACGCGTCTCCAAGAAAATCCAGGAGCAGAAACCCCTGGAGGACCGCTGCAAGAAAGAACAGCAAAACCTTGATCAGCTGACTGAGACTAACAGCAACCTCAAGGCAACTCTTCAGGAACTCCAGATGAGAGTTCAGGATCCTGAAGAGTTGTCCGCTGAATTAGAGAAAATCCAGATCACAGCCAAAGCTATTGATCAAGAGAACACTGATCTGGAGAAAGAGGTTCAGAAGGTCCAAACCACCATCGTGGCCCTCGAACCTCTGGAACAGCAGCTGAAAGAGGAGAGTAATCGCCTCCAAACACTGCAGGAGAAAAACACCGTCCTCCAGAAGCACCTGAAAGACCTCCAAAGACATGGTGAGGAGGAGGCAGCAATGAGACACCGCTACACCTCCATCCTCACCCAAACCAAGTCTCTGGAGGAGGACAACTCCAAACTTGATACCCAAATTCTAGAGCTGCAGAAACAAAAAGCCCTCCTGGAAGAAGAGCTGAAAGACCTGGAGAAAAAGTGTGAGGAAGACTCTGAGATGAGGCTTCGCTATTCCTCTCTGCAAGCGGAAAAAAAAAACTGTGGAGAGTGAATACAAAACCCTGAAGCAACAGATCAGAGTTCTTTTTCAACAATGTGAGGACTTCAGGCCCATGACTGAACAATACAATGAAGCCATGGAAGCCATCAGCAAAGTCAGAGGAATAAATAAATCGCTTTTGGAGGAACGCCAGGACAAGGAGATCATGAAACAACAATTAGAAATACTGGCCACAGAATACACTAAACTGCAGACAGACATTGAGGCATTACAGAAAGAAAATTCCAACCTCGTCAAAGGTCTGCAAAAGCTAAATGTGCAGATTCAGGACCCAGAACACCTGGAGGTCAAAGTTGAAGCAGCAAAAAAAGAGCATCAAGCACTTCTGGCTGAAAACAAAGACCTTAAAGCCTCAAAGTTTGCACAACAACCCAAACACCCTGCATTGAGGCGCCCTCTTGTGGCTGCAGCCACAGCTGCTCAAAAAGACGTTCCTGCTCCACAACAACCAAGTCCGCCTGTGATGGAGGAAACTTCTGCACTCAGAGAAAGAACTAGCAGGTTCCACCAACACAGAGCTGCACTAGCACAGCATCAGGGTGCCTTACCAAGGAGGGTTCCTGGTTCCCGGCAGGTCTAGGACCCTTAAACCAAAGAGTTTAGGCAGCCTTGATTTAAAGACTGCTTAGACTGCCCCCCCCCCCCCCCAATCGGTCCCAGATGAGTGGAAGAAGATGGATGGATGGGAGTGTTTTTTTCTTCTGCACAAATCACATTATGTGCAGAATATTTTTTTTGTTTTTTTTTAAATTCTTTTGTGCATTATTGGGTTCTCTCCGGGTGCTCCGGCTTTCCCTAGATTCTAAAAAAGACTTTATTTTAAGTGAATAAGAGGTTTACTTGTACTACCTGCCCTCACTGTCTGCATCTACACACCACTGCATCAGATCATTGATTTATTTTCACTAAAGGGGGAAAAATGTTTCCAACTGTGAAAACAAAATGTTTCTTGCAGTCAGTGACTGATGTGGGCCATGATAGTAATAAAAAGATTGATGGATGGATGAGTGTTTTTTTTCTGCACAAATCAAATTATGTGCAGAAATTGTTTTTTTTTTTTTTTTTTTTGTGCATTATTGGGTTCTCTCCGGGTGCTCCGGCTTTCCCTAGATTCTAAAAAAGACTTTATTTTAAGTGAATTAGAGGTTTACTTGTACTACCTGCCCTCACTGTCTGCATCTACGGACCACTGCATCAGATCATTGATTACTTTTCACCAAATGTGCAGAAATGTTTCCAACTGTGAAAATAAAATGTTTCTTGCAGTCAGTGACTGATGTGGGCCATGATAGTAATAATAAAAATAATAAATAAATATCAGTCACCAAATTGTATCGATAATGAATCAAACTAAAGCCTGGCAGTCCTGTGGGTTTTCTCCGAGTTCTTCGGTTTCCCCGCAGTACTTGTTAGTGATTGGCTAGTGACTGATAAATATCCCCTCCCTGAATCGCCACCTTATCGTGGTGGAGGGGTTTGCGTGCCCGAATGATCCCAGGAGCCAGTAGCCGGTTGGTGTTCCACCTCAAACTGGTCCTGGGAGACGGGCCAGACTAAGGGCGATTCAAACAAAAACCTTTTCATTAATGGATCCACTAACTCCCCCCAATCAGAGGTACCAGTGCCCCACCCTGGAGCCAGACAAGTTAGTTCTTGTCTGGTGGCTTTTAATTGCTCTGGGGCAGTGGACAGTGGGACACTGGCTTTCTCCACCTTTGGTTAGACGCTTCACAGTGGATCACTCAACCGTCTGTCTCCAATGAGTCCCCAATCACCAGAGAAAAGAAACAAGGAACTCCTTCCAGCTGATCCTTCATGATCCACTTTCCTGCAGAGGGAGCAGACCCATGGCAGCTCCAGAATCGGCTTTTCTGTCCTCCAAGGACCGACCCACAACGGCTCTTTTGAGAGCCATCCACAAAACCTTTAAGAGCTTGATTCTCTCTTTTTCACAGTTATTACTCAAAACCTTTTAAAAACTACAATAGTTGAGAAGGTAAGAGATCAAAACAGGTTCAATAGTACATTTGGACTGGAGCAGAACTGCCCTCTTCCTCGTGAAATCACACTGCTATCGGTGCAAGACGCTGCTCAGTAGTATGAAAACAGTTGCCATTGATATATATTACTGGGTTGGCCGTCACGTGACAGACGACACATGCGCCATTACTATGCATTGAGTCTTGAAGTAATGACAAAGTCCAAACAGGCAGAGAATCACAAAAGGAGACGCAATGTTTTACAATCAACTGCAAAAGTTATGACAGCAAAATTTGACGATGGAGAGGAATTACCCTGCGCAGGTTAGTAATCACATTTTATTAGAAAGAAATCAGGCTGGGAAGTGTGAAGTGGGTGCTAAAGTGGGTGCTAGCATGCTAGTTTGGGTCATCCATGTGGCCAGTGCTGAGGCTTTTTCTACAGCCTGGAGGAATGGTTAAGGTTAGGATGAAGTTTAGGGTTGGGGTTAAAAACACCAAATGGTTCCTGAGCGCTGCCGTGTCTGCAGCTCACCGCTCTGCCAGGGGATGGGTCAAATGTGGAGAACAAATGTCACACACCTAGATGTGTGACATCTAATGGGACTTTGAATATGTGCAACAAAATTCAGCCTCAGACGCACTGAAAATACTTGCGGGCAATGCAGCAATGTACAACTTTGCTAAACGTATTAAATGTGGATTACATGAATCTACAACTTGATTGAAAAAAATCTCTAGGAAGAGTTTTCGTTTGTATCTGGAACTGAAGGTGCTTTTTTTATATTCAAGATGGCGGCTTTTTCCCAAGGTCAAAGGTCAGTGAAACTACTGTTGTAGCTGTAGACTTAAAGTGTGGGTGACATGGCCTATTTTAATAAGCCAATATATAGTAAATAGTCTCTATTTCATGTTGCGATTGTTTTTAATATTTTTCGAAAAAGAATAAATAACGAAAAACGCGATATAAACAACGAGGACGGCCGCCGGCTTCACGCATTCCGCCGAATTCGCGCCGCCCTGTTTGTGACGTAACGAAAGGCAGACAACATGGCTAGCACCGATAGCGAAGCACAGAGTGATGCTACCGTCTTCCAGCCAAGACCACTTAAATTTGTTTTTTTTATCGTCTTCTCACAACTGAGGTCGTGACCACGCTCAATAATGACGATGCCCGCATTATTGATCGCAAACTCTTCAGATTTGTTTGTGAAAGTTTAGCGTGTGTCCCCAGTTTTGGTCTCTAGGGGATCCGTCACGCTGACCACGTGGTACAGACAGAGCCAATCAGAGCCGTCGACGCATCCGAAAGCAACTAAAACGTCCCGTCATTGGCCAATTAGGCCGGGTAGACGAGAGATAGCCGCGACCATAGAGGAAGCGATCCGCAGAGAAATATAGAAAATAAAGCTAAAATTCGCCGATTTAAGACAATTTTTTCATCCGGAAAGCGATTTGTCCATAGAGATCAGGTCTTTATTTCCAGGAAAGTACGTTCGGTTTGCTCAAAAACCCGGATTTCCGGGAATTCCCGGAAGACTTTCATCACTGAACGTTAAACTCACTCTCTTTTGTAATAAATACATTATGTAATAAACGTTAAACTCACTCTCTTTTGTGCCAGCTTTTCGGTCACAGATTTTCTCTTTTTGTACTGGCTCCTGCCAGTGCTGGTACTGGGCGTTTCTGTTTTTCGGACGTGCGCTGAACTTGTTTTGTCCATTGTTTCAGCAGCGTTTCTTGTTTTGGGAATTTATACACAGATACACTTTCACTAGAAGTATTGCTACATCCAGCTGCCACACAACGACTTGGCATGTTGATGATTAACAGAGAATTAACGAGAATTAACGATGATTAACGAGAGAAACGAAGACTACCTGCTTTGTTTACATGCTGTCCGAAGCGGAACTACGGAAGTCAATGCCTTTCGTGACGTCACAGGTCATATCAGGGTCACTTCCAGTCTGCGCTCTTAGCGGCAAATTCAAATCTCTGATTCCTTCGAAAGATGTCTATTATTCATATGCTTCGGATTTTTTTCGACGCGAACTATTGGTATCAATAGAATCAGCGTTTAAAGGGCTTTTTTATTTGACAAAGTTGTTCAAAGCATGGCATCCACACTTTAAGCTGGCAGCATGCAATTGAAATTTTGTGAAAATAGCATGAACAAGAATGTTGTTTTCCCATACAGTTGAAAAATATGAAAAACGTCAAATCTCAAACTTTGCCACAAAATGGCCGCCAAACTGTAGATCGTTTGGACATCCCATAATAATTTCAAAACTTACTTTGGATGTCCCCGACATGTGTGTTTTGGTTTCATTACTGTATTTTACAATACTTTTTTTTGTCACCATAAGAGATTTTAGGCCAATTCGGGGTTTTTTTGCGGTATCGCTCGCTGTGATGTCATCCATCCTGTCATGAGTGACAGGCGTATGTGACTGTGAGTGACAGGCGTGTGTGACTGTGTGAGTGACAGGCGTATGTGACTGTGTGAGTGACAGGTGTGTGTGACTGTGTGAGTGACTGGCGTATGTGACTGTGTGAGTGACAGGCGTGTGTGACTGTGTGAGTGACAGGCGTGTGTGACTGTGTGAGTGACAGGTGTGTGTGACTGTGTGAGTGACTGGCGTATGTGACTGTGTGAGTGACTGGCGTATGTGACTGTGTGAGTGACAGGTGTGTGTGACTGTGTGAGTGACTGGCGTATGTGACTGTGTGAGTGACAGGCGTATGTGACTGTGTGAGTGACTGGCGTATGTGACTGTGTGAGTGACAGGTGTGTGTGACTGTGTGAGTGACTGGCGTATGTGACTGTGTGAGTGACAGGCGTATGTGACTGTGTGAGTGACAGGCGTATGTGACTGTGTGAGTGACAGGCGTGTGTGACTGTGTGAGTGACAGGTGTGTGTGACTGTGTGAGTGACAGGTGTGTGTGACTGTGTGAGTGACTGGCGTATGTGACTGTGTGAGTGACAGGCGTATGTGACTGTGTGAGTGACAGGCGTGTGTGACTGTGTGAGTGACAGGCGTGTGTGACTGTGTGAGTGACAGGCGTATGTGACTGTGTGAGTGACAGGCGTATGTGACTGTGTGAGTGACAGGCGTGTGTGACTGTGTGAGTGACAGGCGTGTGTGACTGTGTGAGTGACAGGTGTGTGTGACTGTGTGAGTGACTGGCGTATGTGACTGTGTGAGTGACAGGCATATGTGACTGTGTGAGTGACAGGCGTATGTGACTGTGTGAGTGACAGGTCTGTGTGACTGTGTGAGTGACTGGCGTATGTGACTGTGTGAGTGACAGGCGTATGTGACTGTGTGAGTGACAGGCATATGTGACTGTGTGAGTGACAGGCGTATGTGACTGTGTGAGTGACAGGTGTGTGTGACTGTGTGAGTGACTGGCGTATGTGACTGTGTGAGTGACAGGCGTATGTGACTGTGTGAGTGACAGGCGTATGTGACTGTGTGAGTGACAGGCGTGTGTGACTGTGTGAGTGACAGGTGTGTGTGACTGTGTGAGTGACAGGCGTATGTGACTGTGTGAGTGACAGGCGTATGTGACTGTGTGAGTGACAGGCGTGTGTGACTGTGTGAGTGACAGGCGTATGTGACTGTGTGAGTGACAGGCGTATGTGACTGTGTGAGTGACAGGCGTGTGTGACTGTGTGAGTGACAGGTGTGTGTGACTGTGTGAGTGACTGGCGTATGTGACTGTGTGAGTGACAGGCGTATGAGACTGTGTGAGTGACAGGCGTGTGTGACTGTGTGAGTGACAGGTGTGTGTGACTGTGTGAGTGACAGGTGTGTGTGACTGTGTGAGTGACTGGCGTGTGTGACTTTGTGTGGACGGGTGGAGAAGCCGCCATCAAGTCTTCCTGCTTTTGTACATGTTATCCCGATTTAGTTTTTTACTTGTTGCCACGGTGACAAACCTAAAGGGGCGGAGTCAAACACTGCGCATGAATGGATAGAATCCCCAGCAGGAACTGTGAGCTTTGGTTCATCTTCAGGAGGATGAAACTTTACAAACATTATAAAAGAAGAAGTGAGATGAATCCTCAGACTCTTTCTTCTCAGACTTCCTATAGTTGCATTTCTCTGTGCTGTTATTTGCCTCAGCTACGTTTTTTTTTTTTTACCACAGGTGATGAGGCACTAAAAACAAAAGCCACAGTGAGTGCGCCACCTGGTGGAAACGACTTGAAGTAATTTAAATCCAGACCAAGCGGAGCAGGGTTAGAGCAGGAGGAAATGAACCTAAAAATATCGAGACAACATATTTGTTAACTGAGCTTTACGTGTGTGTTTATGGTTGTGACTCTTGTGTTATATTTGTTTGCCTTTATCTATGGTTTTTCCTTAGCATTTCCCTTTGAATTGACTTTTGCATTGTTGTTACATTTAGATTTGTTTACAAATGTCTCGTGTTGAAATGTGTTTACCCTACATTTACGTTTGGGTTTACGCGCTGCCACAGACTGCTAACCTGTTCACTGCCCAACATTATCTGGGATAGGCTCCAGCAACCTTGTGACCCCCAAAAGGGATTGAGGGGGTTTGGAAAAGGATAATTGGGTTTGTGTTGACGTGTGTTGACATGTGTTTGTGCTTGATGGCAGCATCCTGGAGGTGAGGAGGTCCTGAGGGAGCAGGCGGGTGGAGATGCCACTGAGAGCTTTGAGGACGTCGGACATTCCACCGACGCCAGAGAAATGGCCAGCAGCATGGTGATCGGCGAGCTGCATCCGGTCAGTGTGAGCACAGAAACGTGCAGGAACAGATGTTAGATCTGCGTGAGTCTAACGATCCATTTCCATCTGTAGGATGATCGGCACAAGATCGCCAAACCTGTGGTGAGTGACGGCTGTCCCAGAGCAAAGGGGGCAAGTGCATTGTGGGAGAAGCTGTGCTTAGTACAGTAATTCTGTATGTATCTTATGTGGCCCACTCATTTACATTTTTTCCCCTTTTGTTTATGATTTTTATCTGCCATTATATAAGCTCTCCTTGTAAGAAATAAAAAGTCTAACCCTTTTATTAACTCCTCCACATTTATCAGATTTTATATTTTTATCCTTAAAGATGAAATTTAATTCTTTAAGGTTTGAAAAAGGTCAGAATACCAATACTAATTGACTGTAAATGACAACTGGACTGAGTTTAACATCATCCATAGAAAACGGTTCACTTTCAGCTCCAACCAAATGAAAAAAAGTCAGCCGCCATTTTTTGCGATGCGGAAGCCGCCACTTTGGAGCCAGACGATGTCAGTAAGCAGTGATCTGAGTTGGTCCGAGTCATTGTTTCTAAGGCAACGGGGAGAACCTGGTCACCCACTTTTACTGAGGCATCTGATTGGTGGATCTATAAATTCAGAAAACAAATAAGAAAAGTTAAGATGATCAAGAACATGCAAAAATATATAAATCAGTTTAGCTAACGGTTGGGTTAGGTTAGCCGGAAACTGATCACAGTTAAACGTTTACACAATTTCAATTGTAACAGTTATTATTTCCTTAGTTACAGCTATAATCTGTAGAAATACAAAGAAACCTTTATTGAAAAAAAAAAAACAGTGACTGAAATCTCCCGAGTGCCGAGTCTCCATTTTTGGGGTAATTTTGGTACAGTTTAATATAACAAAGGCCTTTTTGAAGAAACTACTTTCACTGATCTAGTTCTTTTCCATAATTCTAACAGTTTAGTCCAGAGTTGTATCCTAACCTCTGGAATCACACGCCCTCTGGTGGAGATGTGTGTCTCTACTGTAAACATTCTCTGTCAGTCATGGAAACTTGAGAGGGAAACCACTGCACCGTCTGGTGATGGATCAGCTCACTTTTGTCGATAAAGTTTTACTACAAACTTCCTGTTTTTCAGGAAACACTGGTGACCACAGGCAAGGAGGAGAGCAGGTATACGCACAAGCATGCACGCTTTGGTTCACTAGATAAGATTTCTTTAACTGGGATAATTGTTTCTTTTGCAGCTGGTGGTCAAACCTGGTGATCCCAACGCTGGCGGCTGCTATCGTCACGCTCGTGTACCGCCTGTACGTCTCTGAGAGCTAGTGACATCAGAGAGATGGCTGTGGCGTCACGGGTGGACGGCAGCTCTTCCCTGTGCAGGAGCAGATTGCCAGCGTCAGACCAACACTTATTGAAAGTCTCGCTGTCTGTTTCCGAATCTCCAGCCCCACCCCTCTAAGGCCCGCCCACCTCAACTGTTTCTAATTTCTAATTCTGTGCTTTTATGTGAAAGGGTATCGCCTACAGCCGGCGTGCTCCGCCCCTCCACAAACTCTGAGCGCCTTAATCTGACCAAATCTAAGAGTTTCTATTTTCACTAATCCAGCTGCCTCGTTCTGAGGATCTGCCACTCAAGGATCTGATCAGAATCCGTTTATAAACCAGCCTACAGGGGGCGCTATCTCTTAGTAAGGGAAGGGAAAAGGTAATAAAAGAAGACACCACATCCGAGGTTATTCTACTGAAAATGTAATCCTGAATTGTCGGTGCTCAGCAGGATTCAAATCAACAGTTTTATCTGAAGCAGGCTCCTCCTGGACCTGCAGCATGGACTCTGAAGTGCATTCCAGGGACCAGCTGAGGCGGTCCAGTCCGTCCAGCACAGAACCTTTAGCTGAGCGGGTCTCCTGTAAGCGCAGCTGCTTTTTTAAGGAACAATAAAACTTGATTCAGTCGACTCTGCTGCCTCTGGTTGTGTTCTTTGGCAGCTTTGTGTCCAGTCAGAATAGACTTTTACTTTGAAAGGACCTAGTTGCCACAGGTAAGAGCCTACTTTTTGTGATAGGAGCCCTGCGGCGCCCTCCTGTGGATGAAGGTTTGGTCTCCAAAAAAGATGCTGTTGCTCAGGAGTCGGATCAATAAAAACCTTTTTGACAACCTGGAAATGAGTGGGAAGAAGCTACTTAATATTATCCCACCCCTACTGAATTGTTTAATTTTATAGTTTTACGTAACCCGGTTCAGATCAGATAGATTCTTTTTCTAAGTAACTAAATCAAGTGCCTGTTAATGATTGATTTCATAGGATCCAATAGACTGGGTAAGACAACTGGATAAAGTGAGAGTGACATCATCTATAGAAAACTTACTTACTGTTCCAACAAAATGAAGTCAATTCAGTCGCCATTTTTTTTGTAATACGGAAGCTGTCATATTGAAACCAGATGACGTCAGTCAGCAGTGATTGGTCAGAGTCGGTCTGAGTCATTTCCATAGCAACCACTGTCCAATTAAGAATTAGCTTGTCTGAAGTCCACACCCCTACCACTGAAGCAGGTTCAGGAGAATCTGTCAAACGTTTGACATACGACCACCTACTTTTATCGAGGCATCTGATTGGTCGATTCATAACTTGAAAAAAATTGCACTCTGGGCAATATATGAAAAAAATGCAGATTATCAAGAACATGATAACCCTTGTGCTATCCTAAGCACTTTAACATTGGGAATTGGGTCATCTAGACCCACTAGACAGTGCTCTGAACCTTTTTTCTTCAATGATTTGTGATCTTCACTGGTGTCCATGGATTACATGAAATCCTCTCCACCTTTATCCACCTTTGTCATGGTAGGGAGACTAACGGAATATCAGAGAGGCCCAGCGTTCTGAGCCAAGGACCAGAACATAGACGGTATACAGTATATCACTGGATATATCCCCTCCGGTATTTCAAATAGGAATTGCCTGCTGGCTTCAACATCTTTGCATTTTCTACAGGTGATGTCACACTCACTTTGTCCAGTGATATCCGTCTATGGACCAGGACCAGCACCACAGGGACACAGGCTCAGATGTGATGTGATCCTCGGCTCATGGCCTAGCCTGAGAACTCAGGGATCGCTCCCCCCGCATGGAGAGAGGACCGCTCCGTGGACAGGGGTTTATTATTCCCCATGAAAGCCTAACTGTGTAAATTTGGGAGCATGTTGAACAGACAGCAGGATGGCAATTTCTTCATTCCAAGTGCTAGAACTTTATTCCCCCTCCTCTACCAAAGACAAGGAGCCACTGGATGAATCTGTGAGGAGTAAATATTGGGAGAGCATAGTTCTTTACACCAATCAAGTGTAGAAGCAGTCTGGCCGACCGGTTGCACTAATTCACACACACCGTCCCGAAGCCGCTCCTCTGCTCAGAGACACGGTTCTCTGGAGACCAGCAGCTCCCCCACACACAGCAGTGTGTGTGTGTGTGTGTTAGGGGGGGTTGCTCCTTAGCATCTGCCTATGTGTGTGTAGGGGGGGTGGTCCTGCCTTCACTGAAGCATTCAACATAATCCAGGAAGCACATTTAACGCACCTGCTCAATCACTTTGTATGAATGCTGTGTATGCAAATCGTATTTATGCCTCATCTCTGTATATTAATAATAATAATAATAATGTGTTTTATTTAAAAGTGCATTACAAAACACTCAAGGACACTGTACATTCATAACATACATTAATGTACAGTATGTTTAACATTGTTAAACACAGGAAGCAACTGTTACTTTGTTGCTGTGATGGACCCTCGGAATGACAAGAACTTGTGAATTACAAAGTTGAGGTTTATCCCCAGTCCTATGACAAAAGGCAAAAGTATTTGCTTCGTAGGAAAGCATCCATTTACGACATTGAAGGCAAGTCTGACAGCTAAAAGAAATGTATTATAAACCAAGGAAAAATATGTAGAATATTTAAATTTGTATTCAAGAAAAACCAGCCTATTTGTGACTTATTCATTTGAGAGTTTAAATGCCTACATAGGATATGAGGCCTATCATCTTCATACATCTATTCTAGTGTGTGGTAGTGCTAAGTTAGGTTAGATGTGGTGATTACTTGTCCTTCAGTCTTTAGCACCATTGGTGCCACAAAGGGTCTTTAAATAGTTGCAAATCACACATGTGTGTTTGTGATGCGGCTAATTTCATATTTTAAGACTTTCATGCAAGCCCTACTGGAGCACATTGTGGCCAAACAAAAACAAGGCAGGCAATATCTGCAAGATTTTAATGGCCTGGGATGTCTGTTGACATTCACAACTGAATAAATGATGTAAACACACATGGCACAAATACAAAAATGTTTATTTTTACCATATTTTTTACATCTTAAATTAAATGTAAGCATGATCAAGAACTGTTTCTAATGTCACTTTGAAATTAGGTGTCTGTGCTCTGCAGGCCAAACAAGTCGTCCAGCGATAAAACAGCAGAAAGTCTACACACCTACTGCCGTTGGTTTATTTAGCATATCATCAACATATCAACAGTTCTCATGTTATACGAAGAATATTTTATGTTTTTTTACAATTATTTCAATATATATTTATAGTGCACATATATTTATCAATAATTAATGAATGCAGCAACTATCCAGACTTTTTCTATGACAGTTTAAATATGACGATACTAATGTCTTTCCGCTTTCTCAGCCTTTTGGATTTTATAGGAAAGCTGGCAGAAAAAAAAACTAAAACGGGCATATCTACATATATGTTATGTAGGGGTTAATGGCCGACGAAGTGTGCGGTTACTACTTTTTAACGCATGCTGTGGAAGCCTGAGGAGGACGGTTGCTTCCGCGAAGTGCGTTAAAAAGTAGTAACCGCACACTTCGAAGGCCATTAACCCGCTTATACCATGGTCACATACAAAAGCAATACATATTAACCAGGTTTTAGTCTTTAATTCTTGTTTTTTTTTCGATTTGGATCGCTTTTCTCACAAAAATCGGACTATATGTTACGTGATGCGGCGCGATGCATACCCAGCAGCCAATCAGAATCGAGTATTCACCCGGACCATGGTATAAAATCGAGTATTCAACCGGACCATGGTATAAGGTGGACTACCTCACAAAGTGTCCACATGCATACCCTCAAGTCCCCAAGTTCATCCACCAGTTTGAGACTCCCAAAAGAATCCCCACAGACCAAGGCAAAGACTTTGTTAACACTGTACAATATAACAATTACATATTTATTTAAGTTGATTTAAGGTAATATTATTGAAGCTTTTTATTCTAAAGTTTCATAATGTCAGCCTATTTGAAAAATTATATCTAACTGCTTTTCTAAGTGCTTGCAGATAAACAAGGGAGTAATGATTTGGGAGTACTCAACATTTGGTATAAAGTGAAAAGGCGTAAAGATAACTGAGTGGGTGTATTCAGGAACTGAGTGAGGAACCTTACAACCCATGAGCTCAATTCTACTTAAGCAACCCCACATTTTAAAACTGCACGCCTGCAGTCCTAACTGAGCGGTGATCTTCCGCGGCCACTTCAACTTTACGCCCTCACCTGGACTTGGACCACCTGGACCTTTCACTTAATGGTAGTGAAGAAACGCCATGTAAACCCATCATCTAACTCTATGCGATGCATTTTGGTCACTCGGATGTCCTTCAACAAATTCTCCTCTGAGTCACGTTTCAGCTTCAAACTCAGCTGACACTGCCACCCTTAAAGTGCCTATATCATTCAAAATCAGCTTTGAGCTTTTTAATTGTATTATAATGCTTATTCATCACAAAAACATCAGCAGAATATTGATCCATTCATGCATTTCTGAATATTCCTCTAAAAACCGGCTCTCTGAGCAGCAGCCCCTCCAAATCCACTTGGTGTGTGGGTGTGAGTGTGTGGGGGTGTGTGGGTGTGTGTGTGTATACTGGCCTGGTGGGGTGACTTGGGCTAGGGAGGGGCTGTCATGGTTCTGAGGCGAGGCAGACCCAGATGCTGGAACCCGGAAGGAAAACACAGGTATGTTAGATGGTAAGTAACAAGTTTATTTCTGTAGCCTGGTTCTGGAGTAGTGACGTGACTGGAGGTCTTGAAGCGGTTTTCGGTTCTCAGGATTTTCAGGAACGTAGCAGCTGCTTGTGGAGATCTCTGACTCGGGTGAAACTCGTAAATGATAGTCCTGAGGCAGGAGAACAAAGGTTAGCCAGAGGCAAAAACATGGAAGCAAGACATGAGCACAGGAGACCAGATAAAGCACCTTGATGGGTAATGAACTGGTGATGAATGCTGGTGAGGAATCCTCTTAGGTAGAGCTGGGGGGTATTCCAGAAAGCAGGTTATGCTAGCTCCCACGATAAGTTTGAGGCTAAGGTAGTTGATAACCTCAGCTTTCGGTTCCAGAAATGGAGGTATGTCTCAGGGTAGGTCAAGTTGCCATGGCAACTCATGCTCTGAACATAACCTGGTCCGGAGCAGGTTTAGTTGAAGCTTAGTTTGTTTTTAGAGAGGTGAAACAGCATGGCGTGTCCATTTGAAGATGATTTAGTGGATGAAGAAGTTCAGATGATACTTTTTCCACAGTGAGAGGCTGATAAGACCACATATGGATGTTGGAAAATTAAACTTGTTTACTTTGATCTAACTTAATTATTTGCTTCAGTTAAGAGAAAATTTTTTTTTGTTAACTCACCTTAAAAATAGCACATAGTTTTCAGACAATTATTTTCCTTTCTTTCAAATTAATTCAATTAAGTAGGTGTAACATTGGTGCTGCTGTTAGAGCGGCACCGCAAGGGATTCTGGGATATCATTCCATTTGCCTGTCTGGACGGATTTGGGTTGAAGTGTGGCTTTTTGACTAAATATGTTTAGTTGTTTAGCTGTTTTACTGTGTTTTGCCGAGTTATTTTGTCCTACTATGCTTACGTCTCAGCACCATGAGTGAGAGCGAAGGAGAGGAGAGGATGATGAGTTTTTATAGCACCCCTACACCACCATTCTGCAAGTGCAATGATGGGGAATTCTTTAATTAATTTTTGCACTCCGTGCATTTTTTACCGTTCTTGTTATTGTTATACAAATTAGCATATTCACCGGCTCAAACTTATACATATGAGAGTTCAACATATATATATATATAAACGTCACACGGAAAATGGAAACAAGATCAGAAACTCGTGCGTTTACTTTGTCTGTTGATTTTCTCCAAGCAGACATTCTTTTTTTTGATGATGCAGCCGTGTTACTTTTTTGTTGGACGTATAATCTTTATCCGCCGTCATTGAAATCTCAGACTCCGTCTCACTTCCGTCTCAAGTGTCGCGCTTTCTTTTTTTTCCCCCACGCGTTTCCATGGTGACTCCAGAAATCGGCGATCTATTGAGAATGTCTTTATGTACCTGCTGTGCACGTGCTTTAACCCAGGGTTACCAAGTCAAGCGTAATTACGCCAACTCATATCTGGTCTTCTGGAACCAACATACCCAAAGTAAGCAAGTTCAGGCGGATTTCAGCCAGAGTTCAGGCTTAAAGTCAGGGGAGTTTAAACATGCTTCCTGGAATACCCCCCTGGTGTCATGGTTTGTGTTTCTTTGTATTGGCTTTTGCTTTCCGTCTTGTTTCTATCATGTTTGAGTTCTGTTTCCTGTTTTATTTTGAAGGGGTTACTGTTATGTGATGGTTTTGAGTTTTATTTCCCTAGTCCCAATCTCTGCTGATCATGTTCACCTGTGTCTTGTCAGTGCTGATTGTATTTAAATGTTGTCTCTGCCTTCCTCTTGTGCTGGTCCATTAACGTCTCTATCGTCGCTTCCCTTCTGCCATGTGTTCATGTTTTGTACCACAGTAAGTTTAGTTTTGTTTTCCTGCTCTGCTGCACCTTTTGTTAGTAATTAAACCCTTTGCCCTGGAACCACGTGCCTCCTGCCTCTGCATCTTTTGGGTCCTTCATGCTCATCAGCCCTCCCTACCTGACAGCTGGCAGGTGATGAGGTGAGTGGTCACAGCTGAGATAAGTGAGGAGCAGAGAGGAGAGGGGAGGGGGAGGAGAGACCGACAGAGGCACCATGACAGGATAACAAGAAGTGGGGCAGGCTGCTGAAGGGGATCAGGTCTCCTGCTGGCCATCAACTCACCGGTCTGAAACAGGAAAGGCCTAAAAGCAAACAGCGAATCTGACCAGAGGCAACAGTATTTTGATCATCTTCTAGTTCACTCACACACTGTTCACTGAACATGTACCCTCTGATGGCCTTAATGATTCCACCCAGCTCTTCCTTGGAGGGGGGCTGTGCTCCCCCATAGAAAACACCAGGTTGATGGGATCAAACTGTTACGGAAAGGGGAGCAAGTTGAAACCCAGATGAAAGAAGGACTCCCAACATGGCCAACATTTTATTGAACTAAGCATGGGCAAAAACTCAGAACATAATATGCTCCGACACAGAACACAAGAGGACCGCTCCTTAAATAACCAGGACAAACCAGACAACTCTAAACAGCTGTGGACATCTCCAGAAGAACCCAGGGACAGGGCTTCCAGGAGAATCACAGCTGAGAGAGAAAAGGAAAAGCCAGAAACCAAAAACACAGTGGCAAACCAGGGGGGTATTCCAGGAAGCATGTTTAAACTAGCCTGACTTTAAGCCTGAACTCTGGCTGAGATCCGCCTGAACTTGCTTACTCTGGGTATGTCGGTTCCAGAAGACCGGATATGAGTTGGCGTAATTACGCTCGACTTGGTAACCCTGGGTTAATTAATAATAATTAAGTTAATTAATAATTAAGTTAGATCAAAGTAAACAAGTTTAATTTTCCAACATCCATATGTGGTCCTATCACCCTCTCACTGTGGAAAAAGTATTATCTGAGCTTCTTCATCCACTAAATCATCTTTAAATGGACACGCCATGCTGTTTCACCTCTCTAAAAACAAACTAAGCTTCAACTAAACCTGCTCCAGGTTTAGTTGAATATAAACGGGATAAACCAGGTTATGTTCAGAGCATGAGTTGCCATGGCAACTTGACCTACCCTGAGACATACCTCCATTTCTGGAACCGAAAGCTGAGGTTATCAACTTCCTTAGCCTCAAACTTACCGTGGGAGCCAGCATAACCTGCTTTCTGGAATACCCCCCAGAACACAAACAGGTGAGACAGGGACTTGGAGAGGTAAGCTGCATCGTAATCCTGCAGGGAGCAGAAACAGATCTAGAACAATCTTCATTGATGATATGAAAGTGGTGACTGAGCAAAGACAGAGACGCTCAGAGTACAGTAGAAGTTTGTTGCACTGATCAAACTGGGGGCAAATGGGACTCTGTCTCAGGGACTTCTGCTGACTTTTAGACTCATCAACTCCAAGTATGTCCTACAAGTCTTCATAACATCAAGTATTGTTTGAGGAGATACTTCAGAAGTTTCTGAAGCAGAGATATATGGAAAAGTCTAAAAATGTTCATCTGTCAACTCTAGATGTTTCAACTCTAGATCCACATGTCATTACAACAATCTTTGAAGTTGGTCCTAGTGATGAAAACAATATTGGAATTATGAAGTTTGAGAGATTTTTTTTCAAATGTAAGATTAAATACGAGAAAAGAAGAAAAAAAAGATTTAAAAAAATCTTTGTTTTTAAATGAGCTTCATGGGATAATATTGTTCAGTGGAGAAAATAGAACATTGAAGAATCTTTAGAGTTTCCTCAGTAAAAGCAGAATGGTGAGAACAAAAGTTTCCAACTTTGATCATATTTCTTAAATGGTTTTCAGAAATGTTTTTTTCATTTCAGTTTTCCATCCAGTGATGACAAAGTGAGCCTTGCTAAGAATATTGTGGCTGTCTTTCCTGACTTAAGGGTCAAAGTTCAAGAACACAATAAGGAAATGTCCAAGGATATGTATGTTAACATGACTTAAGTCCTACTTATTATCCAGCTGTGCTGGTGCTCAAACTGAACAATTTGAGAAGCATAGTGTTTTCATATCAACCTGGTTTTATGGCTAAAAGACATTTTCAAGGCTAAACTTCAGCTTGATTACACAAATTCTCAAGACTCAAGACTCCAGTTCTACTGAGATGCTTTGACGATGCTTCCATAAGGACTGAAAGTTCAAACATTATAGACCCATTCCACTGAAAATGTTGTTTTTGGTGTTTTTAACATGTTCTTGTAGCATTTTTCTGATGATGGACACATATAAAGAAAATTAAGCTTAAAATGAAACCTGGGGGGTATTCCAGGAAGCATGTTTAAACTAGCCTGACTTTAAGCCTGAACTCTGGCTGAAATCCGCCTGAACTTGCTTACTCTGGGTATGTCGGTTCCAGAAGATCGGATATGAGTTGGCGTAATTACGCTCGACTTGGTAACCCTGGGTTAACGCACGTGCACAGCAGGTACATAAAGACATTCTCAATAGATCGCCGATTTCTGGAGTCACCATGGAAACGCGTGGGGGAAAAAAAGAAAGCGCGACACTTGAGACGGAAGTGAGACGGAGTCTGAGATTTCAATGACGGCGTATGATTATACGTCCAACAAAAAAGTAGCACGGCTGCATCATCAAAAAAAAAAAAAAAGAATTTCTGCTTGGAGAAAATCAACAGACAAAGTAAACGTACAAGTTTCTGATCTTGTTTCCATTTTCCTTGTGACGCATATATATATATATATATATATATTGAACTCTCATATGTCTAAGTTTGAGCCGGTGAATATGCTAATTTTTATAACAATAAAAAAGACGGTAAAAAATGCACGGAGTGCAAAAATTAATTAAATAATTTCCCATCATTGAACTTACAGTATTTGTGTAGGGGTGCTATAAAAACTCGTCATCCTCTCCTTCGCTCTCACTCGTGGTGCTGTGACATAAGCACAGTAGGACAAAATAACTCGGCAAAACACAGTAAAACAGCTAAACAACTAAACATATTTAGTCAAAAAGCCACACTTCAACCCAAATCCGTCCAGACAGGCAGAGGGAATGATATCCCAGAATCCCTTGCGGTGCCGCTCTAACAGCAGCACCAATGTTACGCCTACTTAATTGAATTAATTTGAATGAAAGTAAAATAATTGTCTGAAAACTATGTGTTATTTTTAAGGTGACTTAACAAAAAAATTATTTCTCTTAACTGAAGCAAATAATTAAGTTAGATCAAAGTAAACAAGTTTAATTTTCCAACATCCATATGTGGTCCTATCACCCTCTCACTGTGGAAAAAGTATTATCTGAGCTTCTTCATCCACTAAATCATCTTCAAATGGACACGCCATGCTGCTTCACCTCTCTCAAAACAAACTAAGCTTCAACTAAACCTGCTCCGGACCAGGTTATGTTCAGAGCATGAGTTGCCTTGGCAACTTGACCTACCCTGAGACATACCTCCATTTCTGGAACCGAAAGCTGAGGTTATCAACTTCCTTAGCCTCAAACTTATCGTGGGAGCTAGCATAACCTGCTTTCTGGAATACCCCCCTGAGCTTGACTTTATTCAAATCATTGCAAATCAGGAGAAGAAGAAACAATGCAGTTGAAAAAAGCTTCAGGTGTGAAGTACTAGTTACTACAGCAGGCCTCAGATTTCTTGCTCCGCCCCTTTCTGATTCATCTCAACAAATGGATCCATGAACGTCTTTGTTTTCCTCGCCTGAGCTGGAATCTGGATCTAAACTATACGGCTGGATAGCTCCAATATTGCTCACCATTTTAGATGCACTGCTAATGTTAGGTTGGGGTTGAGAGGGGCTGTAAGCTAGCGGGAGAGAATCTAAACAGATGCATGATGGGAAGGGGGCGGGCTTACTTGCCTCTTTACACATTTTGGGTTTGATTTAACACTATTACAGTGCTAAAAATGGAAAACAACTTTTGTTAAATTGCCAACACAATCCCTGAGTTACAAATGACTATTTAAATGTTTTGGAAAAAAATAATACAAGAATAGTGAGAAACTAATAGCAAACAAATTGTGTTAAAATCAACACAACATATGTTGTTCTGTTGTAAACACATTACTGTGTTGATAATGGAGATAATTTGTGTAAATAATAACATCTGTTTTTGTCTTTGAGCCCCCCCCCCCTGCATCCATGCAGCTGTACTATCTTGATGATGTCACTCATTATCCTCGATGATGTCACTCATTATCCTTGATGATGTCACTCATTATCCTCGATGATGTCACTCATCATCATCGATGATGTCACTCATAGTCACATATTCATATTCACATATACAGGATCCAGAAAGTTCTTGCTCATTGCCCGTTTGGTTCACACCAGAGAGCACGCCTTCTGTTTCTCAGCGACTAGAAAGCCTTGCATTCACGTCAAGCGCCTTTCGCCTACACTGAGAAACTGCATCTTTTGCTCAGATCATTTGACAGATTTTCACTTTTTTATACTTTGAAAATCTTTCTTTAAAATGTTCCTGAGCCGTTTTCGAGTTTCTGGGGTTGAGGAGAGCTCCCTCACCCAGAAGCTTTCTAAACTTGAGAAGAGAGTCCAGGAAAACTCCTCGCTGACCAGCCAGTTGCAAACCCTGGCAGCTGAGCTGGAAGGCCAGAAAAACCTCAGAGGAACCTTCGCTGGACTCATCCAGGCAAAGAAATCTGCCACTAAACTCTCCAAGAAGCTGGAAAAGGACTTGCAACGCGTCTCCAAGAAAATCCAGGAGCAGAAACCCCTGGAGGACCGCTGCAAGAAAGAACAGCAAAACCTTGATCAGCTGACTGAGACTAACAGCAACCTCAAGGCAACTCTTCAGGAACTCCAGATGAGAGTTCAGGATCCTGAAGAGTTGTCCGCTGAATTAGAGAAAATCCAGATCACAGCCAAAGCTATTGATCGAGAGAACACTGATCTGGAGAAAGAGGTTCAGAAGGTCCAAACCACCATCGTGGCCCTCGAACCTCTGGAACAGCAGCTGAAAGAGGAGAGTAATCGCCTCCAAACACTGCAGGAGAAAAACACCGTCCTCCAGAAGCACCTGAAAGACCTCCAAAGACATGGTGAGGAGGAGGCAGCAATGAGACACCGCTACACCTCCATCCTCACCCAAACCAAGTCTCTGGAGGAGGACAACTCCAAACTTGATACCCAAATTCTAGAGCTGCAGAAACAAAAAGCCCTCCTGGAAGAAGAGCTGAAAGACCTGGAGAAAAAGTGTGAGGAAGACTCTGAGATGAGGCTTCGCTATTCCTCTCTGCAAGCGGAAAAAAAAACTGTGGAGAGTGAATACAAAACCCTGAAGCAACAGATCAGAGTTCTTTTTCAACAATGTGAGGACTTCAGGCCCATGACTGAACAATACAATGAAGCCATGGAAGCCATCAGCAAAGTCAGAGGAATAAATAAATCGCTTTTGGAGGAACGCCAGGACAAGGAGATCATGAAACAACAATTAGAAATACTGGCCACAGAATACACTAAACTGCAGACAGACATTGAGGCATTACAGAAAGAAAATTCCAACCTCGTCAAAGGTCTGCAAAAGCTAAATGTGCAGATTCTGGACCCAAAACACCTGGAGGTCAGAGTTGAAGCAGCAAAAAAAGAGCATCAAGCACTTCTGGCTGAAAACAAAGACCTTAAAGCCTCAAAGTTTGCACAACAACCCAAACACCCTGCATTGAGGCGCCCTCTTGTGGCTGCAGCCACAGCTGCTCAAAAAGACGTTCCTGCTCCACAACAACCAAGTCCGCCTGTGTTGGAGGAAACTTCTGCACTCAGAGAAAGAACTAGCAGGTTCCACCAACACAGAGCTGCACTAGCACAGCATCAGGGTGCCTTACCAAGGAGGGTTCCTGGTTCCCGGCAGGTCTAGGACCCTTAAACCAAAGAGTTTAGGCAGCCTTGATTTAAAGACTGCTTAGACTGCCCCCCCCCCCCCCCCCAATCGGTCCCAGGTGAGTGGAAGAAGATGGATGGATGGGAGTGTTTTTTTCTTCTGCACAAATCACATTATGTGCAGAATATTTTTTTTGTTTTTTTTTTTATTCTTTTGTGCATTATTGGGTTCTCTCCGGGTGCTCCGGCTTTCCCTAGATTCTAAAAAAGACTTTATTTTAAGTGAATTAGAGGTTTACTTGTACTACCTGCCCTCACTGTCTGCATCTACACACCACTGCATCAGATCATTGATTTATTTTCACTAAAGGGGGAAAAATGTTTCCAACTGTGAAAACAAAATGTTTCTTGCAGTCAGTGACTGATGTGGGCCATGATAGTAATAAAAAGATTGATGGATGGATGAGTGTTTTTTTTTCTGCACAAATCAAATTATGTGCAGAAATTGTTTTTTTTTTGTTTTTTTTTTTTTTGTGCATTATTGGGTTCTCTCCGGGTGCTCCGGCTTTCCCTAGATTCTAAAAAAGACTTTATTTTAAGTGAATTAGAGGTTTACTTGTACTACCTGCCATCACTGTCTGCATCTACGGACCACTGCATCAGATCATTGATTACTTTTCACCAAATGTGCAGAAATGTTTCCAACTGTGAAAATAAAATGTTTCTTGCAGTCAGTGACTGATGTGGGCCATGATAGTAATAATAAAAATAATAAATAAATATCAGTCACCAAATTGTATCGATAATGAATCAAACTAAAGCCTGGCAGTCCTGTGGGTTTTCTCCGAGTTCTTCGGTTTCCCCGCAGTACTTGTTAGTGATTGGCTAGTGACTGATAAATATCCCCTCCCTGAATCGCCACCTTATCGTGGTGGAGGGGTTTGCGTGCCCGAATGATCCCAGGAGCCGGTAGCCGGTTGGTGTTCCACCTCAAACTGGTCCTGGGAGACGGGCCAGACTAAGGGCGATTCAAACAAAAACCTTTTCATTAATGGATCCACTAACTCCCCCCAATCAGAGGTACCAGTGCCCCACCCTGGAGCCAGACAAGTTAGTTCTTGTCTGGTGGCTTTTAATTGCTCTGGGGCAGTGGACAGTGGGACACTGGCTTTCTCCACCTTTGGTTAGACGCTTCACAGTGGATCACTCAACCGTCTGTCTCCAATGAGTCCCCAATCACCAGAGAAAAGAAACAAGGAACTCCTTCCAGCTGATCCTTCATGATCCACTTTCCTGCAGAGGGAGCAGACCCATGGCAGCTCCAGAATCGGCTTTTCTGTCCTCCAAGGACCGACCCACAACGGCTCTTTTGAGAGCCATCCACAAAACCTTTAAGAGCTTGATTCTCTCTTTTTCACAGTTATTACTCAAAACCTTTTAAAAACTACAATAGTTGAGAAGGTAAGAGATCAAAACAGGTTCAATAGTACATTTGGACTGGAGCAGAACTGCCCTCTTCCCCGTGAAATCACACTGCTATCGGTGCAAGACGCTGCTCAGTAGTATGAAAACAGTTGCCATTGATATATATTACTGGGTTGGCCGTCACGTGACAGACGACACATGCGCCATTACTATGCATTGAGTCTTGAAGTAATGACAAAGTCCAAACAGGCAGAGAATCACAAAAGGAGACGCAATGTTTTACAATCAACTGCAAAAGTTATGACAGCAAAATTTGACGATGGAGAGGAATTACCCTGCGCAGGTTAGTAATCACATTTTATTAGAAAGAAATCAGGCTGGGAAGTGTGAAGTGGGTGCTAAAGTGGGTGCTAGCATGCTAGTTTGGGTCATCCATGTGGCCAGTGCTGAGGCTTTTTCTACAGCCTGGAGGAATGGTTAAGGTTAGGATGAAGTTTAGGGTTGGGGTTAAAAACACCAAATGGTTCCTGAGCGCTGCCGTGTCTGCAGCTCACCGCTCTGCCAGGGGATGGGTCAAATGTGGAGAACAAATGTCACACACCTAGATGTGTGACATCTAATGGGACTTTGAATATGTGCAACAAAATTCAGCCTCAGACGCACTGAAAATACTTGCGGGCAATGCAGCAATGTACAACTTTGCTAAACGTATTAAATGTGGATTACATGAATCTACAACTTGATTGAAAAAAATCTCTAGGAAGAGTTTTCGTTTGTATCTGGAACTGAAGGTGCTTTTTTTATATTCAAGATGGCGGCTTTTTCCCAAGGTCAAAGGTCAGTGAAACTACTGTTGTAGCTGTAGACTTAAGCTGGCAGCATGCAATTGAAATTTTGTGAAAATAGCATGAACAAGAATGTTGTTTTCCCATACAGTTGAAAAATATGAAAAACGTCAAATCTCAAACTTTGCCACAAAATGGCCGCCAAACTGTAGATCGTTTGGACATCCCATAATAATTTCAAAACTTACTTTGGATGTCCCCGACATGTGTGTTTTGGTTTCATTACTGTATTTTACAATACTTTTTTTTGTCACCATAAGAGATTTTAGGCCAATTCGGGGTTTTTTTGCGGTATCGCTCGCTGTGATGTCATCCATCCTGTCATGAGTGACAGGCGTATGTGACTGTGAGTGACAGGCGTGTGTGACTGTGTGAGTGACAGGCGTATGTGACTGTGTGAGTGACAGGTGTGTGTGACTGTGTGAGTGACTGGCGTATGTGACTGTGTGAGTGACAGGCGTGTGTGACTGTGTGAGTGACAGGCGTGTGTGACTGTGTGAGTGACAGGTGTGTGTGACTGTGTGAGTGACTGGCGTATGTGACTGTGTGAGTGACAGGTGTGTGTGACTGTGTGAGTGACTGGCGTATGTGACTGTGTGAGTGACAGGCGTATGTGACTGTGAGTGACAGGCGTGTGTGACTGTGTGAGTGACAGGTGTGTGTGACTGTGTGAGTGACAGGTGTGTGTGACTGTGTGAGTGACTGGCGTATGTGACTGTGTGAGTGACAGGCGTATGTGACTGTGTGAGTGACAGGCATATGTGACTGTGTGAGTGACAGGCGTATGTGACTGTGTGAGTGACAGGTGTGTGTGACTGTGTGAGTGACTGGCGTATGTGACTGTGTGAGTGACAGGCGTATGTGACTGTGTGAGTGACAGGCGTATGTGACTGTGTGAGTGACAGGCGTGTGTGACTGTGTGAGTGACAGGTGTGTGTGACTGTGTGAGTGACAGGCGTATGTGACTGTGTGAGTGACAGGCGTATGTGACTGTGTGAGTGACAGGCGTGTGTGACTGTGTGAGTGACAGGTGTGTGTGACTGTGTGAGTGACAGGCGTATGAGACTGTGTGAGTGACAGGCGTATGTGACTGTGTGAGTGACAGGCGTGTGTGACTGTGTGAGTGACAGGCGTGTGTGACTGTGTGAGTGACTGGCGTATGTGACTGTGTGAGTGACAGGCGTATGAGACTGTGTGAGTGACAGGCGTGTGTGACTGTGTGAGTGACAGGTGTGTGTGACTGTGTGAGTGACAGGTGTGTGTGACTGTGTGAGTGACTGGCGTGTGTGACTTTGTGTGGACGGGTGGAGAAGCCGCCATCAAGTCTTCCTGCTTTTGTACATGTTATCCCGATTTAGTTTTTTACTTGTTGCCACGGTGACAAACCTAAAGGGGCGGAGTCAAACACTGCGCATGAATGGATAGAATCCCCAGCAGGAACTGTGAGCTTTGGTTCATCTTCAGGAGGATGAAACTTTACAAACATTATAAAAGAAGAAGTGAGATGAATCCTCAGACTCTTTCTTCTCAGACTTCCTATAGTTGCATTTCTCTGTGCTGTTATTTGCCTCAGCTACGTTTTTTTTTTTTACCACAGGTGATGAGGCACTAAAAACAAAAGCCACAGTGAGTGCGCCACCTGGTGGAAACGGCTTGAAGTAATTTAAATCCAGACCAAGCGGAGCAGGGTTAGAGCAGGAGGAAATGAACCTAAAAATATCGAGACAACATATTTGTTAACTGAGCTTTACGTGTGTGTTTATGGTTGTGACTCTTGTGTTATATTTGTTTGCCTTTATCTATGGTTTTTCCTTAGCATTTCCCTTTGAATTGACTTTTGCATTGTTGTTACATTTAGATTTGTTTACAAATGTCTCGTGTTGAAATGTGTTTACCCCTACATTTACATTTGGGTTTACGCGCTGCCACAGACTGCTAACCTGTTCACTGCCCAACATTATCTGGGATAGGCTCCAGCAACCTTGTGACCCCCAAAAGGGATTGAGGGGGTTTGGAAAAGGATAATTGGGTTTGTGTTGACGTGTGTTGACATGTGTTTGTGCTTGATGGCAGCATCCTGGAGGTGAGGAGGTCCTGAGGGAGCAGGCGGGTGGAGATGCCACTGAGAGCTTTGAGGACGTCGGACATTCCACCGACGCCAGAGAAATGGCCAGCAGCATGGTGATCGGCGAGCTGCATCCGGTCAGTGTGAGCACAGAAACGTGCAGGAACAGATGTTAGATCTGCGTGAGTCTAACGATCCATTTCCATCTGTAGGATGATCGGCACAAGATCGCCAAACCTGTGGTGAGTGACGGCTGTCCCAGAGCAAAGGGGGCAAGTGCATTGTGGGAGAAGCTGTGCTTAGTACAGTAATTCTGTATGTATCTTATGTGGCCCACTCATTTACATTTTTTCCCCTTTTGTTTATGATTTTTATCTGCCATTATATAAGCTCTCCTTGTAAGAAATAAAAAGTCTAACCCTTTTATTAACTCCTCCACATTTATCAGATTTTATATTTTTATCCTTAAAGATGAAATTTAATTCTTTAAGGTTTGAAAAAGGTCAGAATACCAATACTAATTGACTGTAAATGACAACTGGACTGAGTTTAACATCATCCATAGAAAACGGTTCACTTTCAGCTCCAACCAAATGAAAAAAAGTCAGCCGCCATTTTTTGCGATGCGGAAGCCGCCACTTTGGAGCCAGACGATGTCAGTAAGCAGTGATCTGAGTTGGTCCGAGTCATTGTTTCTAAGGCAACGGGGAGAACCTGGTCACCCACTTTTACTGAGGCATCTGATTGGTGGATCTATAAATTCAGAAAACAAATAAGAAAAGTTAAGATGATCAAGAACATGCAAAAATATATAAATCAGTTTAGCTAACGGTTGGGTTAGGTTAGCCGGAAACTGATCACAGTTAAACGTTTACACAATTTCAATTGTAACAGTTATTATTTCCTTAGTTACAGCTATAATCTGTAGAAATACAAAGAAACCTTTATTGAAAAAAAAAAAACAGTGACTGAAATCTCCCGAGTGCCGAGTCTCCATTTTTGGGGTAATTTTGGTACAGTTTAATATAACAAAGGCCTTTTTGAAGAAACTACTTTCACTGATCTAGTTCTTTTCCATAATTCTAACAGTTTAGTCCAGAGTTGTATCCTAACCTCTGGAATCACACGCCCTCTGGTGGAGATGTGTGTCTCTACTGTAAACATTCTCTGTCAGTCATGGAAACTTGAGAGGGAAACCGCTGCACCATCTGGTGATGGATCAGCTCACTTTTGTCGATAAAGTTTTACTACAAACTTCCTGTTTTTCAGGAAACACTGGTGACCACAGGCAAGGAGGAGAGCAGGTATACGCACAAGCATGCACGCTTTGGTTCACTAGATAAGATTTCTTTAACTGGGATAATTGTTTCTTTTGCAGCTGGTGGTCAAACCTGGTGATCCCAACGCTGGCGGCTGCTATCGTCACGCTCGTGTACCGCCTGTACGTCTCTGAGAGCTAGTGACAGCAGAGAGATGGCTGTGGCGTCACGGGTGGACGGCGGCTCTTCCCTGTGCAGGAGCAGATTGCCAGCGAAATACACTTATTGAAAGTCTCGCTGTCTGTTTCCGAATCTCCAGCCCCACCCCTCTAAGGCCCGCCCACCTCAACTGTTTAACCCAGTAATCACGCAGAGTGCCTGTGATCAGAGCAGCTCTAGATTTCTAATTCTGTGCTTTTATGTGAAAGGGTATCGCCTACAGCCGGCGTGCTCCGCCCCTCCACAAACTCTGAGCGCCTTAATCTGACCAAATCTAAGAGTTTCTATTTTCACTAATCCAGCTGCCTCGTTCTGAGGATCTGCCACTCAAGGATCTGATCAGAATCCGTTTATAAACCAGCCTACAGGGGGCGCTATCTCTTAGTAAGGGAAGGGAAAAGGTAATAAAAGAAGACGCCACATCCGAGGTTATTCTACTGAAAATGTAATCCTGAATTGTCGGTGCTCAGCAGGATTCAAATCAACAGTTTTATCTGAAGCAGGCTCCTCCTGGACCTGCAGCATGGACTCTGAAGTGCATTCCAGGGACCAGCTGAGGCGGTCCAGTCCGTCCAGCACAGAACCTTTAGCTGAGCGGGTCTCCTGTAAGCGCAGCTGCTTTTTTAAGGAACAATAAAACTTGATTCAGTCGACTCTGCTGCCTCTGGTTGTGTTCTTTGGCAGCTTTGTGTCCAGTCAGAAGAAGTTAGACTTTTACTTTGAAAGGACCTAGTTGCCACAGGTAAGAGCCTACTTTTTGTGATAGGAGCCCTGCGGCGCCCTCCTGTGGATGAAGGTTTGGTCTCCAAAAAAGATGCTGTTGCTCAGGAGTCAGATCAATAAAAACCTTTTTGACAAATGCGGTGCATTAGAAAGAGGTGTGAGAAAGTGAACAGTAAAGATCTTTAAAATGCTGTGGTAGAGTGTCCCACAGCTTTAAGGCCATACTTGGGAAAGTTTCCTTTAAATAAGTAAAATAGTCTGCTATAAACCTCACAGGTACAGACAGTGGAGGGACACCAGCTTTGATTTGATTTGATTTATTTTTATTTCAAGCATTAATTGTTGTCGATACAATACGAAAAAAATTCACCTTTGAAAATTATTATGAAAAGCATAATTAAAAACACGAAAAAAAGACAGTGTAGTCACATTTGTTCATTTAATGATCACTATCTTGAATTAAAGACATGCTAAGCTTGATTTATTGCCTGGAAATGAGTGGGAAGAAGCTACTTAATATTATCCCACCCCTACTGAATTGTTTAATTTTATAGTTTTACGTAACCCGGTTTCAGATCAGATAGATTCTTTTTTTAAGTAACAAAATCAAGTGCCTGTTATTGATTGATTTCATAGGATCCAATAGACTGGGTAAGAGAACTGGATAAAGTGAGAGTGACATCATCTATAGAAAATGACTTACTTACTGTTCCAACAAAATGAAGTCAATTCAGTCGCCATTTTTTTTGTAATACGGAAGCTGTCATATTGAAACCAGATGACGTCAGTCAGCAGTGATTGGTCAGAGTCGGTCTGAGTCATTTCCATAGCAACCACTGTCCAATTAACCCTTGTGCTATTCTAGGCACTTTAACATTGGGAGTTGGGTCATCTAGACCCACTAGACAGTGCACGTTTTTTCTTCAATGTTTTGTGATCTTCACTGGTGTCCATGGATTACATGAAATCCTCTCCACCTTTATCCACCTTTGTCATGGTAGGGAGAACACGTCAATGTAAGGGTGGGGTCATCTAAGATAGCACAAGGGTTAAGAGTTAGCTTGTCTGAAGTCCACACCCCTACCACTGAAGCAGGCTCAGGAGAATCTGTCAAACGTTTGACATACGACCACCTATATCGAGGCATCTGGTTTGGTTGATTCATAACTTGAAAAAAATTGCACTCTGGGCAATATATGAGAAACAAGCAGATTATCAAGAACATGATAACCCTTGTTCTATCCTAGGCACTTTAACATTGGGAATTGGGTCATCTAGACCAGTGTTTTTCAACCTTTTCTGAGCCACGGCACACTTTAGCCTTGACAAAAATCCCGCGGCACACCAGCATCCGAAAAAAAAAAAAAAAAGCAAAAACTCAGTCTGTATTGATCGACAACACGTCGAGAACACGTCAATCATCATCTTGACCCCATAGGACAGCTCAAACCCTCAGGTACAAACTGGGGGCCCCCAAGAGATATTCCACAACACGGTAACAGTGCGGGCCGCCACTCATCCAAACCGCAAAAGTCCAGTAGAGAGAAAGGCACAGACCACTCCCCCCTGCCTCAAAAGGGGATGCAGTGGGGGTCCTGACGAGTGTGGTAAACGTGGACAGACTAACGGAATATCAGAGAGGCCCAGCACTCTGAGCCAATGATCAGAACATAGACGGTACAGAACATACAGTATATCACTGGATATATATATTAGGCTTCCGGTTCCGGGTCACGGCAAGACGCGTGGTCGCAGCTCTCTGCGGATACAACTATCTTCAAATGACTTAATAAGTTGATTTTCTCCAAAAAGAGAGCTGACCATGGCCCCTAAGAAAACCCAGGAATATGACGATCTCAAAAAGACCCTTGATGATATTCAAGAAACGCTTAGATCTTTTATGGATCAGGTGTCGGCTAAGCTAACACCACTGTGGGAGATGATGGAAGAGTTCCGAAGATTTCTGGCTCAAAACGAGCAACGAGAAAACCGGGTCGACATTCTGGAGAAACGACTGGACGATGTGGAACAGCAAGTAAGGATGAATAATGTCATTCTCACTGGATTACCAATCAAGCCTCGAACGAAGGTGACAGCAGGAGCAAGCACTGCTAATGCTACCGCTAGCGTAACTAGCAGGCCTGTTCATACGGAGCGCGGTGCAGAGTCTCTGGATCAGCAAATGCATTCATTTCTCACATCTAAAGGGATTTCCCTGGATCTCAACACCATGGAGACCTGCCACCTGCTCCCCAGGAGAAAGGAGACGGATAAACCAGCGATCCTCATCAGGTTTGTGAATCACAAACACAAGCTAGCTCTGATGAACCAAAGAAAGAACCTGAAAGGATCCAATGTTTATCTGAACGACCATCTGACCAGGAGGAATGCTGAAATCTCCAAACATGCACTGCTTCTCAGGAAGCAGAAGCAGATTGAGAACACTTGGGTTAAAGGCTGCAGGATTTACGTCAAACCACTCGGTCCACCGGACCGGTCCAAGGTTCTGGTTGTGAACACCATGAAAGACTTTGAGAAGTGTTTGTTTACAGTTGTCTGAATCAACATGGAGTAATAAACCAAAGAACCAAATAATTTCAAGAAATATGACACCTGGATTCATCACTTTCTCCATACGTCTAACGTCACCTGAATCAACAGCAGAGATTTCTAACCTGCAGACAACTTGACCTCAACTTTCACCGAGCTGATATCAGCTGAAGAAGGATATGGACCTGAATCTAATGTCTGCAGACATAACATGGAAGAGACTAGAAACTGTTTTGAACCCATAAGGACAGCTGTTTTTTCAGCAGAAGAAGATATGCCAACCTTGGATAATCGGCGGATTACGGACCCTTTTTTTTTTTTAATTTTTTTCCCCTTACAGCATTACCTTATTAAATATAAAAAGAAAAATAAAAAAAAATTAAAATTAAAATAAATGATTAATCACTTATTGAAAATGGTTAAATTGATCGATGTTTAATGATATTTCTTCACTTGCTCCAAAAATTGATAAATTGATTCAAAAATCTTTCCTAATGTAGCATAATTTTGTACGTTTTAAACTTTTGATACTTGATGAAAGTTTACTATGAAAATCTCTGAAACAGTGTTGTGTCTATTTTACTGATATAGTATTATTTTTTTAATCATATGAATGACTTTTATGAGTAACATATATTTTAGATAACTGATCTGCCATGTTGATTTCTAAAAGTTATTTTTTATTTTTAACATAATAATTAAGTAATTCATCTTTTTCATGTGCCTTATCGATACCTTATGATTTTTAATTCTGTCTGATAAAAAACTGGGAACCGGATATTGATAAATCATGTAATAAAATGGTTATAATATAATGGGGTGGAATTATATAAGTTCGCTTCCTTCCACTCCCTTTCAAGCAATATTTATTAATATGTCTAATTATCCTAAGTTTGATTACCGGTAGTTACTGTATGAATGTATAATCTAGCCACAGGGGTTGCAAGCCAGTTACTTCTGTGCCGGTCCCAAGCCCGGATAAATAGAGAGGGTTGCGTCAGGAAGGGCATCCGGCGTAAAAATTGCCAAAACAACCATGCGAATCATTCACAACACTTTAGACATACCGGATCGGTCGAGGCCCGGGTTAACAACGACCGCCACCGATGCTGTTAACCTACAGGGTGTCGGTGGAAATTTGACTACTGTTGGTCGAAGAAAGAGGGGAGGCAGAAGGGTCCATGGCCAGAGAGAGAAGGGAAAAGGCAGGAACATAGGTTTGAGAATAGGGACTCTTAACGTTGGCACAATGACAGGGAAAGGCAGAGAGCTGGCAGACATGATGGAGAGAAGGAAGGTAGATGTACTGTGTGTGCAGGAGACAAGGTGGAAGGGCAGCAAGGCACGTAGTATTGGAGGAGGATACAAACTGTTCTATCATGGTGTTGATAGGAAGAGAAACGAGGTTGGAGTGATTCTGAAGGGGGAGTTTGTAAACAGTGTTCTAGAGGTGAAAAGAGTCTCAGACAGGGTGATGAGCCTAAAGTTAGAAATTGAAGGGGTGATGGTGAATGTAGTCAGTGGGTATGCGCCACAGGTTGGCTGTGAGTTAGAAGTGAAGGAGAGATTCTGGAGTGAGTTGGATGAGGTCATAGAGAGTTTTCCCAGAGGAGAGAGAGTTGTTATTGGAGCAGACTTTAATGGGCATGTTGGTGAGGGCAACAGAGGTGATGAGGGGGTGATGGGCAGGTTTGGTGTCAAGGAAAGGAATCTGGAGGGACAGATGGTGGTGGACTTTGCAAAGAGGATGGAAATGGCTGTAGTCAACACTTACTTCCAGAAGAAAGAGGAACATAGAGTGACATACAGAAGTGGAGGTAGGAGTACTCAGGTGGACTACATCCTATGTAGACGAGGTCATTTGAGAGAGGTTAATGACTGCAAAGTGTTGGTGGGAGAGAGTGTAGCCAGACAGCACCGCATGGTGGTGTGTAAGATGACTCTGGAGGTCAGGAAGAAGAAGAGAGGGAAAACAGAAAAGAAGACCAAGTGGTGGAAGCTACAGAATGAAGAAACTTGTGAGGAATTTAGGCAGAAGTTGGGACAGGTCCTGGGTGGTCAGGATGAGCTTCCAGATGACTGGGAAACTACAGCAGAGATTATCAGGGAAACATGTAGGAAGGTGCTAGGGGTGTCATCTGGAAAGAGGAAAGACGGTAAAGACACTTGGTGGTGGAATGGGGAAGTACAGGAATGCGTCCAGAGGAAGAGGTTGGCTAAAAGGAAGTGGGATGTAGAAAGGACTGAGGAAGGTAGACAGGAGTACAAGGAAGCGCAGCGTAGAGTGAAGAGAGAGGTGGCAAAGGTCAAACAGAAAGCTTACGATGAGCTATATGACAGGTTAGACACAAAGGAAGGAGAGAAGGACTTGTACAGGCTAGCCAGACAGAGAGACAGAGATGGGAAGGACGTGCAACAGATAAGGGTGATTAAGGACAGAGATGGAAAGGTGCTAACAACCCAGGAAAGTGTACAGAAAAGATGGAAGGAGTATTTTGAGGAGCTGATGAACGAGGAAAATGACAGGGAAAGAAGAGAGGAAGATGTGGTTGTTGTGGAGCAGGAAGTAGCAGAGATTGGAAAGGATGAGGTTAGGAAGGCTCTGAAAAGGATGAAGAGCGGAAAGGCGGTTGGTCCTGATGACGTACCTGTGGAGGTATGGAAGTGCTTAGGAGAGACAGCAGTGGAATTTCTAACGAAGTTGTTCAATAGGATTTTAGAGAGTGAAAAGATGCCTGAGGAATGGAGGAGAAGCGTTCTGGTCCCGATCTTTAAGAACAAGGGTGACACGCAGAACTGCAGCAACTATAGAGGAATAAAGTTGATGAGCCACACAATGAAGCTGTGGGAAAGAGTAGTAGAAGCCAGGCTTAGGAAGAAGGTGGAGATTTGTGAGCAGCAGTATGGTTTCATGCCCCGTAAGAGCACCACTGATGCCATATTTGCTTTGAGAATGTTGTTGGAAAAGTACAGAGATGGTCAGAAGGAGCTGCATTGTGTGTTCGTAGATTTAGAGAAGGCGTATGACAGGGTGCCGAGGGAGGAGCTGTGGTACTGTATGAGGTCGTCTGGAGTGGCAGAAAAGTATGTCAGAGTAGTTCAGGACATGTATGAGAGAAGTATGACGGTGGTGAGATGTGCTGTGGGTCAGACAGAGGAGTTCAAGGTGGAGGTGGGACTACACCAAGGATCAGCTTTGAGTCCCTTCTTGTTTGCTATGCTGATGGACAGGCTGACAGACGAGGTAAGACAGGAATCTCCATGGACAATGATGTTTGCGGATGACATTGTAATTTGCAGTGAGAGTAGAGAGCAGGTGGAGGAAGAGCTAGAGAGGTGGAGGTTTGCTCTGTAAAGAAGAGGCATGAAGGTCAGTCGTAGTAAGACAGAATACATGTGTCTGAACGAGAGGGATCAAGGTAGAAGCATTAGGTTACAGGGGGCTGAGGTGAAGAAGGTGCAGGAGTTTAAGTACTTGGGGTCAACAGTTCAGTGTGATGGGGAGTGTGGAAAAGAGGTGAAGAGGCGAGTGCAGGCAGGTTGGAGCGGGTGGAGGAAAGTGTCAGGAGTATTGTGTGACAGAAGAGTGTCAGCAAGACTCAAAGGAAAGGTGTACAAGACGGTGGTGAGACCAGCTCTGCTCTATGGATTAGAGACGGTGGCAGTGAGACAGAGACAAGAGGCTGAAATGGAGGTAGCGGAGATGAAGATGTTGAGGTTCTCCTTAGGAGTGACCAGGTTAGACAGGATAAGGAACGAGTACATCAGAGGGACGGCTCATGTTGCCTGCGTTAGCGACAAAGTCAGAGAAGCAAGACTGAGATGGTTTGGACATGTTCAGAGGAGGGATAGTGGATATATTGGTAGACGGATGTTGTAGATGGAGCTGCCTGGCAGGAGGGCAAGAGGACGGCCAAAGAGGAGATATGTGGATGTCTTAACAGAGGACATGAAGTTGGCTAATGTTAGGGTAGAAGATGTTCATGATAGAGTGAGGTGGAAAAGGATGATTCGCTGTGGCGACCCCTGATGGGAAAAGCCGAAAGAGAAAGAAGACTGTATGAATGTATAACTGAAGATTATATTCCTTTTGTGTATTGTTTCTACTTGATTGCTTGAAATAAACCATTTCAAATCAAATCAAATCAAATATCCCCCCGGTATTTCAAATAGGAATTGCCTGCTGGCTTCAACATCTTTGCATTTTCTACAGGTGATGTCACACTCACTTTGTCCAGTGATATCCGTCTATGGACCAGGACCAGCACCACAGGGACACAGGCTCAGATGTGATGTGATCCTCGGCTCATGGCCTAGCCTGAGAACTCAGAGATCGCTCCCCCCGCATGGAGAGAGGACCGCTCCGTGGACAGGGGTTTATTGTTCCCCATGAAAGCCTAACTGTGTAAATTTGGGAGCATGTTGAACAGACAGCAGGATGGCAATTTCTTTATTCCAAGTGCTAGAACTTTATTCCCCCTCCTCCACCAAAGACAAGGAGCCACTGGATGAATCTGTGAGGAGTAAATATTGGGAGAGCATAGTTCTTTACACCAATCAAGTGTAGAAGCAGTCTGGCCGACCGGTTGCACTAATTCACACACACCGTCCCGAAGCCGCTCCTCTGCTCAGAGACACGGTTCTCTGGAGACCAGCAGCTCCCCCACACACAGCAGTGTGTGTGTGTGTGTGTTAGGGGGGGTTGCTTCTAAGTATCTGCCTATGTGTGTGTGTGAGGGGGTGGTCCTGCCTTCACTGAAGCATTCAGCATAATCCAGGAAGCACATTTAACGCACCTGCTCAATTACTTTGTATGAATGCTGTGTATGCAAATCCTATGTATGCCTCATCCCTGTATAATAATAATAATAATAATGTGTTTTATTTAAAAGTGCATTACAAAACACTCAAGGACACTGTACATTCATAACATACATTAATGTACAGTATGTTTAACATTGTTAAACACAGGAAGCAACTGTTACTTTGTTGCTGTGATGGACCCTCGGAATGACAAGAACTTGTGAATTACAAAGTTGAGGTTTATCCCCAGTCCTATGACAAAAGGCAAAAGTATTTGCTTCGTAGGAAAGCATCCATTTACGACATTGAAGGTAAGTCTGACAGCTAAAAGAAATGTATTATAAACCAAGGAAAAATATGTAGAATATTTAAATTTGTATTCAAGAAAAACCAGCCTATTTGTGACTTATTCATTTGAGAGTTTAAATGCCTACATAGGATATGAGGCCTATCATCTTCATACATCTATTCTAGTGTGTGGTAGTGCTAAGTTAGGTTAGATGTGGTGATTACTTGTCCTTCAGTCTTTAGCACCATTGGTGCCACAAAGGGTCTTTAAATAGTTGCAAATCACACATGTGTGTTTGTGATGCGGCTAATTTCATATTTTAAGACTTTCATGCAAGCCCTACTGGAGCACATTGTGGCCAAACAAAAACAAGGCAGGCAATATCTGCAAGATTTTAATGGCCTGGGATGTCTGTTGACATTAACAACTGAATAAATGATGTAAACACACATGGCACAAATACAAAAATGTTTATTTTTACCATATTTTTTACATCTTAAATTAAATGTAAGCATGATCAAGAACTGTTTCTAATGTCACTTTGAAATTAGGTGTCTGTGCTCTGCAGGCCAAACAAGTCGTCCAGCGATAAAACAGCAGAAAGTCTACACACATACTGCCGTGGGTTTATTTAGCATATCATCGACATATCAACAGTTCTCATGTTATACGAAGAATATTTTATGTTTTTTACAATTATTTCAATATATATTTATAGTGCACATATATTTATCAATAATTAGTGAATGCAGCAACTATCCAGACTTTTTCTATGACAGTTTAAATATGACGATACTAATGTCTTTCCGGTTTCTCAGCCTTTTGGATTTTATAGGAAAGCTGGCAGAAAAAAAAATCTGAAACAGGCATATCTACATATATGTTATGTAGGGGTTAATGGCCGACGAAGTGTGCGGTTACTACTTTTTAACGCATGCCGTGGAAGCCTGAGGAGGATGGTTGCTTCCGCGAAGTGCGTTAAAAAGTAGTAACCGCACACTTCGAAGGCCATTAACCCGCTTATACCATGGTCACATACAAAAGCAATACATATTAACCAGGTTTTAGTCCTTAATTCTTGTTTTTTTTTTCGATTTGGATCGCTTTTCTCACAAAAATCGGACTATATGTTACGTGATGCGGCGCGATGCATACCCAGCAGCCAATCAGAATCGAGTATTCACCCGGACCATGGTATAAAATCGAGTATTCAACCGGACCATGGTATAAGGTTGACTACCTCACAAAGTGTCCACATGCATACCCTCAAGTCCTCAAGTTCATCCACCAATTTGAGACTCCCAAAAGAATCCCCACAGACCAAGGCAAAGACTTTGTTAACACTGTACAATATAACAATTACATATTTATTTAAGCTAATTTAAGGGAATGTTATTGAAGCTTTTTATTCTAAAGTTTCATAGTGTCAGCCTATTTTAAAAATTATATCTAACTGCTTTTCTAAGTGCTTGCAGATAAACAAGGAAGTAAGCAGATTACTCAACATTTGGTATAAAGTGAAAAGGCGTAAAGATAACTGAGTGGGTATATTCAGGAACTGAGTGAGGAACCTTACAACCCATGAGCTCAATTCTACCCAAGCAACCCCACATTTTAAAACTGCACGCCTGCAGTCCTAACTGAGCGGTGATCTTCCGCGGCCACTTCAACTTTACGCCCTCACCTGGACTTGGACCACCTGGACCTTTCACTTAATGGTAGTGAAGAAACGCCATGTAAACCCATCATCTAACTCTATGCGATGCATTTTGGTCACTCGGATGTCCTTCAACAAATTCTCCTCTGAGTCACGTTTCAGCTTCAAACTCAGCTGACACTGCCACCCTTAAAGTGCCTATATCATTCAAAATCAGCTTTGAGCTTTTTAATTGTATTATAATGTTTATTCATCACAAAAACATCAGCAGAATATTGATCCATTCATGCATTTCTGAAAACCGGCTCTCTGAGCAGCAGCCCCTCCAAATCCATGAAAACAAATGAGTCCTCACATTGTGATGTCACAAAGGGAGGAACAGCCCCTTCCAGGAAGAGTCTCTGATGCCAGCTCCGCCCCCCAGGCTAACACACACCCACTTTCTCCATGGAGCTAGCAGTGATCGACTAAATGCTTTCAATTTATAAATGCAGAATATGCATATCCATCTGTCTAAAAGTTTGGATGTTGTTGTTTTCGTGGGTGAAACACAGACTAGAGGTAAGATCGGGCCTAAAATATCCAGCCCGACCCGACCCAGGCCCGTGGGCATTAAAGCCCGACCCAGCCCGAGCCCGACCAATTAACTTGATTTGCAGGCCCGAGCTCGAAGCAAATCTGAAATTTCAATTTATCCCATAGTATTTTTGGCAGAAAAAAACAAAGATTTCTTAAGGTTAAAATAATCTACATATTTTTATGATCATGATAAATGCATTTGCACAACGAAATAACACTGGAACACAGAATAAGAGGCCAGACAAAGAGAGTGACAGAGAGATCTTGATGTGCACTCGCTTAATTACGCAGAGAAATACTGCAGCCGCAGCGGTGCGCGTTTGCCTTTTAGTCCCCTGTCTTAAGTTTATCCTTGACTTCTTGCTGCTCCATATCAGGGATACCTAAACAAAATAGATGCAGACTTAGGGAGAGAAGATTACATTCACGACACGTGTGAAAAGCGTGCCCTGGCTCTGCGTCTGCGCTTCCTGTTTAGTAGTAGTTATTTAGCAATTACCTTACAGCGCCTTCTCTGTTTTAACCAAATTATTTATTTATATCAAGTTTTCCTTAGTTTAGTATCCACACATCGTTTTAGTATACATTTTTATAAACATATATTTATTTAAAAAGTCAGCGAGAAAGAAGCCCGGCCCGACCCAACCCGAACGTAATGATTATCATTTTAGTCCACGACCCGACCCGAATTTCGGGTTCTGACTCGGGCTCGGGCTTAAGATCTTACCTCTAACACAAACACGCTAACGAAGCCGGATCTAGGTTGATGTCATGAAATGGGCGGGACCCACATGGGGAGAAGGGCGGAGCCTCAGAGATCCAGTCATCTTACTTCCGGGTAGCAAAAAGTTCTGCGAAAAATAACTTATACTTCATTTTTTTTTAAATCATTTAGTATGCCAAAAGGTAACATATTATCACAGGTATGGATATAGTTTACTCTGAAAGGCTTAAAAAGATTATTAATATCACTTTGATAACTCAGTGATTATTATTTTCCTTATCCTTAATTTCTATTTGATTTATGGCAGTTGAGGACACTTAGAAGTTTCAATTTTTCATAACTTCTATGATGAAAATTGGATTTCTCTATACGGTTTTTTTTATTTGTGTTGTGGTGTGCTTTGATGAATCCTTTGGAGTTTCACATTATACATTAATGCTAACTATGATTTAAAAGCTAAAAGAAAATCATCAGCATTTCAAAAGTGAAGTAAATGCATAGCGTAACTTGGTGTGTGTGTGTGTGTGTGTGCGTGTGTGTGTGTATACTGGCCTGGTGGGGTGACTTGGGCTAGGGAGGGGCTGTCATGGCTCTGAGGCGAGGCAGACCCAGATGCTGGAACCCGGAAGGAAAACACAGGTATGTTAGATGGTAAGTAACAAGTTTATTTCTGTAGCCTGGTTCTGGAGTAGTGACGTGGCTGGAGGTCTTAGGTTTCCTTGGCATAGCAGGAGGTCTTGGCATAGACAGGACTCGTGTAGTGACTGGAGGTCTTGAAGCGGTTTTCGGTTCTCAGGATTTTCAGGAACGTAGCTGCTGCTTGTGGAGATCTCTGACTTAGGTGAAACTCGTAAATGATAGTCCTGAGGCAGGAGAACAAAGGTTAGCCAGAGGCAAAAACATGGAAGCAAGACATGAGCACAGGAGACCAGATAAAGCACCTTGATGGGTAACGAACTGGTGATGAATGCTGGTGAGGAATCCTCTTAGGTAGAGCTGGTGTCATGGTTTGTGTTTCTTTGTATTGGCTTTTGCTTTCCGTCTTGTTTCTATCATGTTTGAGTTCTGTTTCCTGTTTTATTTTGAAGGGGTTACTGTTATGTGATGGTTTTGAGTTTTACTTCCCTAGTCCCAATCTCTGCTGATCATGTTCACCTGTGTCTTGTCAGTGCTGATTGCATTTAAATGTTGTCTCTGCCTTCCTCTTGTGCTGGTCCATTAATGTCTCTATCGTCTCTTCCCTTCTACCATGTGTTCATGTTTTGTACCACAGTAAATTTAGTTTTGTTTTCCTGCTCTGCTGCACCTTTTGTTAGTTATTAAACCCTTTGCCCTGGAACCACGTGCCTCCTGCCTCTGCATCTTTTGGGTCCTTCATGCTCATCAGCCCTCCCTACCTGACAGCTGGCAGGTGATGAGGTGAGTGGTCACAGCTGGGATAAGTGAGGAGCAGAGCAGAGAGGGGAGGGGGAGGAGAGACTGACAGAGGCACCATGACAGGATAACAAGAAGTGGGGCAGGCTGCTGAAGGGGATCAGGTCTCCTGCTGGCCATCAACTCACCGGTCTGAAACAGGAAAGGCCTAAAAGCAAACAGAGTGAATCTGACCAGAGGCAACAGTATTTTGATCATCTTCTAGTTCACTCACACACTGTTCACTGAACATGTACCCTCTGATGGCCTTAATGATTCCACCCAGCTCTTCCTTGGAGGGGGGCTGTGCTCCCCCATAGAAAACACCAGGTTGATGGGATCAAACTGTTACGGAAAGGGGAGCAAGTTGAAACCCAGATGAAAGAAGGACTCCCAACATGGCCAACATTTTATTGAACTAAGCATGGGCAAAAACTCAGAACATAATATGCTCTGACACAGAACACAAGAGGACCGCTCCTTAAATAACCAGGACAAACCAGACAACTCTAAACAGCTGTGGACATCTCCAGAAGAACCCAGGGACAGGGCTTCCAGGAGAATCACAGCTGAGAGAGAAAAGGAAAAGCCAGAAACCAAAAACACAGTGGCAAAGCAGAACACAAACAGGTGAGACAGGGACTTGGAGAGGTAAACTGCATCGTAATCCTGCAGGGAATCTTTCAGAGTTTTCTCCAGGCTGCACAAGCAATCAGAAGCAGAAACAGATCTAGAACAATCTTCATTGATGATATGAAAGTGGTGACTGAGCAAAGACAGAGACGCTCAGAGTGCAGTGGAGGTTTGTTGCACTGATCAAACTGGGGAAAAATGGGACTCTGTCTCAGGGACTTCTGCTGATTTTTAGACTCATCAACTCCAAGTATGTCCTACAAGTCTTCATAACATCAAGTATTGTTTGAGGAGATACTTCAGATGTTTCTGAAGCAGAGATAAGTGGAAAAGTCTAAAAATGTTCATCTGTCAAGTCTAGATGTTTCAACTCTAGATCCACATGTCATTACAACAATCTTTGAAGTTGGTCCTAGTGATGAAAACAATATTGGAATTATGAAGTTTTAGAGATTTTTTTTTTTAAATAAAATACCAGAAAAGAAGAAAAAAAAGATAAAAAAAATCTTTGTTCTTAAATGAGCTTCATGGGATAATATTGTTCAGTGGAGAAAATAGAACATTGAAGAATCTTTAGAGTTTCCTCAGTAAAAGCAGAATGGTGAGAACAAAAGTTTCCAACTTTGATCATATTTCTTAAATGGTTTTCAGAAATGTTTTTTTTTTTTCATTTCAGTTTTCCATCCAGTGATGACAAGGTGAGCCTTGCTAAGAACATTGTGGCTGTCTTTCCTGAGTTAAGGTCAAAGTTCAAGAACACAATAAGGAAATGTCCAAGGATATGTATGTTAACATGACTTAAGTCCTACTTATTATCCAGCTGTGCTGGTGCTCAAACTGAACAATTTGAGAAGCATAGTGTTTTCATATCAACCTGGTTTTATGGCTAAACTTCAGCTTGATTACACAAAGTCTCAAGACTCCAGTTCAACAGAGATGCTTTGACAATGCTTCCATAAGGACTGAAAGTTCAAACATTATAGACCCATTCCACTGAAAATGTTGTTTTTGGTGTTTTTAACATGTTCTTGTAGCATTTTTCTGATGATGGACACATTGTGGGGTTGAGGAGAGCTCCCTCACCCAGAAGCTTTCTAAACTTGAGAAGAGAGTCCAGGAAAACTCCTCGCTGACCAGCCAGTTGCAAACCCTGGCAGCTGAGCTGGAAGGCCAGAAAAACCTCAGAGGAACCTTCGCTGGACTCATCCAGGCAAAGAAATCTGCCACTAAACTCTCCAAGAAGTTGGTAAAGGACTTGCAACGCGTCTCCAAGAAAATCCAGGAGCAGAAACCCCTGGAGGACCGCTGCAAGAAAGAACAGCAAAACCTTGATCAGCTGACTGAGACTAACAGCAACCTCAAGGCAACTCTTCAGGAACTCCAGATGAGAGTTCAGGATCCTGAAGAGTTGTCCGCTGAATTAGAGAAAATCCAGATCACAGCCAAAGCTATTGATCAAGAGAACACTGATCTGGAGAAAGAGGTTCAGAAGGTCCAAACCACCATCGTGGCCCTCGAACCTCTGGAACAGCAGCTGAAAGAGGAGAAAAATCGCCTCCAAACACTGCAGGAGAAAAACACCGTCCTCCAGAAGCACCTGAAAGACCTCCAAAGACATGGTGAGGAGGAGGCAGCAATGAGACACCGCTACACCTCCATCCTCACCCAAACCAAGTCTCTGGAGGAGGACAACTCCAAACTTGATACCCAAATTCTAGAGCTGCAGAAACAAAAAGCCCTCCTGGAAGAAGAGCTGAAAGACCTGGAGAAAAAGTGTGAGGAAGACTCTGAGATGAGGCTTCGCTATTCCTCTCTGCAAGCGGAAAAAAAAACTGTGGAGAGTGAATACAAAACCCTGAAGCAACAGATCAGAGTTCTTTTTCAACAATGTGAGGACTTCAGGCCTATGACTGAACAATACAATGAAGCCATGGAAGCCATCAGCAAAGTCAGAGGAATAAATAAATCGCTTTTGGAGGAGCGCCAGGACAAGGAGATCATGAAACAACAATTAGAAATATTGGCCACAGAATACACTAAACTGCAGACAGACATTGAGGCATTACAGAAAGAAAATTCCAACCTCGTCAAAGGTCTGCAAAAGCTAAATGTGCAGATTCTGGACCCAGAACACCTGGAGGTCAAAGTTGAAGCAGCAAAAAAAGAGCATCAAGCACTTCTGGCTGAAAACAAAGACCTTAAAGCCTCAAAGTTTGCACAACAACCCAAACACCCTGCATTGAGGCGCCCTCTTGTGGCTGCAGCCACAGCTGCTCAAAAAGACGTTCCTGCTCCACAACAACCAAGTCCGCCTGTGTTGGAGGAAACGTCTGCACTCAGAGAAAGAACTAGCAGGTTCCACCAACACAGAGCTGCACTAGCACAGCATCAGGGTGCCTTACCAAGGAGGGTTCCTGGTTCCCGGCAGGTCTAGGACCCTTAAACCAAAGAGTTTAGGCAGCCTTGATTTAAAGACTGCTTAGACTGCCCCCCCCCCCCCAATCGGTCCCAGATGAGTGGAAGAAGATGGATGGATGGATGGGAGTGTTTTTTTCTTCTGCACAAATCACATTATGTGCAGAATTTATTTATTTTTTTTGCATTATTGGGTTCTCCCCGGGTGCTCCGGCTTTCCCTAGATTCTAAAAAAGACTTTATTTTAAGTGAATTAGAGGTTAATTTGCATTACCTGTCCTCACTGTCTGCATCTACACACCACTGCATCAGCATCATTGATTTATTTTCACTAAAGGGGGAAAAATGTTTCCAACTGTGAAAACAAAATGTTTCTTGCAGTCAGTGACTGATGTGGGCCATGATAGTAATAGGAAGATGGATGGATGGATGGATGAGTGTTTTTTTTTCTGCACAAATCAAATTATGTGCAGAAATGGTTTTTTGTGTTCTTTTGTGCATTAGTGGGTTCTCTCCGGGTGCTCTGGCTTTCCCTAGATTCTAAAAAAGACTTTGTTTTAAGTGAATTAGAGGTTAACTTGCACTACCTGCCCTCACTGTCTGCATCTACACACCACTGCATCAGATCATTCATTAATTTTCACCAAATGTGCAGAAATGTTTCCAACTGTGAAAATAAAATGTTCCTTGCAGTCAGTGACTGATGTGGGCCATGATAGTAATAATAATGTAAAAAATAAATAGTAAAATATAAAAATAGGTTATATAATAATACATTAATAATAATATTAAATGGTAAATGGTAAATTTACCATTTAATAATATTACATTAATAATAAAAAATAATAAATAAATATCAGTCACCAAATTGTATCGATAATGAATCAAACTAAAGCCTGGCAGTCCTGTGGGTTTTCTCCGAGTTCTTCGGTTTCCCCGCAGTACTTGTTAGTGATTGGCTAGTGACTGATAAATATCCCCTCCCTGAATCGCCACCTTATCGTGGTGGAGGGGTTTGCGTGCCCGAATGATCCCAGGAGCCGGTAGCCGGTTGATGTTCCACCTCAAACTGGTCCTGGGAGACGGGCCAGACTAAGGGCGATTCAAACAAAAACCTTTTCATTAATGGATCCACTAACTCCCCCCAATAAGAAGTACCAGTGCCCCACCCTGGAGCCAGACTAGCTAGTCCTTGTCTGGTGGCTTTTAATTGCCCTGGGGCAGTGGACAGTGGGACACTGGCTTTCTCCACCTTTGGTTAGACGCTTCACAGTGGATCACTCAACCGTCTGTCTCCAATGAGTCCCCAATTACCAGAGAAAAGAAACAAGGAACTCCTTCCAGCTGATCCTTCATGATCCACTTTCCTGCAGAGGGAGCAGACCCATGGCAGCTCCAGAATCGGCTTTTCTGTCCTCCAAGGACCGACCCACAACGGCTCTTTTGAGAGCCATCCACAAAACCTTTAAGAGCTTGATTCTCTCTTTTTCACAGTTATTACTCAAAACCTTTTAAAAACTACAATAGTTGAGAAGGTAAGAGATCAAAACAGGTTCAATAGTACATTTGGACTGGAGCAGAACTGCCCTCTTCCTCGTAAAATCACACTGCTATCGGTGCAAGACGCTGCTCAGTAGTGTGAAAACAGTTGCCATTGATATATATTACTGGGTTGGCCGTCACGTGACATACGACACATGCGCCATTACTATGCATTGAGTCTTGAAGTAATGACAAAGTCCAAACAGGCAGAGAATCACAAAAGGAGACGCAATGTTTTACAATCAACTGCAAAAGTTATGACAGCACAATTTGACGATGAAGAGGAATTACCCTGCGCAGATTAGTAATCACATTTTATTAGAAAGAAATCAGGCTGGGAAGTGTGAAGTGGGTGCTAAAGTGGGTGCTAGCATGCTACTTTGGGTCATCCATGTGGCCAGTGCTGAAGCTTTTTCTTGGACCTGGAGGAATGGTTAAGGTTAGGATGAAGTTTAGGGTTGGGGTTAAAAACACCAAATGGTTCCTGAGCGCTGCCGTGTCTGCAGCTCACCGCTCTGCCAGGGGATGGGTCAAATGTGGAGAACAAATGTCACACACCTAGATGTGTGACAACTAATGGGACTTTGAATATGTGCAACAAAATTCAGCCTCAGACGCACTGAAAATACTTGCGGGCAATGCAGCAATGTGCAACTTTGCTAAACGTATTAAATGTGGATTACATGAATCTACAACTTGATTGAAAAAAATCTCTAGGACGAGTTTTCGTTTGTATCTGGAACTGAAGGTGCTTTTTTTAATATTCAAGATGGCGGCTTTTTCCCAAGGTCAGAGGTCAGTGAAACTACTGTTGTAGCTGTAGACTTAAGCTGGCAGCATGCAATTGAAATTTTGTGAAAATAGCATGAACAAGAATGTTGTTTTCCCATACAGTTGAAAAATATGAAAAACGTCAAATCTTAAACTTTGCCACAAAATGGCCGCCAAACCGTAGATCGTTTGGACATCCCATAATAATTTCAAAACTTAGTTTGGATGTCCCCGACATGTGTGTTTTGGTTTCATTACTGTATTTTACAATACTGTTTTTTGTCACCATAAGAGATTTTAGGCCGATTCGGTTTTTTTTTTTGCGGTATCGCTTGCTGTGATGTCATCGTCATGGGGATGGTGTCAATCACCTTGTTGAAAATTCTTTTTCACTGGGTACTAGGTGTGTACAAATTTTGGTGAGTTTCAGAGTATGTGGCGAGGGTCAAATTTTTGTTCAAAGGCGCAGATAGAAAGCGGGAGAATAGTAACAAACATTGCTGTAACAATATAGAAGTTTTTGAACAGACTATGTCTTTATTTTATATTTTACTACACACTGGTCATTTGGGGCTTATTCCTTCCCTTTGAGGGTTGTAAAAACAATATGGTCCATACAGTCCTTGACGGCTGTGGGCCATAATTAGTCGCTAGCAGGCTGCTAGAAGTTGTAATCTGGGGAAAGTATGGTGCACTGGGGTTCTGTGCTTTATTCTCATCTACTTCTCCTCTCCTCCTCTCTTTTCTTAATCATTTATTTATTCTCATGCCTCTGTTTAGTGCAGTGTGATTCATGTGTTGTCCCTCTTTCCCTCTCCCCTCAGCAGGAGTGATTCCAGATTCCAGTTGACCCGTCCGTGCTCCTGTCCTTGGGCGTGGACCTCACCTCTGGCTCGTTTCGTGCCCCCAGCCGTCCCCCAACTCCATCTGGATGAGGCCCATCTGCTAGACTATTTAAGCATGTAGTCATAGAGTTAGAGCTCATTCTTTTTTAAGAGTTCTCATACATCGCCTGTCCATCCTGGGGGAGGATCCCATCTTATTGTGAATGTTACCGGCACCAGCCCGCAGAGACATGGACACCCCCGGCTCAGGTGTGATATGATCCCCGGTTTCTGGGTTTGCCAGAAAGTTCAGGGATCCCTCTCCCTGCGTGGGGAGAGCACCGCCGGGCCCAGGAAACTGGCACCCAGGGGACACGGCCGCAGCCGCCAAGGGCCCCGCACGCCCCACCAGGGACGGGGTAGGGGACAGGTGGATCTAGGTCCCACCTTCCTTGCGAAATGACTGTGTGCATGTGTGTTTGTGAGGGTGTGTGTGTGTTCATGTGTGTATCCGTCAAAACTTTGTGTGACGTCATACCGGTCCATGGTGTTAAAAAGGTTGGAGACCACTGCAATAAAACACACACATGTAAAGCATTTCATTCTGTAACGCATGTTATTTGTGTAAAGGTGAGCTGACACCTGTGCTCGGTTCTTGTTCCCATAATTTGTTAAATATCTCCCAAAAGTGCGACTTATACTACAGTGTGATGTATATATGATTTTTTTCTTCCTTATTGTTCATTTTTTGAACACAGTAATCTAGTGTTGTGTTCTAAAACTCAATGTATTCAACAAATATGTTGTGTGTTTTTGGGGTTGGAATTTGCTGATGAAGCTCTGAGTTTAACTTGCAGTAAAAAGTCATCATGTTTGTTCAGTTCTTGAAGAAACAGAAACCTCACAACAACGCGGCCTCTCTGAGTGTAAATGTTTATACATTCATGAACAGGAAATACAGCCAAGTGAGAGAATCAGAACACTGCAGTTTTACAAATCCATGGAGCAGAAAAAGATCCTGTTCAGCACCTGATGGACCAACAATCATTCAGGAAGAACAGAACTTCTCTATCCCTTGTGCTATCCTATGACCCCACCCTTCCATTGACGTGTTCTCCCTACCATGACAAAGGTGGATAAAGGTGGAGAGGATTTCATGTAATCCATGGACACCAGTGAAGATCACAAATCATTGAAGAAAAAAGGTTCAGCGCACTGTCTAGTGGGGTCTAGATGACCCAACTCCCAATGTTAAAATGCCTAGGATAGCACAAGGGTTACTCAGAGGCAGTTCTTTGTGAGCCTTTTTCAGAGTTCGTGGAGCTGCTGTTACATTGAGAGTGTACTCAGATTACTTGTGAAAAAAACATACATTATGCGGCGTCTATCAGGAAAAAAAGGTTTGTGCAAAGTCTAACATGATTTGAAATGTTCATCTAACTAAACTAGAATTTCACAAGCATGAAGGTATTCATGGATTATCTTAACTGTCACATTTGTAGAGAATCTCCAGACTTCTTCTGATGATGGTTTTATAAAAAAATAAGTGTTCTTTCTCATTAACATTCTCTACAAAAAATGAGAAAAATCTGATCTACATCCACTTTTAAAGCAAAGAAAAAATCATTAGTTCACTTTCTTTAACATGATTAAACTGTATTGACCACTTGGAGGTGGCAGACCAATCAGTAACCAAACACAGACGGCTCTGATTTCACTAATCAGCCTGAAGCTTGAAAATGTTTCATGTTTTTCTCAAACCGGCTTTTATTAAATGTATCTAACTTTTCTAATGACTGAACATGATAAACCAGCTTTATTCTGGAAAACCATAAGGTTCCTTTCATGTTAAAAATAGTTTTAGAGGGAAAAGATAAATACTGCAGCAGAACAGTGGTTTTGGTATAATATATGTGTGTTTCCTTCCATCTAAGCAACTTTTGGATACAAAAAAAATACAACAAATCATACTTAGTGAAAATGTCTGTGATTTTAACCTGGTTTAAATGCTGTACTGTTTGAAGTCTAAATTAAATTTGAGCGAGGACAGTTGCTTCCGCAAAGTGTGTTCATTTCTCATAATGGACTCTTCAAAGGCCATTATTTTACCAGGGTCACTTACAAAAGAAATAAATAGTCAGTTTATAGTACTTATTCTTGTTATTTTTCGGTTTGGATAGCCTTTTTTCACAATAAGCAGACTATTTGTTACATGGTGTGGCGTGTTCTCATATTACCATGACAACGCCCTGAGCCGACCTCGACTGCAGTGGCAAAGGAAAGCGATATCTATGCTGATCATCACGATGGGTTTAAATACCAGAAAAGCCAAAGTTTTTTTTAAAGAAGCCAGCGCATTAATACAGAACATTTATGCCATGTGACCAGAACTTCTTTTTTAGCCGTGCATTATCACTGTGGCCCTGGCACAGACTGGCGACCTGTCCAGGGTGTCCCCTGCCTTCGCTGGGATAGGCTCCAGCAGCCCCGTGACCCCAAAAGGGACAATAGGTTAAGAAGATAAACAAATGAATGAATTATCACTGTGGATTATAACTTTTTAATCCACACCCAGCAGCCAAAAAGAATTGAGTATTCACCCAGACCATGGTAAAACTATTTAACAAAATACCAAGAAAGGTAAACATGACTTTAAAAAAAATGGCTTAAAATGTTTCAAATTGTTCGTTTTTTATGATTGGGATCTAAAGCCTACTCTTTGTGTAGCTCATAAATTTTAGGCTGATTCACAGACGTAAGACAATGACAGCTTTTTTTCTTTCAAAAGACTAAAAAAAAACTTCAAAAAGAAAAATGTGAGTGTGTGTGTTTGTCTACGTGTCTTTGTGAGGCCTTTGACCCAAGTTCCCTGTTTAGAATGAGGACGCACCAGACACTGAGGACATTTGGGCCCTTTGGACTTTAGGGAATATTTAGCTTTAGAATAATTTGAAGTAGAATAAGATAATTTGACTTCCCACATATTCTTTTGTCATTTAACATCTGCAATAGTTAAAGAAACAATTCATTTTTAAATCTGAAGAAAAAGGATATAATCCTGAGTTAGAAGGATAGTTCAGGGAGTAATACTGAAACTGAAGAAGTTTTACAAAAACTTTCTTCATATTGATTCTTTTTTTCTTAGCATCACAGATCCTCAAGGTGAAACAACATTCTTAGAATAAAATAAGCAACAAGGCTGAAATTAAAAGAACTGAAACATTGACATTCTAAGCTTGATTGTGGTTTTTGGTTGATGAAAGTAAAAACATCAGAGCTGCAAATGTCTGGAAAGTCAGGACATTCAGCTACAGTCAGAGTTACCCCCTGATGCACACAGAGGGTACAGATTCAGTCCAGGGCAAGCAGCGGCGTGCTGCTCTCTCTGTCTGTCTGCCGGAGGGCTCCTGTCTCCACCGTTGACTGAGACCTGCAGAACAGAACAGGCATGCATGTGAAGCCACTGCTTTAGCTTTACTTAACCAAGCAGAATCAATGATCACAGGTGAACGTATAGAGCTGTGTTCACGCACATCAGGGTCGTCCAACTTCAATCTTAGGTCAATGTACAGACTTGATCTGCTGCACGTTTTAAGCGTCGGGCGCGGCGTTCTGATGGTTTTCATTGCATCCAGAGTTCAAATATTTGAACTTTAGTGAAGAAAACATATTGCATTAACTAATCAGAAACTCAGCTTTGGCACGTGACCCGTTGATGACGTGATCAGTGGGCGGAGTCCAACACGGAGGAGAATCTTCCTCAACGTTTTAAAATTTTTCTTTTTTGTATGGAGACAGTAATACAGAGTTCCTCTAATGGGATTCTTATGCTTTCCCTCCTTGGACTGATGCGGGACAGCAGGTCAACATGCTGGGTCACAGAGAGACAGAAGCAGCAGCCGCCATTCAGACGCAGCTCCTTTAGTAGACGGTGAAGAGCTCTTCAGAATAAATAAATCTGATCTCTCAGCATCATCCGTGTCCTCCGCTCATTGTAAATGAGATTTACAGTCAATGCACCTTTGTAGCGAGAAGGGTGAAAGCCTTTGGCAGTAGCCCCTCCCACAGGCGTCTGGAGAGTCAAGGTTATAAACACATTTAACCCTTATGCTATCCTAGGCACTTTAACATTGGAAGTTGGGTCATCTAGACCCCACAAGACAGTCCGCTGAAACTTTTTTCTTCAATGATTTGTGATCTTCACTGGTTCAATGGATTACATGAAATCCTCTCCACCTTTATCCACCTTTGTCATGGTAGGGAGAACACGTCAATGGAAGGGTGGGGTCATAGGATAACACAAGGGTTATGGAAAAGCGTCGAGCAACGAATTTGATGTACAAATCCCACTCAGTGTGAAGGTCTCAGTCTGATCTTTTCTCCTCCCTCACCTTTTCATCATATCTTTGTCTCCTCCTCCACAGTTTTCTCGGACGTGCAGGGCGTCGTACGTCAGCGTGTACTCGGTCTCGTCGTTGTAGTCGGGTCCCAGCAGCGTGCGCGCCCACATTCCCATGTCATACGGCGGCAACGTTCCTCCGAACTCCGACGGCAAACATTCAGGCTGGATGAGCTGGTGGAGCGAGTTTAGGTTGTTCCCGTGGAGGAAGATCTGAGGACATAAAGGAGGCACAGGAAAGGAAACAAGGAGTCAAAGAGAAGGGGGGAAACAAGGAAGGGGACAGGGGGAGGGGGGGAAAGAACTCTTAAAAAAACAGCAGGAAACGTGAGGAGAGGAGGGAGAAATGAAAGAAATTGCATAATTTCTGTGAAAAATAAGGAAGGCAGATGAGAAGATAAGAAAAGACAAGAAAGAGAGAAAGTGATGATGAAGACGGGACGGTTATGGATGATCAAACAAACATGAACTTATATTCACCCTTTTCCTGGTCTTGTCTTTCAGGAAGGGTTTGATGATGGTGTACATGGCATGAATATACCACGGCTGATTCACGAAATGGATTCCCCCGAACCGAGCCGGAAAACTGTCCTGAGGAGACAATGGAGTCCGTTTAACAAACACCGCATCAGCACAAAGCAGGTCAGAGTGCACCATGAAAAGACCTGGAGGCCCTCGATGGCCAGTTTGAGGATGTTGGGCGTCAGCTTGGAGGCCTGCTTAAAAGAGAAGTTGCTCCAGTCGATGATCAGGATGAAGCCATTGATCTGCAGTTCTGGGTTTTCAATCAGAACCTCCAGAGAGAGCAGGATGGCCCGCAGGATATCAATGAAGGAGTTCCTGTTGAAGAGCAGCCATTGATCAGCTAATCACTCGTGAAAAACAGTGTATCGGGTGCTAACTACACCTCTAAACAAAGTGCACCCGTCTCTGAAGTGAATGACTCGTTAGGCTCTCTCTGTCTTCAGGCCACAAAGCGTTTAGGACCTACAGGCAGTGCGGGATTCTGGGTAGGAAACCTTTCTAAGCTCCTTATTGGCATTAGCATCTGAATTTTTATGAGGACAATTACAGAACAAGTACCTGACTTTTCATGATTTTTGTTCTGTAGTTGAAGTTATTCAAGTTCTAAACTGACCAATCGGACGCCTCAATAATAGTAGGTGGTTTCATGTCCAATGTTAAAAACATTTGATTGACAGATTCTCCAGAGCACACATCAAGTGGTAGGTGTGTGGAATTCCAACAAGCTCCCTCCTGATTGGCCAGAGTGGTTGCCATAGAAACGATAACAGACTGATTTGGACCAATCAGCGCTTCCTGATTCCAACAGAGCGGCGTCCTGAACACAAAAAAATGTGGCGATTGAATTGACTTTGGCTGGAGTGTGAAGTAAATCATTTTCTTTGGGGGACATCACACCAACTGAATATCATTTTGACAGCTAGGAGTCAACAAGTTTAGATTAAAACATTTTCTTTTTTATTTATGTTTTTCTTCTACAAACAAAGACATCATATGACTTTAGAGAATGAATAACTGACCTCCAACGAAGATCTGCAAACGGCTCGTGATATTTTTAAAGTAGGCTGCTGAATTTTTCTCTGGAAAGCTAAGGACAGCTGAACACCACCCCCGCAGGTTTCCCCTCATGAAAATGACCCCATGACTTTTACCTGCTCTGGTCCCAGTTGGATGCAAACAAAATGAGTATTTTTCGTCCATGCTGGTCTGGAGACTCCAACACTCCTGGGAAACCATCCATCAGCGCTCGCTTGATGCCAAGATCATCCACCTGACAGGCGCAAAAGTTGAAAACGTTATTGTTGAGCACGGCGCTCTCCAACCTTTTTCAGCTTTAATGTCAGACAATATTTTTATGGACCGGTCCAAACGGAATGGGGCCCAAGTTTATGTTAAATATTTTTAAACTTCCAGTTCCTAAAAAACCTATTATTCAAATTAAAAAGCTAATTCAAGAAAATTTGCTTAAAAAAATATGAACACATTAGTAGATTTTTTTTTAAATGACAAAGATTCAAATGAAACAAAGTTGCTGATTTGTAAATAATTCAATTAAAGCAACGTTACAGATTTTCTTCATTGAATCCCATTATAACACTGAGAATCAACTCAGTTTCAGGGCAGAATGATTGATCATATTTGTATAAATCCTGATTAACTGTGTACTTTTTCGACACAGGGAACATTTTCTGTGCTCATGTTTCTTAACAGCCTAATTCACTTTTGCTGTAAGAAAATTCATAAATGTCCCTTTTACAAGTTTATACAAATCAGAAAATTTATTTGATTGAATCTTCATTCTCAGCTAGGGATGGGTACCGTGCCCCGGTATTGAACCAGCCCCGGGGCCACATTCTTCAAGACCGCAGTATCGTTAAGATCTAACCTGAACGGTTCTGCTATCGGTACTGGAGAAGTTACTTTTTCTTTTTTTTTGTGTCCCACAAGCGTTATCTGCCATATTTAACTCACCAAGTCAGTCAATTTTCCGTTAATTAATGATGATTTTAATTTTCTGTATTCTCGTTGAAGCGGAGAGCTCTGTCTATTTGTGTGCACGGGGGGCGGGGCTGTTTAGACAGCACGCGCCGGGCGCGCACACACACAAGACAAGGCAGCGCACACACAGTCAGTGGTGATCTCGTAGAGGACACGTGAGCGCCCTAGACTAAGAACACCCGTTTCTGTGTAAAATTAATTAATTTTGCGTCAAATAGCTCCTACCATGCTGTCACCTTGCTACTACGATGACCGTATGTTACGCTGTTTGTGTAGAACAGGCTGGGGCGGCGTGTTCTACACAAAACATACAGGTAGGGGGGCGGGGCTTAGATTCACCGCTTATGATTCAAGACCCGCGACAAACTATCACCTGCTTCCTAATACTTAATAATAATTAATGACTCATGATAGTTGTTATCCGTAACATTAATATAATTTATTGGGTTTACTGGATTTAAAGAAAAATAAATAAATAGAAAGGAGTCTGCATCAAAGTGAATTTGTTTACATCATCTCATTCAATCCTAACTCTGGTGTTTGACAGACGGAAAAGTCTATTCAAGGTTGTGGAAAATGGACAAAAGATCAAAGGAAACATCACGCTTATAAAGAATGAAAATAATTAGATTAAATAATTAAATAAATATCCTGTCTGGAACATTCTCATGTATAAAGTAAAATGTTTTGTTAAAAAAACAGTGTTGTTGCATAAGAAGGAAATAAAACACTTTATGTTCTTAATTTGTTATTTATTTATTTATTTTTCGTCCTCAAAAAGTATCGATAAGAGTACCGATAAGAGTACCGGATCGATAAGCAGTATCGATAAGAGTAGTAGTACCGTTAAAACCTTAACAATACCCATCCCTATTCTCAGCTGGTTTAAACGTGGACTTTGTGATGAAGATTTGACCTTTTATCTCAAAGTGGATGCTAACAACCGGACGATAACTTTAGCTGCGTCCGACTTGTGAATAAAGCAAAATAAAATGAGACAACCGTCATAAAACTTGTCTTTCTAAATATAAAATTAAACATGAATCATCATGTCTGAAACTTTAATATCTGCGTGTGAAACATTCAAGAGTCAGTCGCCGTGTATCAGGCAAAGGGGCTTCTGGTACGTGGGAAAAACGGTCTCAATAAATCCATTTTTGGAGCAAAACTCCTGGTTTTGTCTGAAAACAGCAGCTTTATGTTTCTTTGAAGTCGAAGCCTCTTCTTCAGTTTCCTCACTGACTCTCGTCTCTCCAAAGAAACTTTCCAAATACGTTTTTCTCTAGCGGTTTATTTATTTTACTACTCTAGAGAAGCTGCTTAAAGTCATGTGACGCGTCAAGACAGACGGATATTGTGGACAGAATCCGGAGGTTTTCCAAAATAAAACTTCTGTTTGTCACAGAAAATCAACTAAATGGAAATAACTGAAGTTAATTTTTGATGTTTTTTTCTGTTTGTACCAAGAGGCCCATGGACCGGTACTGGTCCTGCAGCCGGGTTAGGGACCACTGGTTTAGCAAACAAACTTTAAATGAAGATTGTTTTAAAAGATTGTACATTAGAAAGTCCACAGTGATTTAGTAGATCTGAAGAGTGCAAGTCATAAGGAATAACTGCCAGATTAAAGCCTCAGGGCATCTGGATCATCTTAATAAAAAATGTAAGATTATGCAACTGATTCTAGTGAAGACGTTTGACTTTTACTCTTGACACAACTGGGTTTCTTCTAGCAGTCTGTGCCATGCTCTACCAAAAACCAATTAGAAAGCTATGAGGAGGAGAGACGACTGCCACAGAACCAGGGCTGATTCAGACAAAAACTAATGGTTGTGTCGCAGCCAAATAAAAAAAAATGCTGTGCATTTTCATGCGTGTTTCTCACGTTTGTCATTTGTTGATGTGCTCAAATGTCCAGCGAGAGTTTCGACCAACGGGTCTTTACATGAATAACATTTTTAACTGTTCGGAATCTTTGGAATTATGCATTTTACGCATATTTTACATTGTTTTTTATGCAATTATTACATAAATCTTATCGAATTGTGCATGATTTTTGCGAGATGCATACTCAAATTGGTGGCTTTCCACAACCTTTCCATGCATGTCTAACAGACTTTTCATGCATGTCCCACCAATGTATAACGTTTATATTACGTATACGGAGCATTGATTTACAAGTTCTTTGTGTGGTTTATTCATACTTCTTCCGTGGTTTTAACTTGGTTCATTCATGATACATCTGTGAAAATGTCACGCAAAGACCACGACTCTTCTCACTTTTTCCACGTACATTCACGTATAACCAGTTGTCATCTGTGTAATGTGTGCAAAATATAGGTAATAGGTACAGGTATAGGTATAGGTACCAAAGACTAAGAACATATTTATTTTACTAAGCACACAAACATCACTGGCCATGCATGGCTGGAGTTTGTCCCCTGGTAACATGGCGGTTCAATTGATTCCAGTGGGTTGCATGAAAAGACTTTAGTTCAGGAATCCGTTTCTATGGTTGTTTTTGGTTGTGCAGATGTTTGTGTTTCCATTTGTGACTGTTTGGTGTGTGGTCGTGTAGATCCAGCCCTTTTGTGAACATTTATTCATGATATTGACGAGTTGTCATTTATCCAGGTGTCGTTGCCTTGAAGCCGAGTCATTGAAAAACATTTAAGTGGCTTGTGTCAAAATGTTTCAAGAAAGAAGAGTCATGACATTGCCAGCATTTCAGCCTTCCTCGCATGCTCCTCTATGACGGGTTGACCCGTACAGGTGCTGCAGGTTTTGGGTTGTCTGCGCCCGTGGAGGGGCATAAGGAGGAGCGGCTGCACCTTAAGGGGAGCACAGGAGTGTCCTGCAGTTCTCGTCAAGCTTGTTTGACCATGTCAAGGGAGGCCATGAAAATAGAGCTTAGTGTGGTAAGTGTATTGTGAAGTATTTATAAGGATAATGTAAGTCGCATGCACGTATGACATACTGGTGATGCTGACGAACAGCCAGTCTGCACACTTGGAATACTCACTTATCACCACATTTATAAGACTTGAGAAACACTCATTGACAGTTCCCACAGATCTAAACCCACAAACCTTGAAGCTCTGGAACATGTCGAGGTTCTGCTGCCGGAACTGGAAGTACTGGGCCAACAGTCGGAACGTTTCCAGCTGGTCGAACTTTCTCGCTCTGAGGAAGCGAAGGATGAAGTCGTCATCCGTTCGCAGGAAACCGATATCCGGCCGGGTCACGATCATGTCCCGCACCTGAGAAGACAACAGCACTTATTCAGGCCGAAAACAGAACCACAAGGGCACAACGGAACCATGACGAACTTGCAGAGCTGTTCCAAATAAGACCATGCAGACAAACTGTTTACATCCTATTGCTTACATTTCATAACGTCTTTACTTACATCTTGTTTTATTTTTTTACACTTTCAAAAGTCTTCTTTGGCTTTTGGCTTCTCTTATTAGGAATGGCAAGAGTTATTAATTTTTAATTTTTATTTTAAATTTTTTACAATTTTATAACAATGTTTAGATGTTTAAAGAAAAATAACTAGAAATGAAACTAAGATCAACATTTGACCTGAAGTGAGGCCCCAAGTGTCCCATTCATTTACAGTCCCATTCATTCAACACTGGCACCAACCTGCAACCACCAGGGGCAATGTGGGGTTCAGTGGCTTGCCCAAGGACACTTCAACACATGGGCGGGCAAGGCAGGAACTAAACCTTCCGATCAGAGGTCAAGATTTTACCTGCAAATGTTTGAACTGGAGCTCAGTAAGTTTATAGACGTGGTTCTATGGATAACGGTCAAACAAGGATGATATCCTGAAGCAGCTCACACAAGAAGAAAGTAAGGTAGTTTAGGAGAATGTGGAGAAACTCCTCCATCCATCGTCTGACCCTATCTCCACCGCAGTGAAGCTGGAACTTACCCCACTACTGAAGGCTGAGGAAGGGGTTCCCCCTGGCTCGTTCTCCGGGGTGCGGGGCCACTCAGAGACAAGCAAACACACATCCACACCTAAGAGACCATTGACCCTACGCTAACCTGTTTTTAGACTGTGGGAGGAAGAGAAAGCCCACATGTGCACAACATGGAAACTCCACACAGAAAGAACCCACATCGGATTTGAACCAGGGCCTTCACGCTGAGAGGCAGGAGTGCTGACCACTACAAACAACGGTGACAAACTGACCAGGATTGAATCTGAGACCTTTCTAAGGATGATTGTAAGCATTAGGAGCTGCAAAGCGAGCGGCTTCCGCCTCAACTAAAAGGAGTAATAACTATTAGTTCCATTTCAGAGCGGACACAGGCATGATAGCATCAACCTGAGACGTGTCCTGTAGAGCAGTGGTCTCCAACCGCTGGGCCAATATCGGTACCGGTCCGTGGGAAAGTTGGTACCAAGCCACAGAGAAAAAAACCCAACCTACACTTTTTCTCTTTTCTTATTATCTGATTCTAAAGGAAGTTTTACTGTTGAAAACTGCTGGATTCTTTCCACCACCTCCAACTCATGCTTGACGCATGTCAAGTCGCTCAGTCACATGTGGAAAATCCATCCATTACCTTCTCAAAGCGGCTGCAGAAACGGCTAAACTCAAACCTCCAAGCTAGCAAAGTTAGCAAAAAAATACACGATTTTGGAAATTTTCTTTTGACTGAAAAGATCCAGAGAGGAAACAGAAGAAGAACATTTGACTTCAAAATAAAAAAATTCTGCATTTACCAGACAAAAACCAGGAGTTATTACTCCAAATATGGATCGATTGTTCCCACAGACCATAATGATAATGCAGAATATTCAGATACCAGCTGTCTAATGTTACCAGGATGCTGCGGATTCACATTTGTTATTATATTTTGACATTTTTGTTTTTTGTTATTTAATTTTTCATCACGTCTTTAAAGTTGGATGATACTGAAGTTTTTTTTATATTCCACTTTGACAGTTATGGGTTAAGAGAAAATCTAGATCTCATTTTAATGTTTCCTACATGAAATCTGATGTAGACATAAAGTTTAAAGCACCTGTAGATATTTTACAGAGGTTGAAGATAAACTTTACCCCCAAAAGTTACAGGAGACTGGAAGCTAAAAAAACCAGACAGTCGCTTCAGTCTCGGTACAGGCCGGTCTGTGAAATATAGTCTGACATTAAACTGGTCTGTAGCGTGAAAAAGCTTGGAGACCACTGGTGTAGCCCAAAGCTGTGACCGTGTTTGAGTGGCAGAGATGACGTTTCTGCTCCATGATGAAGCTGAGGGTTGAGAGCGTCTGGATGGAGCCCTGAGGTTAAACACGTCACCAGAGTTCAGCAATAGAGGGAGAATGCCTGCAAGCAATGGAGAATCAGGATCTGCTGGGATAGAAGAACCTGCAGGCTCATCTTTGGTTTAGGTGGATGTGCTCTTAGCAAAGACCCGGGTGTGTGTTCCTGTACCTGTTGGATGTCCTGATGCAGAGTGTCTGGGTTTTCGTTCAGCTCCAAGCGAGCCTTCTCCATCATCTCCGAGTTCAGGCTGGAATGAAGGTGATTCATGGCAAAGTCTTTGCTGGATTTTCCGGATCTGTTTTCTGCTGCAATTTAATCTGCAGGAGTCCAGCTGATGGGAACTCAAGACCTGAAACAATCGTGTTCGCTGACAGGACGTTGGTTTCCAAAAAGTTACATTTCACAGCTGAAAGTTAACAATCTGGATAAGTGGTTGGATCTGAGGACAATCGTCTCTGCTGTCGACTCCCAGGACGCTGACACACCGTCACTTTTTGGTTTTGGAGTTTGGATCAGTCTCGATGAAGCAGGATCATCCTTTTCGTCCCAGCTTCATCCTCATCCTCCCGCCGTCGGTCATGGTTCTGTCACGTTCTGCTGACCTGGACTGGATCTGCGCTCAGTCACGGCGGAGCAGGTTAAAGGTGACGGTCTGCTGGGGAGAAGCGAGAGAAAGAGCGGCGGTCAATGACAGCACTTCGGCCGTCGTGGAGATCCTGCAGAAGAAACATGAGAAGATCAGGATCAGCTTTGGAGCAATGCAGTCTCAGAGGTCTGATCCTGGATCTCTTCCTTCTGACAGCCCACGTTTACATTCAGGTTAAGACAGAACTCTGCCTACATCAGAGCTGAATCCAGGTCAGGTCTGCAAGTCCTGGGGAAAACCATTTTTAATTTTGTCCTCTCCCATAGTCGGAGAGTTTCTAATGGAGGAGTGGACACTCAGTGGGCTGGCTAACGACGCTAGCCAGCCACCCGGTTGACAACTGGGCTGTCCGCCAGGTGGCCTAGCATCCCTGCGGCGCTAGGCGGCCTTGCTGGCTGGGACCTGCGGGTTTTGTTCATGAGTAAGCAGGAGAGAGCAGCTACAATCATGCAGTCACTGCACTGGTCTGTTCCAGCTAAGCCTGTGTTCCCACCCTCCCCTATGACCATGTACGACCATGAGCTGTAGGTCACGACTGACGGGAGAACCTCCCATATTGAGATCAGTTCCCTCCACAGGATGGCTGGACGCTCAGGATGAGGAGCTCAGAGGAGAGCCATCAACTGTATCTGAGAATTGGACCGAGTGAATGTGGCTTCACCCACAGGCTTCCTTCTGGTTCCAGGAAAATTCATAATACGGACGCCGCCATGTTGGAACCAAACGTCTTCAGTGAGCAGTGCTTGATCCGAGTCAGCCTGAGTCGGCGTTTCTATGGCAACCACCCTCACCAATCAGGAGTGAGCTTGTTGGAAGGCCACACCTCCACCATTCAGAAGCAGGCTACACAACATTGTCAACCAAGAGTTTTGAATGTTCAGCGTGAGACCACCTACTTTTACTGAGGCATCTGATTGGTCAGTTTATGAATTGAATATCAAATTATCCAGAACGTGTTCTTAAAAAGAAGGTATCAGATCAAGAAGGTCATTCTGGCCAATAGAGTGACAGAGTCACAGCTGTACTTCCTGTTTGAGGGCTCAGTCTGGTTCTCGTCTATAATCAATGGCAGAACCGCAGGAGGTTTCTAGAGGGAGATCCGGGTCTCAGTGACCCAACTCTGGATAAACAGAACAAGATCCTAGACGGACGTGTCTGAGTGAGGTTTGTTACTTTATTTAGTTGGGATGTTTCTAATGGAGCAAAAACCAAACAACAAATAGATTGTTGTGTTAGGCCTTGTGCTATCTTGGATGACCCCACCCTTACTTTAACATGTTCTCCCTACCATGACAAAGGTGGATAAAGGTGGAAAAATTTCATGTAATCCATTGAACCAGTGAAGATCACAAATCATTGAAGAAAAAGGTTCAGAGCTCTGTCTAGTGAATCTAGATGACCCAACTCCCAACAGTAAAGTGCCTAGGATAGCACAAGGGATAGACAGACCAAGCAGGATTTCAGGGAACTTCCTGTCCGGTTCTGACCTCCACTGAGACGACCAAAAACATCAGAACCGCCTTCGTTCAAGTCCTCTAGTGCACGAACAGCTGTTGAGCTCCTGAACCCTACAGACAAAGAACCTCATCTTAACTCAGTTGTTGTGACTTTGTGTTGATGCGTGCTGACATCTTCACACATTTGTGTCACACGTTCACACACTTAGAAACATGTTAATAAAAGACACCAGCTGTTTCTGACGTGTCCTCCATCAAACACACGCACGCGCGCGCATACACGCAAAGCAGTGTAAAGTGAAGCAGGGGCGTTCAATGACTGGATGACCCCCCACCCACCCCCCATCTTGCGCCCTCCTGTGATGGTTTGTCCCGCAGAACTTCAGCTCCTGAACGCATCATGTGGAACAAAAACACTCACAGTGCAGAGACCCGCTCGGCGGTTCCGGCCCAGCGGCCCTCCGGCGGTGGTGCTGAGGCTGAGAGGAGAGGAGGAGGAGGAGGAGGAGGAGGAGGAGGAGGAGGTGGAGGAAGAGGAGGAGTTAGAGGAAGCGGCCATCGGCATCCCGCGAACAAAGACGATTTCTGTTTGACCGCAGAAGGAAATGAAGGTCAGAGACGGAAACCGAAGAGGAGGAAAAGCTGCTGCAGACGCCAGGAGGAAGGCCAGAGTCCTCCTGAGGAGGAGCAGGAGCAGGAGGAGAGATCCCGACAGACAAACGTCAGCGTGAAGGACGCGTCAAGTGCACCGAGACAACGCAGCGCTTCCGGTGATGGACTTTCAGAATAAACGAGTTCATGTAATAAATACGTCATTTAAAAAATAAAATGTACAATCTTTAGATCAATTCATTCCTGTCGATGTGTGCAGCACTGAATTTTGACAAACAGTCACACTTCTGTGTGATCACAAATTAAAAGTAGAAAAACACTGTTTTCTTTAAGTTTTTTATTTCTACAATGCAGCTCTGTCATCCCTGTGCTGTGGCACAGAGATGGAATTATGGGATGGAAAGTTCTTCTACAAAGTGGCAATCTCGTAGGACTGGAGGCACATGATGAGCGCCCAAAAAACGACAAGTTTTATGTTTTGTCCGCAGTTTTCCAAGACCAAAACCGCCCATTTCCGCTTTAAATTAGTGCTATTCGCCCGTGAACGCCCCTACTGTCGTGTCAACCTGCCTCCATGCTTCTATCATGGCCGTATTTTGTGTAGAAACACTGGAGGAGCGCGCGGGGGGTGGGGAGGGGGCGCAGAGGTGTGCACAGGTAGATGGGAGGGGCTTAGACTCACCGCTCAACAAACTAACAGCTGCTTCCTGATAAAAAATAGCTGTCATCCGTGGGATCGATATACTTTCATGGGTTCAGTGGATTATATAAAAAGTTAAAGAGGAAAAATTAGAAAGGAGTCTGCATCAGTGAATTTGTTTCCATCTTCTCAGTCATCCTAAACTCTGTTTAACAGACGGAAAAGTCCATTCAAGGTTGTGGAAAATGGACAAAACATCAACGTCCAGTTTGGAAAAAAGAGGAAGAAAAACTCCAAGGATAAAGGAATGCAGGCGGGGTCCAAAATTAAAACTTGCTGCTGGGTGATAAAACCAAATTTAATGTTGGGAGATTCAAATTTGGAGCAACATTTGGCTAATAAAGGTTTGCACTTACTTAGACAGTCTTGTTTATTATCCTATTGGTGGATTTCATCGAAGCTTCTCATGTACAGTCAATGCTTCAGATTATGTTTATGTGACACTAAAGCACAAAAGCAGAAGAATTTGTCTTTTAGTCTCCATTGATGTTCATTCATGAAGCCAACAGAAATGACTGGAGTTTATTCATTCATGTTTGGTGTCATGGTTGAATTCAGCTCAAGAAAAAACAACAAAAAAATTTGACAATTTTTACCAGAACCAGCCTTCAAAAAACACACACACACATACACACACACACACACAAACCGATGCGTGTTAAATATGAACTAACTACGCACTATATCTAAGTTGTGATTTTTCAACTATACAAGTATGTTTTAGTCATGTTTAATAATAAGTAAAATAAATGATATTTTGTTTCGTGGGCGTCAAACTAACCAGGAACGTCTCTGGCATCAGTTGACCCAAAGTGTTCTGGTTCTGCTGCATAGATGAAGAGAGTCTGGACCCGAACCTCTGCTGATTGCTGACCTTATTGATGACTGCAGTGGGATCTGTCCGTGTCACACAAAGGAAAAACTGGGTGACGTGCAGTTCCTCGTTCACACACACGGGGTCGCTGTATCCTGTTCTGCAGAAAACAGGAAACCTTTCCACGCGTGTCTTCTACGAACTTCTAACTCCCCCACACACTCAGTAAACCTCGATGGTTTTACTAAATGACTTGAAGTGCTTTGACTTTTGACAGTTATTGGTGGCTTAAGACCAATGAACATAAAGGCTTGTAACCACAACAATATCTATGTTAAAGTCCCAGTTTGTTGTCCACATTTGACCCCCCCCCTCGGGGGAGCAGGAACCATGTGATGGTTTAACACCCCCCCCCACACACACACACACCACCACCGTACATTGTTTATAATCTGCAAACATTTACCATTATTACAGAAAATGCAGCATTTCTTTTAAAGACGTCCCTCTTTTTTTCTCAAGCTGATGTCAAAGACATTTTCTACTTAAAGTTTACATTTAAAAGGGAATATATATATATATATATATATTTACATTTATTCTTTTTTAAATGTATATATATGTATGTATGTATACATATATGTATATGTATAGCTGTTTAAGTGGTAACAAATTAAGGCTAATTAAGCAGTAAGTTTGAGATTTAAATTACAGAACATGAAGCAAATTGCTTTTGTATAATAGAAAAATTGTTACTAATTAGACTAATAACACATCAGAGAAGTGAAAAGAAATTATTAACATTTTCATATTATTTATGTTATTTTTTTTTTTGACAGGCCACTATTGTGAATAAGATTTTTCCTAATCTGTCCTGCCTGGACAACTAAGGGTTTAAATAAATAAAATGTTCCTTTTTCTCTGCATTATGCTGAATCAATGAAACTACTCTTGTTTATTTTATTTTATTTTATTTTGTTTATTTTATTTGCCATCGTGCCTAACTGAAAAACCTGATCCAGAATTAACATTTGTGTTTCACTTTTGTTTTATTTTGAAGGCGCAGCTGATGTCATTTCCTTCCTTTTGAGCGCAAATTGATCGGTGAAGGCCTGCGCGTAACCGCGAGTGACAGAAGGTGATGGAGCGCGTTCATGAAACATCCTGGACGGATCCTAGAGAACCCACGCACGCGCGGTAGGCGCGCGTGGGAACAAGTCCGCATATCCCTCTGTCTCTTCCACATTTCTGGTCTGTCTGGTCTTTTTTTAGAAATTAATCTAAAAATGAGGCTCAACAAATAAAAATTGACTTTGTTAAAAACTGAGTCAGTTTCCCTATGTAAAAAAAACATTAGGAAAGACTATTTCTGATGTAGTATGGAGCCCTTGACATGATATTCAAGAACACATTTTAAAAACTTTTTACTCAAATTAATAATTTGTTGCTACAAGTTTCCATTTATTGGGCATAAATTACATTGTTTTATCATTTTGTGGGCATAAATCATCATTTTATTTGCATTTTGAGTATAATTTGTCATGTCCAGAGAGAGCTCTGCATTGAAAGACATCAAACTAAAGCCAACTCAGTGAGGTGTCTGTCTGCACAGACAGCCCTTTAAGAGGGGGAGGAAATATCTCTGCTGTCCAAACGGTTCCGTAACGAGTTTTCCTTTGCTAAGAAACACATTTTATGAATCCAACACTGGTTTGTATGTTTGTCTGAATTGTCAGGTCTCTCAGGGTTGTATGGAGGCCAAAGGGAGGTCTGCCACCTATGGGTGCGTCTTTATCCAGACTGAGCTTTGCTGACTCAGCACAAATGGAGACGCTCCCTCTGCGGAGGAACCTGACCGACGACAGGTTTTCTGTCAAGAAGTGGTTGAGTGTCAGCAGCTGTTTTTACCCTGGACGATCCAGACATTGTGAATCACATGGATCTGCGTCAATGTTTCAAACACACACACACACGCACGCACACACACACCTGCTTTCTGCAGATGATATAGATTAGGAAAGGAGAAATACTCAAAACTGCAAGACACAATAGTATATGTAATAGTACTTTGGTGGAAGTACTACAGTTTAGGGATTTAGTAAACTGTTTAATGCATGGAAACATGAAGTCCTGCATGAACCCAAACCAAAACTGATGGCTAAAGCAGTGACACTTACTTTATTTTGGTGAATCTTTGCATGCATGGCTTTAATTTAGACTTCTATTCAGTCTGTAATCAGAACGCCCGGTTAAGATGGTAAATAGGAACATGTAGTTTTAATCCTTTCATTCAAGTGCCCACTTTTAATTTAAAAGAAAAAAAAGTCTATATAAACATATATAAATGTGCAATTTGAGGAAATTCTCCCCAGGTTTGTACGTCGGTTTTCGGGCTCTACGTACAAAACGTGCAGCCTTTGAACACGCGCTGAGTTCAACCGGCTGAACTTTGACCAATCAGGGACTCATGTTTGGTAGTGACCTATGGATGGCGTCCCTTTTAATTCACAGAAGTGCCAACTGGTTGAAATTTGATCATGAAGGAGAAATTAATAATTGCGGTTTGTCTTTTTTAAATCACAATAGAGCTGTGAAAGAAAAAGGCTGGAGCTGGATTCACCAGATTTACAACACTTCCTCACGACAGAGCAGCAGGGAGTTGCAGACATGAAAACAAACACTGCAGCCGTCTGTGGTTGTCATGTCAACAGGTTTTCTGGTTCAGGTGAGCTGTTGGACCGGTCCTGCTGCGGCAGCTGCTGTGTCTTTGGTCTCAGTCTGAAGGAGTCCTGAACACAGTTCCTGCAGTCAACATTCTTGTCCCATGAAAAGCTGCAGGGCAGGAAGATGAGGGACAGCAACCCGCTGGCGTCCCAAAGATACACGGTCTTCAGTCGTCTCTGTGCAGCCACTCCTCTCCTTTCAGCCGTCCTCCATCTTCTCATTTCATGCTCAGATCTGCAGTGAACGCTCTTTCCCCCTGTGTGATCTGCATGTGAACGTCTCACACCAGTTTCACTGCTCACAGGAACCTCTTCATCCCAAATGACTTTCTGGGGGCTTGTCTCTGTGAACCCGTGGAACCCTTTGAACCTTATTCCCCCCCTGCTTTCACAGCCATCAGGGGTGTCTGGCACAGATGTCCCACCTCTAGAATGTCTGTGTTTTGTCCCCAGTCTGCACAGGGTCACTTCTACTCAGCCGCAGTCCTTCACTTCAACAGGTGTTCCTCTGTCATGGTACAGAACCGGGTGGTGACATGTCGGCAGGAGCGGTGGAGAGGACAGCGGTGGAGAGGACAACAGTGAAGAGGACAACGGTGAGAGGACAGCTGTAAAAGAACAGCGGTGAGAGGACAACGGTGGAGAGGACAGCGGTGGAGAGAACAACGGTGAGAGGACAGCGGTGGACAGTCAGTGGGTTATCCTCAGTTCTCTCGTGTTTTCAGGCGTTTCTGAGCGAGGCTCAGTCTTTGATCCACGAACAACCAAAGTCCTGCTCACCTTCACGAGGTTTAAAACTGAAATCAGTTCATCATCAATCATCACGGTTGTGGTTAGAAATTTTTGGGGCCTAGAAATCATGTTTTTTCTTTACGTAATTAGCGTTTATTTTCCTTTTCCACTTTCTATCTTCACAGTTTGAGTTGTCATTTTTCTCTATTTCTCTTTAAATATACTTTGCTATAATGTCAGTACCAGTATTTTCTATTTGTATTTATTCACTTTCTAATAACTGCAGTCACATAGTCCTACTTTACTTTTATCGTTCAGTTGTAGAGTAGCTTTGAATTTCCTGAAATCTAAATCGCGTCAGACGAACAGTAAGTTCTCTGACCTGCTTGGTTCTGTGCAGCTCATCTCACAGGAGTTTAAAGATTAGGAGAAATTCTTAGAAGGAACATTGACATTTACACTTTTAATTGACTTATTTGAAGTTAACTATTCTATTTTTCTTTATTGTCACTTTTTATTTTGAGGATTAACTTTGGAAAGACCTGATTGCTGCAGGTCTGATTAAAAACAAGAGATTGCATGAATTATGTAGCTGGTCTGTCTGTCAAACTGCTTCCACTTTTGCTTAAAATGGCTATTTTCCCCTTTGATTAGATTTTTATGAATAAATTCATATTTGATGGTTTAAAGTCATCTTAGTTTAAACTTTGAATTATGGTTTTGAAACAAATCACATGCAAATATTAACTGTTGTGCATCATATATCCATGATTATCAGTAACAACTATTAACGTTTCAAACAAGTATGTTTAGAATTTGCTGAACAAGAATAGTGCATTATTGAAACTTATATACTTATATACTTTATTGCTCAGTGATTAGTATCGGTACACTACATTGGAGCTTAAAGTACTTCCTGTAAAACATAACTTCAATTTAAAAAATCAAAGAATTCTGTGTTTGTGAAATCAACTTGTCCATCTGATGTGTATTTTTTTAAACGATTAAATAATATTAGTTAAAAAGTAAATACATAAATAAAAGGTAAAAGCTGCTCCGTACATTATTTATTTCATTTTATTTTGAAAGCAACGTCCCTGGAATTCATGACGTATTTCCTGTCGTTCAGAGGTCACTTCCCTGTGAAGCTCTTCTCCGAATAGTCCAGGTTCTTTTAATCTCCACCTTATTACAGTGTCAGTGTGTCACATTTCCTCATTTACTCTTTATTAAGAATCGATTTTAAGCCGAGACTTTATCTTAGTGTCACGTGACCTTGTTGTGGCTTCTCTGGAACAAATTGTTCTGAATTATTTTTATTTCACGTGAACTCGCTTACGATAGCCTTTAGCTCTTCAGCTAGCCGCCATTCATCCTCTCCAGATAAAGTGCAACATTCTGTCTACTCATCATGGATCAAGCAGCGCTCGCGACAGGAACACTAAAGGTGAGAGGCACGCGCCCGGTTCGGGCTCTGTTCGGCTCGTTTGTGGGGCGCGAGGCGGCCGGGAATTCTGCCGGCGTGAGCCAACATGGCTGTTCGGTTCCTTTTCGGTGAGCAACAGCTGAGCGCGTGACCCGGACCCCCGGCTAAAGCTGAAAGCTGCGCGCGGACGCGCGTTCACGTCCCAGTCTGTCTCCATCATATATTTAACTCTAAATGATGTCACGGAAAAGAATTAGTATTTATTAATCATGTTTACTCTAAATGTCATAAAAAAAAAGCATCCATATGTAAACTCCTCACCGTGACGTTCTCTACGTGACACGTGACATGTTTGAAAAGTTTATTCATTCATTCATTTTCTAAATGAAACAAAAGTTCATTTTGGGTTTAAATTTCAATACATATATATATATAGAGGTCAGAGGTCACTTCCCTGTGAAGCTCTTCTCCGAATAGTCCAGTCCATATATATATATATATATATATATATTATATAAGAAAATTGTTTGTTTAAAAATTGTTGATGTTCTTCTAAACTTTTTTGTGAGTGTTAAAAACTTGAAAGGAAAGCTAAACTGATTCCATAAGCCGGAAAAGTAGCTGGAAATTCAAATGTAAATGATTCAAATCAATGACATTTTTAAGAAGTGAGTGAAAAGAGCAAGTTTGAACATTTTCTGCGTTTCTGTTCCTGTAGGTTTGATGGTCGAAGTGAGAAATATGTTCATGAAATATGTCTTAAAAATGACACAAGCTTTTTAAAGTTGGCTGAAAACAGCCTCCTCATAATTAAAAGATGATCGGAGGAGACTTTAATGTAAATAAACATCAACATGGCATATCTTTAAGTCTTTTAAACAACCTTCACCTTAAATCCTCTTGTGTTCACGAAACTCTTTTTGTTGTAAATTCTTATTTTAAGGCCAAAGCTGAAGAGAAATGCGGGGAACTATCAGCTATCATTGACATTAGACAGGAAGTGGATCATTTGTGTTTAATCATTGCTTGTTTTTCCCAGCCGCCTCTGAACGTGACGCGCCGTGGTTAAAGGTCTCTGTGTGTAAAGATAGTGTCATGACTCAGCATGAGGTCACCGCGTGGAGCCGGCTGATCATGCCTGAACGTGTTCCCCCTCTGCTGCGGTGTCATCAGCACCGTTTGACCCTCAATGTCCCAAAATAAATGTTCCTTATGTTTTCTGATCTGAATGACTGTTGCAGATTGAAAAGCCCTCAAATGTTTAGTTTGTCCCCCAGCAGGAACAGAAACCCACTCAGAAGAAGCCTCTGAACTGTCTGGTGTTGTGTTTAGGGCCCGTGGGGTTCTGCGGCGCCGGCCCCCCCGGCCTGTTCTCTGACTGAGGTGATGAGCGAGCAGCTGGCCCGGCAGCTGGACGAAGAGAACAACGTCCTGCCTTCGCTCTCAGAGTGAGCCGTCTTCCTCGTTTATCTTATCTCCTGTTGGTTCTGGATGTTTGACCCAAAGTTCTGCTGCCTTCGGGTTCGGCTCGCAGCCCTGCAGCTGATCCGCCGTCGGAGGACGCCCCCGACACCGCCAGTGACCTGATGCTGGCCCAGATGCTGCAGCTGCAGTTCGACCGCGAGTTTGACGATCAGCTGCGCCGCGAGGAGAGGAAGTTCAACGGAGACAGCAAAGGTCGGCGGCAGACGCCCTCTGCTTCATCACACCTGAGCTCTCCGCTGAACCGCTGCCCCCTACTGGAGCTCCGGAGCGCTGATGTTTGACCTTTCTTCTGTGTAGTGTCCATCTCCTTTGAAAATTACCGCATGGTCCATCCTTATGAGGACAGCGACAGCTCGGAGGACGAGGTGGACTGGCAGGACACCAGACACGATCCCTACAAAGCTGGTAACCCCGCCCCCATGCCTCGCCCGGCGTCCTGAAGGATCATTTCTGGGTTTATAAACATTCCTCTTTTGTGTTTGCGTGTTTAGAGAAGCCACAGGCCACGCCCAGGAAGGGCTTCACGGGGAAGGGGAAGAACATCACCACCAAACACGACGAGGAGACCTGCGGGCGCAAGAACACGGCGCGCATGGACAACGTATGACCTCAGAGCTTTCTCTGTTCTCCATCAGAAACTGCAGACGTACATGAGGCACAGATCTGCTGTAGCCAAACGACCGCAGCGACCCTGAACGCATTTGCAAACTAATGCCAACATGCTCAACCTCAGGAGACACTAAACGCCTTTAGAGTTCTGCTGTTGAGTTTAATAGTCAAACCTGGTCCCACAGCAACAACACTGATTGGACAGAATAGGATTAGCGCTGCAAGTGACATTGTAGCAGTTACCCGCCGCCATTACTCGCCGCCATTACCCGCCGCCGTTACCCCCTTCAGACCTGAGCGGCTGCTACAGAGATGCTCGAGGAGTTAGAGGCAAAAGATGGAAATTCCCTGGAGAGGTTTCAGTGTTTGCCACAAAATGGAAGTTCTGTTGCCATCCCATAATAATTATACAGCTTCATTTGGATATCCTCCACACGTGTGCTTTACTTTCAGTGGTGCATTTGGACCATTTCTTTAGCCCCAATTGAGTTGACGGTCTTCCGCGCTGTGATGTCATCAGGGCGTCGTTCACTTTGCTTAGGGATACCAGGAGTCTAGGGGTACCACTGGTACCCCTAGACTCCTGGTACCCCTAAGCACTGGTACCCCTAAGCACTGGTACCGTACCAGTGCTTAGGGGTACCAGGTGTCTAGGGGTACCAGGTGTCTAGGGGTACCAGGTCCGTGCAGATGTTGGTGCGTTTTTGATGACGTGGTGTGGTGCAAAATTTTCGTTCAAAGATGTAGAAAAATGAGATTAGTGAAGACAGTCTAGACCTGAAAAGAGAAATGGTTCCTCTGACGCTAGAATTGGTGTTTTGTCTGTCCTCTGAGGAAGCGGTTCTGTTGGTTCTGCTCTGCAGTTCGCCCCAGAGGTCCTGGTGGGAGACGGGCTGGGGATGGACCTGAAGCTGTCCAACCAGGTGTTCAACTCCCTGAAGCAGCACTGCTACAGCGAGCAGCGCCGCAGCGCCCGGCTGCACGAGAAGAAGGAGCACTCCACCGCCGTACGTGTCCGCTGCAGGCCGCCTGCGCTCCCAGCTGGCCCCGCCCACTCACCAGCTCCTGTCTCCACAGGAGCAAGCCGTGGACCCCCGCACCCGACTGCTCATGTACAAGATGGTGAACGCCGGCGTGCTGGAAAACATCAACGGCTGCATCAGCACCGGCAAGGAGTCTGTGGTCTTCCACGCCGACGGAGGGAGGTAAGGCGCCGACCCGGCTTCGACTGCGGCGTGGCAGAAACGCCGCATCGGGAGGAGACGTCCAACGCTGGCGGTCTCCTACATCCTGGAGCGTCTTGCTGAGTTCAGAGACCTGACCGACTGTGGGTTTGTGTTTGGTCAGTCTGGAGGAGCAGCCGGTTCCAGACGAGGTGGTTCTGAAGGTGTTCAAGACCACGCTGAACGAGTTCAAGAACCGAGACCGCTACATCAAGGACGACTACCGCTTTAAAGAGCGCTTCAGCAAACTCAACCCGCGCAAGATCATCCGGCTGTGGGCCGAGAAGGAGATGCACAACCTGAGCAGGTAACCGGACTGTCCAGAACCCCCGCCGTGATTCAGGCCCCCCCCCGGGGTTTTCAGCTGTGTGTGTGTGTGCATTCAGAATGAAGCGTGCAGAGATCCCCTGTCCAGAGGTGGTGCTGCTAAAGAAACACATCCTGGTGATGTCGTTCATCGGGAAAGACCACGTCCCTGCTCCCAAACTCAAAGACGCCATGTTGAGCCCAGATGACATGAAGGCCGCCTACCACCAGGTCCTGCATGTACGTGCACAGACAGGAAGTAAACGCACACCAGTCCACACAAAAACCAGAGCCTGAGGAGCCGGGCCGAGCGCTACGGTTAACCCAGGGGTGGCCAACCTCCCTCTGTGGTTTTATGCCTGTGGGAAACGGATCCAATTGGCTTTGAGAAGGGAAGGCTGCCGAAGGCTTGTACACGAGCTTCACCCTCTGAGTGACTGTTCCTGCAGCTAAACCCTGCAAATGAAAAACATTCCCACGCTAATGCTAATGCTAATGGGAATCCTACACATTTGTTACACATTTACACAGTTTTAGTAAAGCTAAAAGTGTGTACCGTTTCCACGGAAACAGCTGACTGATGCTTTTGTGTGCAGCTCATGCAGCAGATGTATCGGGAGTGTCACCTGGTCCACGCTGACCTCAGCGAATACAACATTCTGTGGCACCAAGGAAAGGTACGACTTCTTCCTGGAAGCTGCTGGACTTCCTCCAGGAAGCTGCTGGTCTTCTTAAGTCCTGCTGGTCTCTGATCCTCTGCTCTGTCGCTGCAGGTGTGGCTGATCGACGTCAGTCAGTCTGTGGAGCCGACCCACCCCCACGGCCTGGAGTTCCTCTTTCGAGACTGCAGGAATGTTTCCACGGTAACCAGAAGAAACCAAATGAAGAAACCATGAAGGGTTCCTCGCTTCATTCAGGAAGTGTTTAGTCAGCGTGTCGGGTTTTTCTCATCAGTTCTTCCAGAAGAAAGGGGTGAGCGAGGCCTTTGGCGTCCATGAGCTCTTCAACGCCGTGTCCGGGCTCAACATTCCGGTCGGCGCCGAGGACGAGTTCATGGCAGAGGTGATTGTTGGGACGTCAGAAGAGCGCTGCTGTAGTTTGCAGTTTAGCCTCATGGTGGCGGTGTTGCCTCTCTCTGACAGATTGTGGCTCTGGAGAAAAGGAACGAGGACCACGTGCAGAAGCGGGGGAGGAAGACGTTCCCCGTGTCTTTGGAGGACGGCGGCCCCCCGTTAAAAGTCGACGCCGACGACTAATGTGAAGCCGGTTGTCTGAGAGACCCCGCCGTGTTGAAAGCTGTCTGGACGCGAGTGGAGGAGGACTCCTCCAGGACGTCCCACCCGCCCCACCAAACCCTCCCACCGCCTCGCTGAACAGGCAGATGGGGAGGGGGTTTTCAGGCGCAGCTCGCCGTTTCCTCCTGCTTCTTCTGGTGTTTCTGTCCACGCCAGCAGAGCTCCGCCCCCCTGGTTCTGAGGAGGCGTCTGCAGGAGGCTTCCAGTGGTTTGAGTGGTGCTTTTGCTCGTTTGTGGGTCAGAGGCAACAAGGCCGAAATAAAATCCTGACAATGGCAGCCGTCTCCTGTGGTGTTTACTGAACGTTCCTGCCTCCAGATGACCTCATTTGACCTCTGGAGCTTTAGCTTTCATGACTGCAAAAACACTGAAGCGTCTCAAATGTCTGAAACAGGAAGAGATCCACCTGAGCTCTTCTCCTCACCATCAGCCTTTGGATCCACCCGAAGAGCAAAACCGCTGACGTTCCAGCACAGCGTCACTAAAAATAATTTAAATTGAAGTTTGAACATTTGATTTAAGAAAAAAATGTCTACAGAGGAGGAAATAAGTATTTGATCCTTTGCTGATGTTGTCTACCAACTTAAAAAGAACTACAGTCTGATGGTCAGTTCATGAAAACAGTCACAGAAAATTAAGAAAATGACTTTAAAGAGGAAAAGACGTCTGAATACTTTTTCTGGAAAGACTTTGTTCCTGTGGCAGAACCCTTATTAGTGCCTCAGAGGTTTCATCCTGAAATGAGCAGATTTCTGCTTATTTCAGGATGAATTCTGGTCCACTCTTCTTTCCAAAGGATTTCTGAATCATCCAGATTTGGTGGCTGTTGCTTGGAAAACCAGAGGTTTTCTTCAGGACTGAGGTCCAGAGACCGGCTGGACCTCTCCATGATCTCGATGCTTCCTGTTCCTTGGCCGTTGGAAGACCCATCCATGACCAATGTAAAGCCTGGTGGATGAAAGGAAGTTCTCTCTCAGGTACTCTGGTACGTGGCTCCGCCCATCCACACAGTAAAGTAGCCCCGTCCAGATGACCCCACCCTTCCATTGACGTGTTCTCCCTACCATGATAAAGGTGGAGAGGATTTCCTGTATTTCATGGACACCAGTGAAGATCACAAATCATTAAGAAAAAAGGTTCTTGAGGGGTCTAGATGACCCCACTCCCAATGTTAGTGGTTACTAGGGGAACAAATACTTGTTTCCCTCAATGAAATGCAAGTAGATGTAAATTGATTGACAGTTCTCTTGATTTTCGTTGTGATTGGGTTTAATGTTCAAATGAACCCAGCATTAAGATGACACACCGTCTGTTTATGTTGAAGTAGGCAAACCTGCTAAATCAGCAACGGGATCCAATACTTATTCCTTCCACTGTTGGCGGACTCAGGTGAACATGAATTCAAGAAATTTTCACCATTTCTTAAGGAAGAGATTCAATCATTTAATCAGGAAGTTTGATTTTAGCTCTGTGTTTGCAGTTTCTGAAAGCAGTTCATTAAAAAAAACACATTTCTCTTTATTTTACAAAATCAACACTTTGGACCAACAGAACCATCTTCATCATATCAGTGCACTTGTCTGTGATGTCACCACTGGTGGGTGGGGCTTGCAGACCCGTCTTCCAGGAGACTTCAGCTGGACAGATTCTGCTGAAACCAACAGAACAGGTTTGTGTTTTGGGAGGGGGCGGAGCTCCAGAGACCTCCAGACGCTGAAGCTTCACACGGTGGAGGCCTTCATCATCGCCTGCTCCCCAAACAGCTGCTTGAAGTGGGCCACGTGTTCCTCACAGTGCTCTCCTGAAACACAACCCGACCGTCACACCACACTGACCCAGAGTCAAACAGGACCGCTTTTACATCAATGCCAGCAAGCAGAACACATAACGTGACATTTAGGGACGACTGGCTCAGGTGGTAGAGCAGGTCGTCGAAGGGTCGGCGGTTCGATCCCTGCTCCCACCAGCCAAATGTCATTGTGTCCTTGGGCAAGACACTTCACCCTCCTTGCCTCCAGTGTGGCCTCCACTGGTGTGTGAATGTGCATGGATGATCCTGGTGATGGTCAGAGGGGCCGTAGGTGCGAAATGGCAGCCGCGCCTCTGTCAGTCTGCCCCAGGGCAGCTGTGGCTACATCAGTAGGTACCATCACCAAGTATGAATGAGGAGTGAATGAAAAACGGACACAATGTAAGCGCTTTGAGCGTCTGGAAAAGCGCAGAAAAATCCAATCCATTATTATTCTCATTATTATTATTTTAAATGCTGAACCCCCATTGGTCCTGGTGGTTATCAGTTGGCTCCACTGTTAGACGGCAGTGTGTGAATGGATGAAACTGTCACTGTAAAGCCCTTGGGGCCTTCAATGGTAGTAAAGGGCTGTACGAGTACAACCATTGATATCAGTACATTTCACCTTCTCTGTGTGGGTCAAATACAGAACTCTGATAGTGTTTTATATTATAGTAACTTTATGTTTGGCTGAACATGTAAGATATCTATGTATGTTATCTATATATTTATGTATGTGTGTGTGTATATAAATATATATATACACACACACACACACATATATATATATATATATATATATATATATATATATATATATATATATATATATATATATATACACACATACACATATATATACACACATACACATATATATATATATATATATATACACACACATATATATATGTATATATATATATATATATATATACACAGATATGTGTATATATATACATATATATATATATATATATATATATATATACATATATATATAAATATGTATATATGTACATAAATGTATATATACACATATGTATATATATGCATTTATATATACATAAACACACATACATATATATACATATATATTTACATATATATATATATATATATATATACATATGGTTACTACATTTCATCTTTGAAGTTTCTCTAGGTCTTCAGTGATTCCAGACATTTTTGTTATCTTCTGTTTGGGAAGATTGACAGTTTCTAAAGAGCTAAGCTTTAGGTGGAACAATGGACTCAAACCAGAACCAGAACTTCTTAAGATTTTTGGTGGTTCTGTTTTACCTCTGAGCTGAAAGCTTTCTTTTTTTTTTGTTCTTCGGTCACATCTGTAAGGTGAAGGTCTCCTCTGGTCCATTTTGATCAGATTGGTTTGAAAATGAGCCTAAAATGTACCTGGATTAAAGGCGGGGCTTCCTCTAAGTCGCTGGTTCCGCTGCTGGAAGGACCGGAACACGGTGTAGAACAGCATCTGGTCTCCTGTCTGCCGGGCCGCATCCAGAAACTTCCGGGCCGACACATTGTCGTGGGCTCCTGGTTGACACGCGCACATCAGACGCAGAACACCAGACCTGATTTAGTTCCACAGAGGAGAACTCACCGACGCTACGGATGAACCGGAGGGCTGCAAGAACCTGCTGCTTGGACAGCAGAACCTCCACGATCTCATCGTTGGCCGTGGAAAGACGCTGCAAACACAGAGACCAAGTCCTGTCTCACTGAGGTTTCCCTCTGCAGACACTCCTGTGTGTGTGTGTGCATTTGTGTGCATGTGCGTGTGTGCATCTGTCACCTTCAGCATGTCCAGAGACAGCTGGTGGGCCGGTGGATAGGTTCCCTCCAGAGACAGCAGCAGGCAGGCCTGAGATCAGCAAACAGAAAGAGCGTCAGCAGGAAGCGGTTCAGGAGCTCCTGATCCAGAGTGGTTCTGGATCTGCGGCGCACCCACAGGAATTGTCCTGAGGAGGCGGGTCCGATTGTTCTGCAGTATAACAACATCATGAAACACATTTTTACTGGAAAACATAACAAAGGCTCAGAAAAATGCTGAGTTTTATGGTAACAAAGCTGTAAAGAGAGGAGAGTTTTGAAAAACTGTTTGGGACTTTTCTTGTAGTTTGTTTATTTTAGAGCTAGATTCTTTTTCAGAAAGTCCACCTCAGGAGTACGATGGAGTTTTAGGGCCACCCAAAAAACAAAAAAAAAGTAAAATTACGAGATTTTAAGTCGTAGATTTACGAAAATAAAACTCTTAATTTTACTAGATTAAAGTGGAAGTGAGCATAAAGAGCAGCAAGTGAACGCCGCGACGTTCAGGTCTGAACTTCAGGGTTTGTGAATGAAAAGGAGAATAAAGGCTGCAGCGGTCCTCTGCACCCAAACGTGTCTCTGAGCTCCTTATTTTACAGATGAAACTCCAGAAAGACGACTACACTGACAAGAATCTGATTTTGAGTCGCTAAAAGGTTCTGAATCTCTTTTGTTTTTTAAAATCTATCCGGAAATAAAGCTTCACAAAGTTCTCCACATAGTTCATCTTCAAGCTAGGCTCCGAGAAACGGAAAACGGTGTTTTTTCCTCATTAATCTATCAAGCATTAGTTTTATCTCGTAAATGTACGAGATTTTGTTTTGTAAATTTACGACTTAAAAGTCGTAAAGTTTGTAAACTGGCCCTAAAACTCACTTTTGACAGCAGCTAAAAGACTTTTTTTCTCCTGTAACCTCAAACATTTGTATTTATCTTGTTAAAATATTTCACCTACGTTCATGTCCATGTTCATACATTTTTCCCACAGTATTTAACCGTAGCAATGGAAATAGGTTGGATTTTCTGGGTCTTTCAGGCTAACTTGGTTTTAAAGTTAAAGTAAAAAAAAAAAAAAAAAAAAACTTCATCTAATATTTTTGCTGCAAGGCAAAGTTCATACAACTCCTCTACTTTCCTCTTTTGGTCTATTTTTAGAATAGATTTCAAGAATATTTGTCTATTTTTCAGAGCCTTGCACAGAAAAACACCTGCACACATTGATGACCTTTGAACCCCTTACTCTTCATCTCATCCTGTGAGGTCTGCAAACCAGAAACTTCTAACTATTCCCAAAACTCGCTATAAACCAGAGGAGATCTGGCCTTTCAAGCGGATGACCCTCATCCTTGGATCAACTCTGTTTTTAAAATGCTGATTGTTTTGATTCAGAAGATCTTTTAGTTGATAATAAAGCCTCTTTTCCCGAGACGGAATCTTTGTTTTCCATGAATGAGAGGTTTGTTCTCATTTCCTGTTTCTGTGGGATTTGACGTCACTGTAGTGAAGCTCTGGGTGATTCTGAGGAATTTGCTATAAAAACAAACATTTACTTTTTGAATTTAAGAGTAAGTTTGTGAAAAAGGAGGCGGCCTTTTGCTTGATGTCTGCTGGGACCCCAAACGGGTCGTGAACCCACCAGCGGTTTGGAGTCGTTGAGGACGTGGTACTGCAGGAACTGGTGCAGCATGTAGAAGAGGTTGTGCTGGACCAGCGTCTTGATGACCAGCTCGTACAGGTAATGCTGACAGGAAGTGGGAGGAGTCATTACAGAGCAGCGCCCACAGGAACCGTAGAGCCCAAAGCCTCAGCCTTACCTGGACCGTGATCTGGTACTGGTTCAGGGAGCGGATGTACTCCATCAGCACAGCAATGATGAATTTATGGGACACGCCCTGCAGGAAACACCATGAAAGAACAGAAGCTGGTTCTGGTCAGCTTCCTACAGAACAGAACTGAATGGAGGATGTTTAGTCTTTTGTTGTTTTTCTTCCCCTTTAAGGAGCAACTTCCAGACTAACGCTGCTTTAAACACGGTTAGTTTATTATTTACCATTCGGCCTGCAATAACCTTTCGGGTCCTTTTGACTGAGGATGACGTCACACTACGGTAGCCCCAACTGGACAAACTACAAAGTGTAGGGATCTCTACATATTATCATTTCATGTTTCCTTTTGTAACACAGAAGGAAAGTTGTGTCTTCATTATTCTTTTTAGTGTTTTTAGAGATTTAGCCGTAACCCACTTTGTAAAAAGATCTGTGGCTGTTAGAATGAAGCTGCTGCTCCACACAAGCGAACCGTGAGCAGCTGGAGTCTCATAGCTTCATGTTGCAGTGGCGGTGTGCAGTGGCGGTGTGCAGTGGCGCTGTGCAGTGGCGCTGTGCAGTGGCGCTGTGCAGTGGCGCTGTGCAGTGGCGCTGTGCAGTGGCGCTGTGCAGTGGCGCTGTGCAGTGGCGGTGTGCAGTGGCGCTGTGCAGTGGCGCTGTGCAGTGGCGCTGTGCAGTGGCGCTGTGCAGTGGCGCTGTGCAGTGGCGCTGTGCAGTGGCGCTGTGCAGTGGCGCTGTGCAGTGGCGGTCTAGATGGCATTTGGTCTGAAGCTGCTCTGCGACATAGAACCCAAACCCTGTTCCCTACTGAACCGCCGTCTGTCTGGCGCCGCTCGTGTTTAGACTCTGGTTCGTGTACCTTCCTCTCCGAGAACGACGACAGCACATGGGTGTACATGTCTGATTGGTCGATGACCGCCTGAGTCCTGACCGGCCGTTTCTGGGCGGCGGCGCCTCGACTGGGGCCCGACTCCACGGCCTGCAGACACAGAGAGGTCCGCTTCATGAGCGACACGTTGGCGTTTGGCCCTGAGCGAGCCCGTCTCCGCCCTCACCGCCGCGTAGCTCTGCTCCGCCTCCAGGTACTCTTTGTACACCTGGTTGAGTTTGTCGAAGACGGTCGCCACCACAGGAAGCTCCGCCTTCTCGCTGCCCTCCAGAACTGAAACAGCAGAAGAAGACACTTCAGCTGACGTTTCTAGGCTGGGAGGACCCATTTCACTGACAGGACAGAACCGAACCGAGTTCTGTGAAGGATGCAGGAATGTTCTGGACTTCTGAATCAGTTTTCCAGGTTCAGGTATCAGCAGATGAATTTAAGAAGCAATGTGAGCTGAGCTTGAGTTCAGTGATGTTTCAACATTCTGCTTCATCTCTACCACCGCCCTGTTCAGGAGGTGGGGGTGGGCGGGGGCAGGAGTGAGTTCTGTGGCAGAAGCTGATCTTCATCCCTGTTGCAGCAAAAGTTTGGTCCAGTTGGTCTGAGGTCCTCCTGGTGTTTGGTTTCCTCGGGTCTGAACACACCACCTCATGGCCGGAGGACGTTCAGCAAACTGAACCAACAAGCAGAAGATGCTGGACTCCCACCAGACAGCCGGTACCCGGAGCCTTTAGAGCCCGGTTCTGCGCGGCTCGTGTTTTCTAGTGAACGTTTGCTAGTCCTGCCACAACGACCCAAAACCTTTTTTTTTTTTTTTTTTGTGGTTGATGAGTAAAACGGTAGTAGGTCTCAATGTTGCAACTGACACCATTGTTTATTTTTATGCTTTTATTTTCTTTTAAAACGTTTGCTCTAGCTTTCCTCGTCACATTAGTGGTAACCCGGAGCACGCCATGGTCCGTGTGTCTGCTGAGGTTTTATTGTATCATTAGATGTTGAATGAGCTGTGATGGTTATACAGAATGATGCTGCTGCTGCCATAAAATAAAATAACTTCAGATTAGTCATTACTAGGGATGGGTATCGAGCCCCGGGGCCACATTCTTCAAGTATCGTTAAGATCTGACCTCAACGGTTCTGCTATCAGTACTGGAGAAGTCTAATTTTTTTTTGTGTCCCACAAAATATAAACCTTATCTGTCATATTTAACCCACCAAGTCAGTCAATTTTAATTAATGATGATATTATTTTGACTATTCTGGCTGAAGAGGAGAGGTCTGTCTGTCTGTTTGTGTGCATGGGGGGGCGGGGCTGTTGTTCAGACAGCAAAATGAATTAAATCTGTGCTGGAGCGCCCCGACTCTCGTGTCAACCTACTGCTATGACCGTATTTTGCTCTCTGTGTAGAAAACACAGGAGGGGCGCGAGAAAAAACAACTCGCTGCTGCAGAGGATGGATCTATTTGTGGACGCATCAGAATGGAGCGGAGCAGGAAGCCTGTGACCCCCCCCACAATATTCTCTACGTTACACATACGATCTTTTTCAAACGGCCTTTGTTTCCATCTGCTCCTGATTCACAACCATTTGAATAAAGAAATGCAATTCCAAGTTAAAAATGTTCCAAATATTCGCTCTCCATCATCAGAAAAAGGCCACAAGAACATGTTAAAACACCAAAAGCATCAACAAGCCCCTGATGTTACAGCCATCAGTGGTGTGTGTACTGCCACCTGCTGTATGGAGGTGGAACACCTGCGTTCACAGCAGGACTGTCTTCAGTCACAGTAGTGCTGAAGTCTCACTGGAACAGTGAGCACGGCTCATCATTCCTCAGCTTCTGCACAAAAGTTTGGATCCGGGACTTTTTCTCTGCATCCTGACACTTTGAAACAGATATTTTTATCTCCAAAAGTATCTTTTGACAAACAGGAACGTCTGAAACAGAAGAACATCTGCAATGAAGAGGAGCTGCAGGAGATCTGCTCTGTCTGAGGCAGGAGGAGGAGAATGAGGAGGAGCTGAACCTCATGCAGCTCCAGAAATCTGTCAGCACTCGTTTGTTTGACCTCAGAATGATCAGATGCAGGTTTTTAGAGGAGGAGAAGCTGCTGGAGCCATAAAGTTTGATGAAACAACCAACCAGCCTTCACCAAAATACCCCGACCTCCCCCCCCAACCTTAAAGCCACCCGATTCTGCCCCCCCCTCAGACTCACTCTGGGAGCACACAGACAGGATCACCATCTTGCAGTCTCTTCGCCGCAGCAGGAAGTCCATCAGCTTCCCTTTGTCCTGCAGCAGCTTGACGGTTGGAGGAAGCTTCACCTGCAGGTACCACAGGTAGCCTGATGCAGACACACCACAGAACCGTCAGAACAGCGCCTCCTGCTGGCCGAGCTCATGAATCTTTTTCTCCTGATTTCCAGAGTCCTCTCATCTTTGTGAAGGAAGAGGTGAAAGGAATGAAGTCAGGTTTGTCACATGCTCACCTTCACTGGCGCTGATGATGATGTCAGGCTGAAAGACGCTCCAGGAGGAGGAGTCTGGGGCGGGGCTAAGGAAAACGAGCACCGGCGAGTGTGCAGCGCCGGACCCAGACGGGTTCAAGGATACAGAGCTGACACGGCACCGGAGGCTGCGAGGGGACAACCGCCGAGCCTGGACACAAACATCAGAGGTCAGGGGGCGTGCACGCCGCTGGCTCGCCGAGCACACAGGTGAGAGGCCGCACCTGACAGAGGGATCCGGTACGGGTGGATGGAGCGGGCCGGCAGCACCGGCTGCTGAGTGTTGACCGAGCAGTCCGGCTCCTTCAACCTGATGTCGAAGATCAGCGACGTCTGCCCGAGACAAGCATGTGGTCGGTTCACGAATGACATCACAGGTAGGAGGCGGGGCAGGCGCTCGCTCACCTGAGAGCTTTGGTGATGAACCACCACCAGGTTATCCACGATGTTCAGAGCAAACTTCCCCGTGGTGTTCAGCTTCAGCACGTGACTCTTCCTGCACGGACCCTCCCTGCAGCCACGACACGCACACGTCACACACGCACCAACACACACGCTCCAACACACGTGCACCAACACATGCGAACACGTCACACACGCTCCATCACACGTCACACACGCTCCATCACACGCACTCCATCACACGTCACACACGCTCCATCACACACGCTCCATCACACGTGCACCAACACACGCACTCCATCACACGTGCACCAACACACGCACTCCATCACACGTGCATAAACACACGCTCCATCACACACGCACCAACACACACACTTCATCACACGCGCACACATTACACACGCACCAACACACACACTCCATCATACGTGCACCATCACACACATTTTATCACACATGCACAGGTCACACACACTCCATCTCATGACCACAAACACACGCGGACTGGTCACACATGTTCCATCACACGTCACACACGCTACATCACACAAACACGTCACACATGCCCCATTACACACGCTCCATCACACATGTTACATGTGCTCATCACACGTGCACATGTATACACAGTGCTCCCTCGTATAATGCGGTTCACCTTTTGTGGTTTCGCTGTTGTGCAGGTTTTATTCTGGGCGTTTTTGCTTTTCTTTTCTAGAAACAGAGCGCTGTGTTCTGATTGGCTGTGGTCCATCCATCTCCTCTGTGCTGTACAGAATGTGTAGGTCTTGGATTGTGATCAGATGTTTGTTTTCAATAATGCTGGACTTTTTTTTATGAAGGTTTGAACTTTTAACTGAGAGTTTAAACAAGAGAGCAAAGTGTGAACGTGTTCATGTCTGTGTGAGAGAACGAGGATCAAACGGGCAACGAGGCGTTTTACAGCCTTAAAACACGCTACTTCACACACTTCTCCGATCATGGGTAAGTCTTAGATCAAACCTGCAGCGATACACGAGGGAACACTGAATCAGCAAACCAGTGAGGCTCAGACATGGAGGCGTGTTCACCTGGGTAAATGGTACAGAACCACCTCGGCGCCGGGACTGTTGGCCGACCTGGAGTGATGCTTCAGGTACATGACGTACAGCTGACTGTAACTGCACAAACACAAACAGCGTTCACACAAATGTGCCTCTACGCATGACGGCAGACAGAGGCGGCATGTGCCTCACATGGTCGCCATGGCGACATCTCGCTCCGACAGGCTCAGCTTGGCGGGTTTAGGGATGACCGGCAGCTCAATCTCAAACTTTGACATCTTGGACACATTTCCGTTCTGGAAAGACGGGCAGCAGCTTCGTCATGACAACCATTCCAAGGAAAACTAGAAACATGAGGGACTCGGATGACAGCAGAACCACAGGTAAGGAGCCCACCTTGAAGGCCAGCGGCTGCAGCACGTTCCCCTGCACTGTGGTGGACAACAGGATGACGGCCGTTTCTGGACAGTACTGGTACCAGTTCACATTGATGCTCTGACTCTTCAGCAGCTTCAGGTTCCGTTTGTCAGGAAACACCTGAGCGGCAGAACAAACAGGTAGAACCCTTTAACTCAGTGCGATCCCGGTTTCCTGGGCGGGAAAAGGAGGAGCCTCTCCTTTGAAGGAATTCAGACCCAAGTGAAACGACAGTCACAGGTAGGGATGGGTACCAAAACTCAGTGCCAAGTTGGTACAGGAACCAAAGTATTTTAGTCAATCATTTACCGGTGGTTCTGGGCAAGCCTTTATAAGAATGGGTAAAGATGTGAGGGTGGGCGGAGCTTCGGTCAAAATGAGGTGTACAAGCCTGAGAAAAAGACGGCTGTGGTGGCGACGAGCGGTGAGATGTGTGTGAAAGCAGAGGCCTTAGCCACACACAGTCAGAGCCCCCCCCCCCTCACTCTCTGCTTCATCACTCTGACATGTCTAAGGAAGACATTGTTCTGACATTTCTGAACCACCAGAACCCTTTCAAAAAATACCAGCTCAGCACCGCATAAAATCCAAATGATACTCCGCATTTTAGCTTCAAAGTCCCACTCTGACCATCTTTTGATCGATTGTAGAAATGTTCCCACTAGTCTCTTCGTTCTGATGATGACATTTTTAGGCTAAATCAAAAACCTGTGGTGTTTTCTAGGACTTCGTTTCTGCAGAGCAGCAGGAGTTCATTAGAAATTCACCTCTGAGTTGTGGGCGGACTCCTACAGAAACAGCTGCGCTGTTGGAGGAACAGCTGGAACAGGATAAGCAGATAAATCCAATCTATCTGTAGAAAAGTGAATGCCGCTGTTGTTCCCATCTGCTCCATGAGTGACAGCGCTGCAGCTAAGACTTTTCTGTGTGGATGGTGACGCTTTCAGCTGCCTTTAGCAAAGTTCTGCCAGTCATTTTGCTGTCAGGATAGAATTAAAAAATCTCTTTAGCGCCCCCTGGTGTCCTTGTTGGTGTTCAGCAGTTTTTACTGCATCCCGGCAGCCCTGATTCTCTGACCCGGGTTAACCCGCGCTCACACACGAGCGTCTCACCAGAAGCCACATCAGCCGTTTATACAAACTGGTTTCAATGACGGAAAATTCAGGATTTTGTTCATCAGTTGTTCCAAGATTCCCTCAACTCTCTGAGGAGAAGAGGGTCACCTGGTAGAACTCCACTCCCTGGTCCGTGATGAAGACGATCTCGTTCCAGCTGGTCCAGCAGAAGCCCAGGATGCTGGCGTTCCTGGTCTGCGGAGCAGCAGAGACGTCAGCGAGCGCCTCCACCTGCAGCAGACTCTCAGGGAGCCGCCGCACTCACCTTACACTCCTGAGAGAACTCTGTGTGCGGATAATCCGGGATGAAGTTGATGAAGTCCTGCAAACAGAAGCTGCAGTTACAAAAGCTGTAAGAGCTTCTGGGTTTTGAACTAAAACCGATTCTAAGGAGACACAGAAACACGCTGGAAACCACTGAAAAGGAAAGATTTGACGATTCTTCCTCCAAAGACACGATCAGCTGTTCAGCAGAACCTGAGCAGGAGAAGCTCGCTCTTATTATCCTGACCGTCTGTTTTCCAGCAGAACAAACGTTAACCTTTAAATATTCAGACGCCGCTGAGTTTCTGAACCGGATCTGCTCCAACTTCAGGAGAAACGTCTTTAGGATCTTAAAGTCCCGCTCCCATCCTCTTTTGATCTATTGTCAAAGCATTTCCAGAGGTCTTTTAATCATCATTATGACCATTTTAGCCAAAATCCCAAAACTTGTGTTGTTCTTAAGGACATAGTTTCTGCAGAGCGGCAGCAGTTCCTGAGAAATTCACATCTTCATCATCAATACTCTGGAAGTCTGACGCACAAGAGCAATAGTGCAAAATACTCACTTTGTGCACGTTGTGTGTGTGTGTGTGTCAGAGAGAAAGCAGCGTTTTCCCTAAACTCACCACAGACTTGGAAGTTCTCTGCACAGCCAAGATCTTGTTACCAATGGAGAACTTGATGCACTTCACCTCACCCTTATCATCCATCCTGTGCATCAATGCACACGCACACACACACACACACACACACACACATACTTGTTTTTACAGACCCATGATACATGTTGACTGAATGGGGAAAGGTGGGGACACCATTTTCTAAAGGAAATAAAATTATTGTTTTTAGTTTAACACATTTTGTGGATTTAATTATTGATAATTGACAAATAAAATATAAAAATATCTTCAATTTTCATTGTTCAAATTCTGTCTTGATTTCCTAACCTGCTGAGGACATTGCTATTTTGTAATATCACAAATCACCACAAGGGGAGGCTCTTACTGAAGTGTTTGATAGAGAAAAACTAATAAAAATCATCCCCAGATTAGAAAAAATATTTTGACATTTCATGCAATTTCTAATAATATTTTAAAAATATATTCACAGTCAAAAATGCTTTTAGCCAGGCCATCAACTTCTTTATTTTTGCTGTTAAACATAAAAAATCCATCAGCCTTAATTTGCTTATCTCAAAGCAAGGAACAAAACATACAACTTCAAAAGGTTTTTAACAGCATGACTGCTAAAATTGAAATAAAAAAGTGCCGATGCATAATTTTGTCAAATAAAAACAAAAAAACAACAGCAAATTTTAACAATAGCCTATCATTCTTTTTTAAATCAGTCAGATAAGTCCAGCTTACCTTTCCTTTCTTTTCAAGGCATCAATTCTATTTTTGACATAATATTTGATACCTTCCCATGTTCTGTTGCTTAATGCTGTAGGTGAGGTTTGGATACAGATCTGACACTGTTTTTTTCCAGGGACTTTCCTCATTGTGATGAACTCCATTAAAGTTTTTTCCACAGCTTCCACTTCCTCGTCACTCCATTTTCGTTTCCTGGATGAACCTGAATAAAAAACAATATTCACTTAAACTTTCACAAGTAAACGATAGGTAAGACGAGACAAACATATATATATTTTGCAGTGCCATTGTTATGATAGTGTACAAATAAAAGAAGATGCAACAGGAACATGAAACTAATTTTTAAATGGAGCCTGCCAAAAGGAAAAAATAAATAAATAAATAAAATGGAGCCAGGCAGGTCACAAACCCCAGGAGAGCATTTCAAACCATGGTGATGTAATGTGTCCACAAAGAGGGACCGTGTTTTCATGTGCAGATACCAAAATCAGATAAATACAGAAAGTTGTGTCAGTAACTGATCACTACTTACTGGGAGAGTGGGTTGATCACTGATTAGTACTTTGAATGTACTTAAACAGTGAAAACTAGAGTTGACCAACATGATGGAAAGAAGAATAGTGGATATCCTGTGGGGTTTTAGACAAGGTAGCTGTTGTGGAGCAGAAAATAGGAGTAAGGATAAAGTGAGGAAAAATATGAAAGGCAGCTGGTCCTGTTAACCCTCGTGCTATCCTATGACCCCCCACCCTTCCATTGACATGTTCTCCCTACCATGACAAAGGTGGATAAAGGTGGAGAGGATGACACTAGTGAAGATCACAAATCATTGAAGAAAACAGGTTCAGAGCTCTGTCTAGTGGGTCTAGATGACCCCACTCCCAATGTTAAAGTGTCTAGGATAACACAAGGGTTAACAGAGTTTTCTGATTGGACTGTTGAACAAAATCTTAGAGAGTGTGAAGATGTTTGAGGAATGGAAGAGAAGTGTTCTGGTTACATTTTTAAGAAGAGGGTAGATGTGCAGCATTGTGGAAATTACAGAGGAATAAAGCTGGTGAGTCACAAAGAAGTTATGGAAAAGAGTAGTGGAAGCTAGACTGAGGTCAGAGGTGAACATTTATGAGCAACAGTGTGGTGTCCTCTACAGAAGACAGTATCTGCTGTCATGTTTCAGGAGAACAGAGAAGGTCAGAAGGAGCCGCTTTGTGTCTTTGAAGATCCAGAGATAGTCTATGACAGGATCCAGCTGTGGTTTGGAGGAGGAAGTCTGGAGCAGCTTAGAATAACATTTGAGATGGGGGAGGACATGGATGAGGGCTGGAAAACAGTAGTAACATGATCTGTAGGTAGGACAAAGGAGTTCAAGGTTGAGGTGGGACTGCACCAAGGATAAGCATTGAGGTTCTTCTGGTTTCTGTGATAATAGACGACTGACAGATGAGGTTAGACAGGAATCTCTGTGGACCATTAAGTTTGCAGATGACACTGATCTGTAGTGAACAGGGAGCAGGTGGAGGAACATCTAGAGAGGTGGAGATTTTCTCTGTAAAAATAGGAATAAAGGACAGCTGCAAACAGTCAGAGTATCAGTGTGTAAATGAGAGGAACTCAAGAGGAGCAATGAGGTTACAGGGAGCTAAGGTGGAGACGGTGGATGACTAAGTGCTTTGGGTCAACAGTCCAGAGAACACAGTTTGAGAAAGTGATGGAGAGGAAAGCAGGTTGGATTTGGTGGAGGAAATTTTCAGGTGTGGTATGTGACTAAAGAATGAAAGGAACTGTGAAGAAGACTGTGGTGAGAGCAGACATGTTGTTGGCCAACCCTGCTCCTCAAGATCCACAATTCTGCCTGGTTTCCAGCTCTCCTTGACAATCTTTCTGCTGATTGGCTGAATCAAGTGATTCTACAATCTGATTGACTGAACACACCTGGTTTAGGTTGTCAGCATTTATGCAGGGAGAGCTGGATACCAGGCAGGTTTGAGGGTCTTGAGGACCAGGATTGCCAGCCCTGGTTTAGAGTCTCTGAGAAAGAGACAGAAGGAAGAGATCTGGAGGTGTTATTTAATGCTAGTATTTCCAGCGTCTAATTATCTTAAGTTATATTCTATAGAATTAAGATTCTTACCTCCATGAAGAAGGAAGATGATAAGGAAGACAAAACTTCCTTTTAACAGGAAAACATTTGTTAAACCCCAAAAGCTTTCAGTAGCAGCAAAGGTTTTGTCAGAGTTAGAGAGTGGAAAAGAGACAAAAGGGAGGTAAAATGAATGTCTTGAATAATCTGGATGATGACTGAGCAGATTCTTCTTTTTGATCTAAACTAAATTTGGTTTCTAGCTAACAGGGCTAGGTGGACACAGTTTTAATGAAGAAACATACCAACTTACCATGTCCAAGAGGTGATATTCCTGAGGGCTCCACTGGCACTGGCATTTCTTCATCTGACACATAAAAACAAGACAATTGACAATTTAGTCAGATTTGAGAATTCCACTATATTCATTTTGATCAACTACTGCATATTGGAACTAAGGCAGTGTTTCCTTGTTGGCATGGAGTTATGAATTGGGACATCTCACAAAAATTACAGTAAGGGAAAAAATTTAAATTTTGATGCTTCACAGGGAGAACCTCTAAAAATATTTGATTAACTCTGGATTATTGGTAAATATTGTTTATTTACACACAGGAAATACTACCAGTACCTGTTCCCATCACAGTGCATTCTTGAGGGTCTGTTGCACTTTTTGCTTTCACTGGTCCTGAAAAAAACATCTCTTAGAGAAGATTGTTTCATTCTGACATACATTTATCTACAGTGGTTACAAGAACATTAACATCAATGCTCTGTGAAAATTACTGGCAATTAAAATCCCCTACTGTAGGTCTCAAATAATTCTATTCTTTCTACATGCTATCAGAAACCAACAGCAGTACCTGGTGGTGTACTTTGCTGGACAGTTATGTCGGCTTCGTCTTCACTGTCAGAGGGGTCCAGAGTCATTTCCTCTGAAAAACATACAACATTTAATAACTGTGGTTCCATGTGCAAAATGTCTTTGATGAGATCAATGATTGGATTAGACTTTAACTGTGTTCATGGGCCCAGAAAAACGTTACTTACTCTCTTAAATACATGAAGAAATAGCGACTCCCGTTGTAAACAAAACTGCAGCAAAGAGCGAGATGATCTCCTAAATGTGCTTTTATTATTGTTATGATTTTTATTAATAATTTTCTAAATATTTGCGCTCAGTACTTTATTTTTGGCTGAACAGACACAGAAGGAGGGTTAGGTTTAGGCTAATACGTGCTAACAACATTGAGCCGTGGATTAATTTAAAATCCATGTGATCAATACCGCAATCTGCATCTTGACTGAACGTAAATATGTGGGAATAACTTTAGATTTAATTTTGTTTGGACACGATTGGAAACACAAATTCAAATGATTGTTTGCACGGTTTCTCAGGACTGTGCAGCATTTCTGTATTCAACAGCCGCCTAAACTGTCCAAAAGCTGCTCCTCGCTCGGAGACTCAGTTCTCCTGAGTCCAGCAGCTCGCTCATGCAGAGCAGCCAAATAGACTGCGGTCTGAAGCCTCCTCCAGAGTGCACACTGGGACAAAGCACCCTCCCCTGCCCGCAAACACGAAAGTACATGAGTCTGTCTGCTCCTATCAGAGATGTTTTGCTTGTGCGGAGCAGCCGGCCGGTCCTGTTTGTGCTCAGAAGATTCCTCTGGAGCAAAAAATACTGTTTACCCATGACGTAAAACCAGAGCAGTAGTGACCTAAAATCAGAATTAATTGTTTACATGCACCATGATCTGATCAACAATCGACATAACCCACCAATCTTGATTGTAAGGAAATTTTAATCCTAATGAGTCTGATTAGTGCAGAGTATTCCAAACAGTGTGTTTACATGAAATATTTTTATTCTGATCAGGCGTTTAATCCGATTACTTCTGTCCATGTAACCGCAGCTATTGAAAGTAAAAATTACACAAATAGAAGAAGAAGAGAAGTATGACTGCATGTACAGACAGATATAAAAACATTAATTTACCTTCAGGATCAATTTGAATCTCATCCAGATTTTTTCCTTTAAAGTCTGCCAGATGTCCTTGCTCCAGTGCCAGCAGGACCTTACTTATCTTCGCCATTTGTAATGTCCCTTCTGGCAACCTGTAATACTGGCGGTGGACCCTGATGTCATGGCCCAAGAAGTCAGCAAGGTCGTCCATTTCATTATCTTTCAGGTTCAGGACCTTAGACATGGTTGCAACATGTTTCCTTAATTTTGTAGAAGAAAGTGCCTCTGGGTGTTTGGCTCCACAGCTTCGGGCAGTGTGACGAATGACATCTGACCCCCTGAAATAAGTTACTGCATCTGGTCTCCCAAAAAAAAAGGGGTTGTCATCAGGCACTCCACAACTGAACCGAGTCTTTACAAGAATCTCCATTGATGTCACTACTTCAGGTGTGAGGAGAATGGGTACTTTTCTCCCTCGTTTGCCCCTGATTTCAATCCGCTGGAAATGGTTGCAGAGCTTTTTTTCCAGGTCTGTCAAAGCAAGCTCCAAATCCGGGTGACTCTGGGAAGTATCCCGAAGTGTAAAGCTATGGAGGTACATTTTGGAAACCTCTCCTTCTCTTCTGCGATTGAAAATGATCACTTCACACAAAGTGATTTTGGCAAGATCTGCCCAGTGCTTCTTACTTGGTTCAGCTTCCAGGTTTGCCTGGCACTTCTTCCTTTGTTTGGCAATATAGTCATGCATTTGTTTAACATCTTCTGCAAAGGGAAGCAGATGAGGAGCATTCCATTTAGCCTCACTCATATTTCTGAGGGCTTGTGAAGATACAAGTTCACTCCATTTTGTCTCACAGATTTGCTTAAACATGTGAACATTGTTAATAGTTTCTTCATCTCCTGCAACCATGGCTTCATATTCAACTATATTTGCCATTTTCTTCAAGTTGTGTCCTAACTTAAGTGCCAAAGATGGTATTTTGAAAGTGCTGGTTTCCTGATTGAAGCCTGCCACCATGTGAACTGCTTTGATGACATGAGGAAAATTAGCTGGTAGAAAGAAGTCTGACATCCTCTTCAGCTTGCCACATCTCTTTGCCTGTAGAACAAGCCGACCTGTCTCACGAAGTTTTTGTCTGATGTATTCATGTTTTGTTGTGTCGTGTCCATGTTTACCATAGAGGTGTTCCCCAAACTTCAATATCACAGGCTCTTTCCGGACAGCTTCAGATACTTCATCGTTATGCATTTCAAGTACCATCTTCCAAAACTGTGCACTGACATTGTCAGGAACAGGCTGAGCATAAGCACAAAGGGCCTGAATTCGTGTTTTTCCAGGCTTTAAGCCTTTGACTTCCTTACTGAGATGACATCTCTTCATGTGCTTCCATAAGGACTTTCTCTTCAGATAGGCTTCACAGTTCACACAGTGCATGTAATCGCTGGTTTTTACTGGTGCACTGGTTTGCTGACGAGGGATCACCATTCCTTTTCCTTCCTTAAGGACCTTATTGTTGTGAATACGGTTTCCTTTGTTTCTCAGTAAACTCAGCTGAATTTTTCTTTCTTTTGAACCTTTTGGACACAGGAAGGCCTTTGAAACTTCTGGCTTATCTTTATGCTTCGATTGTAAATGGCGAGAGATTTTTTTGAAAGGTTTAGAACAAAAAACACAGTAGAAGGTCTTGTTGTAGAGACGTCTGCCATCTTCTTTTTTCTTCAGTGTCATAACCACAACAGAGTCATCATCTGAGGAGGCTTCCTGCTCTTTTTCAGCCGGTGGTCCAGACTGGAACATACCTCTTTTCTCTGTTTCTTTCCTTTTCTTTCTTTGTGGCTGTCTGGTGGGCTGTACATCTATCTCTTCATCTGTGGATCCTTCACTCTCTGCTCGAGGTACATATTCTTCACCACTGCCAGAGGAGGATGGAGACTCTTCAGACAGACCCAGCATTTCTCTGGTAACCTAAAATAAAAATGTAAGAGATAAGCATTTTTCTCAAACATCTAAAACTAATCAAGTGAATGAAAAAAGCTGCAAGACATAGCTAGCGTAAAATGTTCGGGTCACAGGTTTCAGTATTATTCCAAATTTCCTGTAGATCAGGGGTCTCAAACTCAATTTACCTGGGGGCCACGGAAGGTGGGGTCTAGCTGAGGGAGGGCTGCAACTTCAACGCACACACACGCAACTTGTGAGTGTCTGAGAGCCAGTAAATTTGTATGGAACATGTACTATACTATTAACTATACTCTATTATTAACTGTTTTCTGTACAAAATGTACTCATAAAACTCAAATAAAATACGTAAATAAAAAAATAAATTAATCAGTAATACATTTCTGTTCATTTAGTCTTCTATATTTCTAATTTAAATCTCCTTATCAACGCAATTCAGTTAAACTGTTGAATTATAACTATTAAACACTAAAGAAGACTCCAGTTCTACAGTTCTTTAACCTCCATCAATGGTTCTTCTAAACACGGTTCTCTTGTCTTCTTACTGTTGGACACTTGGCAGCACTTCTTCCCAAACAGCTGAGACCCTCAGTGTGGATGAAGATGATTGACAGGAAATCTGGACTGAACTTGGACTGATTGACATTTAAGGTGGAGAAGTAAGAGAGGATATGGTCCCTATTTTGAATCTGTGTTGAATTTTTTTTAAGTTTACCTTTTAAAACACAAATTAGTAAAGGAGAAACAACATTCAGTAAACATTTTTGGATTTTCTTTCTAATGACTTTTTACACATTTAAACCCTGGTCACTAGTTATTGTAGAGCAGCCGGTCAGCCACTCCTATATTTTTATAAAAAACTGATGGAAATTCATGTTGGTGACACCAAATATGTGCAGCCAAGATGCACAATAAGCGTGTTTGAGATCACCCAGGTGGACGAAACGCTGCGCAGATCACCTGGTGTGAGACATATATTTGTTTTTGCTCCAACATCACCTGTCAATCATCACAAAAATATCACCAGAAAGGGGGGGGAGCAAGGCCCCAACCTGAGCGAACACAGCTGGAAACTTAATACTGCACTGACTACAACCTGACTACAAAACAATGCATTATGGGAAATGTGTCCTGACGGTTTTTGTAGTTGAGTGATCAAATAAAATATTTAAAATACCTATTGATTAAAAAAAGGCTACCGGTACAGACATTACACAACATTAAAATAAATATAAAAGATATAATAACACAGATCATACTAAGGGGGAGAGGCACACTAAAACTTAATTGAATGTAAACAACAACTCAAACTTCCTGTTCTCAAGTCTCGCTGCAGCTTCGCCTCCCCCCCCCCCCCCTGCGGATCCAGGCGCGGCACTGGTTCATCTCACTTCTATCGTTGCATTTTCCTCACGTATTTTAAGTGTGTCTAAGACTACATCGTGTTGTCGCTCGTGTGTGTTTAATGCTAGAGCCCCGTTAGCTGTCAGGCATGTAGGTGTGGGACATTTATTCTCCGCAGTGACCCTCCTCCTCCTGTCGGAGCAGAGAGACCCGTGTTGGGGTTCTTCAGCTCGGCGCACAAACTGAAAAGATGTCATTCATACAAACTGGCGGGCCGCATTACTTTAAACTTTCATATTAAGGCGGGGGCCGCAAAATATCATCTTGGGGGCTGCAAATAGCCCGCAGGCCGCGAGTTTGAGACCCCTGCTCTAGATACACACACAGTATGTATTTTCCCAAAAAAATATATATATAGAATCAAAATCATACAATTACACTGTCGGTTCTCTTTAATTCTGGCACTGTGAAGTCTTGATTGAGTTCCGTAGGTGTTTGGTCAAGGATAACTGTAGTGTCACTGGAGCTGTGTGGTTCTTCCTAAAAAAAAAAAAATAAATACATAAAAAAAGACTTTCTTAAAAACCTGTCTGGGTAACTGTAAATGACAACTACCAAAGCCAAGCAACTGACTTCTGGTGGCATTATTAAACTTTGTGTCTACATTTATAAAAGAAATGTCTAAAATTATGACTTAACTGTTCCTAAAGAGACGTATAAGTTTAAAAATATGAAGATAATTTGATATTGTCGTAAAGCTCAAGTATTACAGTTTTTTCTCTGATAACATTTGCAGATAAATCAAATAAATAATCAAAATCTGGGCTCTCTGAGTCTGAAAACATGGTAGGTGAAACTTACTGATGTAGTGCAACTCTGAAGACACAAAGTCCTTTCCCTTTCTCTGTCTGCCAGCTTCATCTGGGCTTTGTTGTACTGTTTCTCACACTTTCTGTGATGTCTTTTTAACTTCTGGAGCCGCTTCCTGTGCCTCTTTTGTTGACTTAAAGTCTGTAATGTAAACGTTTAAAACAACTTAGAAGTTCTTTAATCATGAACAAATTTAAATATAAAAACTACTGATTAAGTCATTAGTTTTACAATGTAAAAGTTACTGATTCTATAAATATCTGTTCATTTTACACAAGTAATGAAGATATTTAAACCCTCTAATCCCCCCCAGTAAAAGACCAGCAGTGGTCGAAGGACTGATCTTCTCTGCTAACAGCAAGTACATTTCTTTTATAGCATAGATAGATTATTTAAAACAGACAAGAACCAACTTGCTAAAAATCATGTTTTTGGGCATTTACAATGCTTTATTACTTCATTAAATAAGGGGTGCATTATTTTCACTCCCCCCTATGACAACAGCTGTAAGCATGGTCCTTAGCTACTTTGGTTTGTTAGTTTCTCTTTCATCACTTAGCTCCACCATCAGAACTATCAGGCTATTAATACTGGCAGATTCAAAGGAAAATAGAGCACCATCTAACTAAAATCCTATTTGTGTATCGTAATACTGCAGTTTTGGCTTCAGTTCTTTTGAAGAGCAGCATCACCATGAATATCCCAGTAGTGAACAGAAAATAGTGCAGAGAATCAAGTAAAGAGAAATAGAATAGCAGCAGAAGATCCTGATATTACCGTATTTTCACGACTATAAGACGCATCTAAAAGTCTTACATTTTCTCCAGACCATGTGTGTGTGTGTGTGTGTGTGGGGGGGGGCACCCTATGAGGCGGTGCGTCTAATGTGTTGTGTGGCGTAGAAGAAGACGGCATGGAAATGGGGTGTAAACAACATTGTTTACAACAACGCTGAAGCACAGTTTTAAATGCAGCTACATGGAGGAACATGGGAGCAGCTGCAGAGAATTCATGATGAATGAATCCATGGTTCACAAGTGGAGGAAGCTGGAAAACGAACTCCGACAGTCAGCAGCTGAGTTTCTGTGGAAAAATGGCGACTGACCGATGGATTAACGATCAGCTTGGAGAAGCTTCTCTGCAGTCAGACTGAGGGCAGTAACACTTACAGGAAGCTTTATGCTTTAGTTTTATGAAACGCCGTCACCTTTCCATCCGGTGGAGGATTACGGTGCTGCAGCGACTTCCAACGGATCACAATGAAAAGCTGTTCCTCTTCCACTCATACTGCAGTAAAAAGATCACAAACACCTCCAGCCCAGCTGAATCACCGTTGTGGATGAGGCACCGCTCACTTCAGATATCCTGGTGAGTCTCAATGTCGAGAAGAACGGGAGCAGCGTGGTAGCAATACGTACAACGGGGCAGGAAAAGTCTGCTTTTATTGTTGTGGGAGGCAGTGCTAGGCGAGTTATGCCACAGTTTGTGAATGGATTGTAGAAGCTTGGGCTGACGTCTCTGATGAGCTGCTTTCAAAGTGCCAAAAAGCTGGCATTATTCAAAAATAGCCGCATGGACACAAGACGGACTCTGACAATGACGAAAGGGAAGCTGCGTGTTTGATAGAAATTTAGCCAGGGTGTTCATTTCAGATACAGAAGATGAGGACTTTGATGGATTTTTTTGGATGCTGTTTTAGCACTGAAAAAATAAATCACAACCATCTCAGTTTTGCTCCCATTGCGTTTCTTAAACACATACTAGCATGCATATTTTACCTGTAGATGTTAACGTGCCCACGCCTTAAAACCTAGTGTGCCTTCTTTTTTTTTTTTAATACAGAAAAATCGCCCATAACTGAGACCGCACCCTATAACCCAGGGCATCCTATGGTCATGAAAATACGGTTTTAAAAAACTAGAAACTACTGTCTTTCACAACAAGCTTTGTACATTTTTAGAAACCAGAACTGCAGTAATTTGATACCTAAGCCTTTAATTGTTATTCATAACACAGAGAGCTGCCTGAGCTACTGGTGTAGAAAGTTTCTGCATGAAAAAAACAGATTTAATTCAACTAAACTTAAATTATGAAACAATTTCCAATATTTCAAATGTGAAGACCTGCTTTTGAGTTGTAAGAAGAGATCTTTTGCAAATTATATAAAGCTACCTACCTCTTTCTTCTTTTTGGTGATGGGTCTGCCGGTCACCTCAGCTGGACATAAATAGAGCACCAGTGTTAATTAGAAAAAACATTAGCAGCATCATGAATTTATGGTTTTCTCTAACACTATTAAAAGACCCTTGTATAAACAAATGTCAAAGGTGTATGTGTTTACATCCCGCAGATCATTACATATAGTATGTTGTCCTTAGTAAATTCAAGACAGCTCTGCACCATAACCTTTTATGTATGTGTTTGACCTCTACCCAATATCAAATGATGGAGGAGTAAATGTTATGTTACAATAAAAAATTATGAATGAGCAGTGAATGATGGACATGCATTGTAACCGCCTGGAAAAGCACAGAAAAATCCAATTCGTCATCATCCTTATCATTATTATTATTACCACTAAATGCGGGCTCAGGAGAATCTGGTTGTGTCCAAACTTTTTCCTTACTCATTATATAGTGCACTTTATAGCGCATTCGCCATTTTGTAGTGCTGTCTGAATCTACAATTCCAAAATCAACTGCCCTAGAAATTTCCCAGAAGTCTATTTGAAAAGCCAGTGTGCATCAATGCTGTCTAGGTTGCGTTTCTAAATTTTCTATGAAAAAAAATGTATACTTTTAAATTAATAAAAATGTGTTTACATTTATTTATAAATCCAAGGCACCAAATGCTTTTATTGAGGCATCTAATTGGTCAGTTTCTAACTTGAATCATTTGAACTACAGGAAAAATATCATGAAAAAAGGGTCAACCCATATCTAAAAAAAGGCATCAGCGCAATAATAGTCTGACTGCACTTTATCTTATTTTGACTTTGGTATTTGAGCAGATTAAAATGCTGAATAAAATAAAATAAATGTAAAAAAATATATATATATTTATTTTTTTTATTTATTAAATACATTTTTTAGACAGACAGACAGACAGACAGATAGTGTGAAGGCCATTTAGTTTACTAGGAATGTATATGGATGTATTTTTACTAATTACTGACTGAAGCAGCAGATCATTGCACCTGCAGTCTGTGCATTCCAATACAAATGGTCAGCTATAAGAATAATTGAATAATAGACAGTGATTTTTATGTACTCACCCCTCCTGTCAGGACTGTTTCCTCTCAAAGGCTCATCTGGTTTATCCTGTGGGCAAAAGTAATTTACATTTTGATTTTGTAAATAATTAAAAATACAACATTCATCAGTGCTCACTGAACAATGAAATGACGTGTATAATTTAGCATATTAAGAGAGAAAAACTTTTGAGAGTAGCAACCCCCCTCCCCCACATTATCCCATCTGCATGATAACACAATAAAGTAAAATGGCTGCCGAGTCAGTAAAACATTAGGAAAAGCAACTGAAGCATTTCTTGACTCCCAGAACAGCGTTAGGTATTTTCCCTCTCTGAGTTCTGGAAGTTTCTGACACAAAAATATATTTCTTTAGTACACAGTATTGGGCTTTTTCTATTTTGCTATTTTACAGCGGGACCGTGGGGACCTGCAGCCTTGCTAAGCTAGCCCAGGCTTCATGCAGCCTCAGCCTGGGCTTTCATGAGCAAAACCCCAGTTTTAAGGGGGGGGGGATCTGCTCTACATTAAAGTAATATTTTTTTATTGAGATTCCACCCTTCAATGTACCTGGACTCCTTCAAGCTACCATCATGCTAACCATTCATGCATCTCCAGACTGTTGCTAACACCACATGTGCTTGCTAGCCATCATGGAGAAAATTGCTAACAGTCTTCGGTTTTAAAACGAAAAAAATCTACTCTAACCTCCACATCTTTAATATATTAAAATAAATAACAACTTACCATCATCTTTTGGATAAAGTGAGGATTCTGCTTCACATTTGACGGAGAAAAATGCGGTGTGCTCAATCAGTGTTCAGCTGAAAAAGAGACTGTTTTCTAGGGTATGTTCGATTTATTCTACAGGTCACACAGGTGAGCACCACCTTTGTGTGAGTGATACGTAAATACACATTGTTCTAACATAAAGCATTTAATTAGTAGAAAAAAAACATAAAAAGTAAAATAAATAAATAAAAGTAAACAAATAATTAAGTGATAGAGAGAAGAAACACAGCTGTTGAACATAAATAAAGACTTAAAAATGTCAAGTAAGGAGTAAAAAAACTAATATTTGGGGTACGTTTGATTTAGTTTACAGCTCAAACAGGTGATCACTGTCTTGGGTGTTCAGAAAGAAACAATGTTAAATTATAAACAAACTGCAAAAACAAGATAAACAAAACAAACTAACAAATTGGTAGTACAGAGAAGTAATGTAGCTGTTAAACATATGCAAAAATTATTGACTAATTAGTTAAGAAAAGTTTTTTTTAAACAGAATAAAGTGGCGGTCCTCTACACCCAAATGTGTCTCTGAGCTCCTTATTTTATACATGAAACCCTGCATTACCAACACCAAACCCCGGAAAGCAAGCTACACTAATAATAATTTGATTTTGAGTCGCCAAAAGGTTCAGCATTTCTTTGTTTCTGAAACCCATCCAGAAATAAAGCTCAACAAAACGCTCCACATCTGTCATCTTCAAGCATGGCTCTGATAAACAGACAACCTAGAGAATATTTTCTCATTAATGTATGATTTTTTGTCATAAATGTAAGTGTTTTAAAGTAATATATTTACTACTTTAAAATGTGTACATTTATGAGAAAAAAGTCAAAAATGTAGCTGATGAGTTTTTATTGTTGTGAGGAAAAAGGGAGGAAATTCAGACAGAGCTAGTGAGTTAGGTTGGGGGATGGTATAGTCCTAATGGGGACATAAAATATCAGGGTGACAACAGAAAAAAGGAGGGAAACGATCCATAGGTATATTACTTAAGCTAGTAACATTAAAACTTTTTTTTGTATATTCCAAAAATACATTTATAAGGCAGTTTAGTGATTTTTCATTAAAAGAATTCCTAGTGTACTTGACATTTACTCAGATATTTGAGATAAAGTAAAAACTGTGTAGCCTCAATGGGGGACTCAAAATGGTAGGATCTGTGCAGTAACCTCAGCCTGTAGAAAAGCAGGAAAAATAAGGAGTGTCTTTGTTGCACAATCTATAGACAGAAAAATATCTAAACAAAGTTAAACAATTGTCAATATTATAAAATGAAATGTTAAAAACCTAGGTAAAATTGTGCAAATCTAAGGGCAGTTTTAACTGAAAGAGTAAAATATTCATGAAATAAACACACACAAACACAAAATAGAAACTCTATCAACAATCTTAATCCTGACTTCTTTAACTTAGTCACATGTCCTTGCTACCATACTCAAAATTAGCCTACTGGATTGAACAAATTCCTTACCATACTTTTATTATAATGTGGTAGTTGATTGGGCCAAAACTAATTATTTAAAAGTTAGTTAAAACCAGAATGCTGTAGCCACTTACTTGAGATAACTCTATAAGCTCTTATATTGACGGTCATTATAGAAGAGTGGAGACCAAGGGTCACATTACTGCCTGTATTCCAATTAACACTGCTCTAATTGGCTGGACACACATGATCCAGGTAAATAACTGTTTGTAGACAAGGATATCTGAAAAACCCAGAGAGTTCCTTATTCACAGATTCACCCTTTTACACCAGGGCTTTAGCTCCAAACAGTGTTTATATTCTTTTGACTACCATAACTCTTCAACAGTTGACGCAGTTAATGTAATTCTAGAGGGTTCTGGGGTGGAAAAAAAAGTCTTGCACTGATATGCAACTCTTCACAGTAGTGAAGTGCTTGCACCATCTAGGTAAATTAGCTGATTAAGTTGCAGAGAAAAGCAGCTTTGCGCTGTGAAGCAACACTTTACGAATAAGGATGGGTATCGTTAAGGTTTTGACGGTACTACTACTCTTATTGATACTGGTTATCGATCCGGTATTTTAAAAATACTCTTATCGATACTTTTTGAGGACAAGAAAAAAATCAATAAATAACAAATTAAGAACATAAAGTGTTTTATTTCCTCATCATGCAACAACGTCTTTCCAGAAAAACTTTCCATCACATAACAAACAGACTGGTCGGCGTTCACAGCTGCAGACATGCCCCCCCGGGCGTTTAGCTGCTCTCTTCTTTCTGCCTGTCTGCTCGCTCTAACTGACGGTGTTAAAGGCACCACGACAATCTTAGAACATGATAGTTATTTTACTAAAACACAGAGAGCCGCAGCACAGGTATGAAAGAGCCGCATTTTGGACCGTTTAGCTCTTTACACCATCGTATATCTTTGGTAGTGTTCCTGTGTGCACGCGCCGTGTACTGTCTGAACCCCCGGTGTACACAAATAGCTAGACAGACCTCTGCTTTTCAGTGAGAATAGCGAAATGAATATCATCATTAATTAATAGAAAATTGACTGACTTGTTGAGTTAAATATGTCAGATAACGTTTATATCTTGTAGGACACACAAAACATGCGACTTCTCCAGTATCTATAGCAGAACCGTTGAGGTCAGATCTTAACGATACTTCAGTATTGAAGAATGTTGCCCCGGGGCTCGTTCAATACAGGGGCTTGGTACCCATCCCTATTTACGAACGGTGCAAAGTCGGTATAAAAAAAGCCTCTTTTCCCCACACCAGATTCAGGTAATTCACGGTGATCGCATGAACAATAAAATATTTACGGTATGTCAAGAGAAGTTTTATTGAGGTGTGACCGGCGACATCTCTGGAAGCAACCTGTGTTCAAGAAGGGTTATGTTGAAAACATGCAAGACTGACTACCCTACAGACTAGGGTTGGCACTAGTCAACCCTCATCCATCCTAACTTTGAAGTCAGACCTTTGATGGCAGCTGCGTGTATTGAGGTGTCTTGTTCTGATTAATTCTGTTAATTGTAGCTGCACTTGATATTCTAACATTTACTTGATTAAATTTATCTCTGCACACTTTTGTTTTTAGTTTGGCTACATCAATAATAGAGTCAGAATGTCAAAACTGTCCTACTCTGAAAAGTACGTATTACAAATGTGCTGAACAACTAAATATTCTCTGTTCTGCTTCCAGCATTTTTAGGGCGTTAAAAAATAAACTGTACTGAATTAAATTTCATGAAAACATATTAAGTTGCTTATTAAGTGCCCTTCTTTAAAGTAACACACAATCAAACATCCCAGTACAAACAATAAAACAACTACATCTTGTTAAAGGTTGACATGGTAGTTTAAGTTGGAGAAGCAGACACAAAATGTCAGGGTCTGTGTATTCACCATGTGTAGCTACTTAGAAAAGGAGGGAAAAAAATGATTAGCTACAGTTCTTAAAATAAGTACATTAAAGATTCATCCAATTAATGACATCTGAATGTAACACATATTTAAGCAAGTTATTAAAAGTTCTATTTTAAGAAAGATGTCTATGTGGGGCAAAAACTTGGATTGGTGCACAAAATTAAAAGTGGTATAGTCTTAGTGGGGACACCAAATGTCAGGGTGTGTGTATGCACCAGAACTGACTCCTGAAAAAAGGAGGGAAAAAGGGACTAGCTACCATGAAGTTAGCCAAATGAATGCTTGTAAATTAGCAAAATCTGGATGCAGCACATATTTAAGTAGGTTATGGAAGTTCCACTCACAAAAAACAATATGTGGGACAAAAACTACAATAGGTCTGCAAAGTTAAATGTGGTATAGTCTTAGTGGGGACACAAAAATGTCAGGGTCTGTGTATGCATCAGAACTGACTCCTTAGAAAAGGAGGGAAAACACTAATTAGCTACAATGCTTAAGATGGCTAAGTTAACGCTTATAATGAATTTTTAAGTAAGTTAATCACGTGTGGTACAAAAACTCGAATAGGTGTTGGATGTGGTATAGTCCAAGTGGGGACATAGAATGTCAGAGTTTGTGTGAGCACCAGGAATGACTCCTGAAAAAAGGAGGGAAAAAACCAATGAGCTAAAGGAAGCCAAATAAACCAACTGATTTAAATTTAGAAAAATTAAATAGAACCAACCTTATTATGCTTACTTAATGAGAAAAGAAGGACAAAATTTAGAGGGGTAGAAAAAAAAACTGTATGAGTGAACTCACACAAAACCTCCAGCACTTTAAAGAGGAACGAACAGGACAGAAACCACTTTCGACTAAACTATCCTATCCAGTAACCTGGCATAGGCTTTTCCAGGGAGGCTGAGGCATGTAATTCCCCGGTAGTTTGAATTATCCTTCTTAGAAGGGGGAATCTTTACCCCATATTCTTTCACTCCAGTGATACTAGCTGCGTTTACATGGGCAAAAGTAATCGAAAAGAACGCCTGATCGGAAAGAAAATGCGTCATGTAAACACGCCTTTCAGAATACTCTGCCCCGATCAGACTCGTTCGGATCAAACTTTCTTTCCGATCGAGATAGGTGGTTATACTGATCGTTTATTCGATCGTGTTGCATGTAAACAGTTTATTCCGATCGTGTGTCACTACTGCTCTGGTTTACGTCACACATAGATGGTGTTTCACTGAGAGAAAGCTTTGGAGCGCACACGGGACCGATCAGCTGCTCTGCGGAGGCCCCGTGAAAAGCGCCGCTCCACTCTCGCCCCGCTGGTTCTCTGCCTCTCCCCTCTCTTACACCCTTCACGAGGGGGATGCGGGGCAGGGCGCTTTGGTCCACTGGCACCCGAGCCCTGGTGCCAGTGGATCAAGTGAGCAGAGCAGCCGGATAACTTTGTGTTTGAGGGGAGGGAGGGATGCTTAGTTCCGTGTGCATTTTGTTGTTTTGTTATGTGTGGGAGAATTCAGACTGTGATCCGTCCCGCTGCTCTGAGTTAGCAGCTGCAGGACTCAGGAGGAACCGTGTTTGAGCAGAGCTCACAGGGTGGCTTTGGGTCGGTGTGTGAACTTTTCAAGGCAGAAATAAATGTCGCTCAGTCCTTAGAAACAGTTCAAACAATCACGTGGATTTGTGTTTCCAGTCGTGTCCCGGAAAAACAAAGGCTGATGTTATTCCCACATATTTACGTGCAGCCAAGATGCAGATTGCAGCTTTTCTCGCACGTTCCTGGATTTTGTGTCCATCAAGGCTAATGTTGTTAGCCCGTGTTAGCCTGTCCTAACCCTTCTTCCAGCTCCGTTCTTCCACAAAAAAAGCACTGACCACACGGATTAAATAAAACGACGAGCGAACAGGCGCTTCATAATATTCATTAGATTAATAAAAAGCATGTTTGGAAGATCGCCTCGTATTACGGAGCTGCTGCATAAAAGTCTGTGGCAGCGGTCTGTTTACAACGGGACGCATCTCCTCTTCCGGGTTTTTTTTTTTTACCACTACTGCGCATGGCCAAATGATTTATTCCGACCGAAGGTGTGAGCCATGGGAACACTTGTTCTAATGGGAAAAAGGTTTTCTGGGCCCATGTGCACGGATGAATTTTAACCCCACCATTGATCCGATCCAGATATGCAATGCCATGCAATGCTATTGAGATGTGTCGGCCAAGACACTACCACAGCATCCAGAGACTTGGGTTACTCTGGGCAGAATTTATTCACTTGTTCTCATTAGTTTTGGCACTAAGGAACTCATTGACTACCTTGAAAACTTCAGCTTGGGTGATGGAGAGCCCCCCCCCAAAGTTCTCAACCCCTGCTGACTCAAGGGGAAGCATGTCAGCAAGTTGAGGAGATCGCTGAAGTATTTCTTTTACCGCCCAACAATATCCCCAATCTAAGTCAGCTGCTCCCCACCTGTACTGAAAATGGTGCCTGCAGAACACTGCTTTCCTTTCCTGAGGTGCCGGATGGTTTGCCACAATCTCTTTGAGGCATTCTCCATGGCCTCATCAAACTCTTACAAGGATTGGTTTTCGCTTCCACAATAGCTCGGGTTGCAGCTCACTTAGACTGCCAGCACCTGTCAGCTGCTTTTGGACTTCCACAAGCCAGCCAGGCTTTGTAGGACTCATTCTTCAAATTGACGCCATCCCTTCTTTCCAGTGTCCACCAACTGGTTCAGGGATTTAGGCTACACAACACTAAGGCTAACATACCCTTGCCCTGTGATGTTTAGACCGAAAAAATGACCACCTTTAACCCTCAAACACTTGCGCTATTGCCGGTAAAAATCTAAAAATCACATGCTTTTTGACATGCAGTAAATCTTTGAACGTTCATGTGATCACTGTGGAAAAGCTTATTCTGATGCATGACTAACGTAAAGTGTCAAATAAGGTGGAAAAGTCACTTTTTGCCGCAACAAAAATCACCTGATTTACTTTGATTATGCAACACTTCAGTACTGCGCAGTGCTGTATATCTGTGCAAGGGTGCTCTAGTTGACTTCAGAATTTACTAGAATTATGTTATTTGCATCATCAGTTGAAGAGTTATGGCAGTCAAAAGAATGTAAAAGCTGGAGGTAAAGCTCTGGTGTCAGAGACTTATAAGCAATTTACCTTTCAAAAAGCCCAAGGTAAAAGTTGTTAGTAGATCAACCTTGTGAAGTTGTCAAAAAATCAAAGGTTACAGCAACTTTTGTCAAAGGTTTTGTAGGTCACTCAATCCTGTACATTTACAAGACGGCAAAACTTTAATAAATGTCAACATTGAAGCAACATATCACAGAACTTATGGTTCTGATCGTGTAATGGTTGTAGTAACAATGATTATCATTTTTGGATCAGTAAAAAGGGGGAAAAAGCATGATGTAATAAGATAAAAACGTATGATTTCTTTTTTGAAAAGCAATCTGCTGCCAAACCGTGGCTGGTGATCCATACAGATCACTGATCTAATGAACCTCTAGATTCAATTCCATTCATTTTCCTCAAATATTTTTTTAAAGCTAGTTTAAAATGAATACAAAATAAAGGTGTTGATATAAATTGAGGATTTTGCAATACCACTTTTGACCACTAGTGGGGGTTAGTGATGGGGCAATAAGAGATACACAATTCCCGCGCACAAGTCCTCTAGGGGACTGCAGTACCACAGTGTGTCCTGAAGGGGCGCATTAAAACACACAAACACAGATTTAGTCCCAAAAAGTCTCTCCCTGGGGACATAAGAGAAAATGATAGGGGAGGGGTTATGGGTCATTCTGAAGCTAGTGGTAAGGTTCTCCCCGTGGGGACCTACATTTTTGTCCCCACGGTAAACTTGGTCCCCATAAGTCTGGGTGTATTCAAGTTCAGGTCCTCATCGGAATATAAGTACAAACACACACACACACACACACACACACACACACACACACACACACACACACACACACACACACACACACATAGATTATTGTCCGTCACATCCAGTGTTTTCAGTTAAGGTCAGGTTTTCATCAAGCTGAAGTTTCTTCATGAGGGGACACACCTGAAGGCGACGCTGCTCTTGTCATCCGGGCCTTTGACCACCACACCTGTGGCTCCACCTGAGCGCACCGCAAACACCTGCAGGAGGACGAGGAGAAGAGTGGAAGTCTGACGGACTCAAACAGGACGTTTCACCTTCCAGCAAACATGAAGACAGAACCTCCTCTAAACCGTCACACTTCTAAAAGATTCAGCCAGCATGAAGATGAGACGTTCAGGAACCTTCCTGAATCTACAGCTGCACAACCAACAGAGTACAAGTCTCATTCCAGTCCATATTTGTTGTGAATTCATTAAACAGAAGTGTTTTTGCTTTCCATAGTTTCAGCAGCTTTCTTAACTTTTTGAGCGATCAGCATTCTGTTCATTATTCTGTTCATTACTGAACTCCCACATGCACTGACAGCTCCACCCCCATGTCTCCCTCTTTCACTATGCTCATCCCATCATGTCAACACCATCTCATTATGTGTAATATATTCCCATCATCGTGCAATATAGTAAGTGCAATATGCCTCTGCCACCATGGGCATGACTGTTTTTTGTTTTGTTTAAACACTACCTCTCTGTGGAAATTTCTATTTTCTATTGCACATCCTGCACCTTTGTACATTTTTTTGGTACTTGGTATATTGTATTCTTCAGCTTGTGAAATTATTTTATTATTCTATTATCCTGTGAAATTATTTTCTATGCATGCAAGTACTGAATAGTGAGCAGCTTTTTTTCATTTCATTGTATACGTGTATGATGCATATTGTACATGTGCACAGTGACAATAAAGGCATTCTATTCTATTCTATTCTATTAACTAAAGAATGACGTCACTGTAATGATCACAGACTGCAGCAGAATTCAGGTTTTCCTGTAAAACAAACAGAGACAAGCCTTTATAATGGAAAAAATAAAAACTAAACCATTTGAATCTTTTTCTGTGAAGCGACTACTGTAACCGTCTGGATGCTGACACAGGACAGATAGACTTATAGGTCAAATTAGACCTGTTTTATACCAGTTTTGAACTTTACTAAAAGCGTTGCATCAAATCTGGATTTATGAGCAGTTTGAGGAGTTTCTGTGAAGCTTTTCAGATTAAAAGTAAAAGCAAAAATCTGATTTTCCCTCAACTCTGATTCTAAAGCTAACTTCAGTGTTTTCATTACATGTCTACCATTCTAACAATCATTTGACTATTGATTATTCTATTAATCAAATTAATGTAAAATTCAGCTTACCAGCCCCTGCTCTACAGTATAACTGCTAGTGTGTCACTAAATTTTATGACTATTTTCAGCTCAAGATTGTTTAAGTGACGTAATTGATCTTCATTATGAAACCGCATTTTTGTCCTTCGAGCTACTTTTATAAATCTGAAATAGTGTCTGTAAAAACACTGTTAGCCGCCGTAAAAGTTCCTCAGAAACCTGCCAGCCGGCGCGTAGCTTCTTTCCTTCCTCAGCTCTATGCTAGGCGCATCTATGCTATGCTAGCCTGCTAGCTCACCTGTTTGTTAGCCTCGTCAAAGAAGACGTTGTTGACGCTGGACGCATGCTCAAACTGCACCGGGTTCTCGCTCAGCTCCAGGTAATGCTCCTCCGCCATCCCCACACACCTGAGGCTCGGTGTACCTGCAGCTGTTCACTCACTTCACCACCAAAGCCCAAACGAACCACGGATCTTCCGGGATATGCCACGTGATTTCCGCTTTGACCTTCAAAACAAGAGCACGTCCGGAGCCTAATGAAAAGTGCGTCTGATCTTCAACAGCAAACATCAAACTACATTTCCTTTTGGACTAAAACTGATCCTGTGTGTACCTTAAGATGCAAAAGTTACAATTCGCTTGACACCCACATAGTGCTGTTAGTAGTAGTTACCATAGTTACCAAAATTCACCAACGTTTTTTCCTGTCTCACAATTTGTAGTTTTATTTTGAAACAACCAGGCAGGAAGTGTTATTCATATTAATGTGACATGAGACTTTATTACATGCATGAGACTTTGTTTTTTTTATTATTTATTATTAATGTATTTATTTGTTTATTTGTTTATTATTGTTTTTTCTTTTGTATTTTTCTTTTTGCTTTAGATAAATAAAAGCAATATTCATCAATGAATGTTAGGTAAAACAAAAAATAAACACTTAAACACAGGAAGACTACATTTAATCAGTTACAATATAAAATTCACATGTCTTTTTTTGACTAAATTAAACGCTTTTTTAAATACAGAAATAAGCAATGGAACATTTTTAGATTGTACCAACTTTTTTTTTTTTGAACACACTTTATTTAAGTATGCAGATCAATTATTGACTTTTACAGCATAGTGAAATGAACTAAGAACAAGTGGCATCTCAGCAAAAATGAAGGAATCAACAGGAGTCTTTCAAAAACAGTTTCCCAGGTCTCAGAAAACGTTACCATAAAAATAAATAATTAATGAAACAATAATTGACAAAGAAATATTACATTGTACACCAATTATGAGTGGAAAAGCTGCGCATAAAGGTAAACAAAACTGTCCCCTTGCAAAAAAAAACCTTGTGCAAAAATTTATCCATCTGGCCAACCAAAGTGTTCCGTCACAGGAGTCCATAAATCATAAAACATCTCTGACCTCATATGAAGTTTAGCTGTTATTTTTTCCATCAGATAAACTTTCCTCAAAGTCTCCAGCCACTGTTCAAGAGTCGGGGGTGAGGTTTTAAGCCAAGATCTGGTAATCATCTTTTTTGCCACCAGTAGAAGAATTTGTATAAGTTTAACTTTTTTCTTCTCTATGCCTTCTTCAGGAAGGATGCCTATTATATAGTAAAGTGGATTTAATGGCAAGTTGACCTGTGTTATAACTTTAATAATGTTTTGAATTCCTTGCCAATATGGTATCAGAACAGGGCAGTCCCAAAAAATATGTGTGTGATCCCCAATTTTATTGCATTTCCTCCAACATAAATTAGATTTATTGTTGTCATATTTAGCTATGGTATTAGGCGTCTTGAAAAATCTCATCAAAATCTTCCAGTTGAACTCATTCCATGTAGGACTGCTTGAAATTTTATGAACCCCCTCACAGATTGCTTCCCACTTTTCATCCTCAATGACAATGTTTGCCTCCAATTCCCATTTTCCTTTCAGATCTAATGAATTATCTGACAAGTGTGCCTGCAGACATTGGTACATATTTGATACTATCTTCTGTCTTGATTTATCAACAATGCTTTTGATCATTAACTGTTCTATTTGAGTTGGTGGTTGTCTCAAAGCCTCCCATTCCCCACACGTCCTTAAGTAGTCCCTTATTTGCAAGTATCTGTAAAAATCCTTGGAATCTATACCGTATTTATCCTGTAATTGTTTGAAAGATTTTAAGATGTCCCCGTCAAATAATTGATGTATTGTTAATAAACCTTTTTTGCCCCAGTCCGAGAAACCAGGATCTATCTTGTTTGGCAAAAAGTCAGCTATTTTGGAAATTTTGAGTACTCTTGAAGTTGTCAGGGGGGCGCCAATGTTTTTCCTCACAGCTGACCATACTCTCTGTGTACACAATATCAAATTGTTTTTTATTTTGAGGTCTCTCCATTTTTTCTGTCCCAAGAATGGTGCTGCTTCCAGTGAAACTGAGGGGGAAGCATAATTTTCTAGTTTTATCCAATTTGTGTCCTCATCTTGGCTCACCCATTCAGCTAGCCCTCTTAGTTGAGCTGCCCAATAATAAAACTTGAGATTTGGTAATCCTAAACCGCCATCCCTCTTAGAACTACATAATAATTTTTTACGAATTCTAGGCTTTTTATTTTGCCACACAAATGTAGAAATCATCTTATTTAATATTTTGAAAGTGGAGGATGGGATCCATATGGGAAGAGCTTGAAAGAGATATAACAGGCGAGGGAGAACATTCATTTTGACCGTTTCTATTCGACCTACTAGGGACAAAGGTAAAATTTCCCAACGTATTAAATCAGATTTTAAATTTAAAATCAATTTACCATAATTTTCTATGTACATTTTGGAATGTTGTGATGTAATCATTACTCCTAAATATCTAAACCCTTGGGTGGTCCAATTAAACGAAACAATTTTATCCAAGTCTGCTGGTCTCTCCCCTATTATCATCATAGCATGCGATTTAGATTCATTAATTTTGTATCCGGATATTAGTCCAAAATTCCGTAGACAGTCCAAAAGAGGGGGAACAGAGGCAATTGGGTTCTTAAGGTATAATATAATATCATCTGCATAAAGTGAAATTTTGTATTCTGTTCCTCCCACTGACACGCCCTGTATTCCCTGGTCCTTTCGGATGAGTTCAGCCAGGGGCTCTATGCTAATTGCAAACAATAACGGTGAGAGGGGACACCCCTGTCTGGTTCCTCTTCTGACTCTAAAACCTGCAGAAGTGCATCCATTCACCCGTACTTTTGAGATGGGTTTTGTATAGAACACTTTTATCCATTTGATGAAATCCGAGTGGAATCCCATAGTCTCCAGCACTTGTTCCAGATACTGCCAATTAACCCTATCAAATGCTTTCTCAGCATCTAAGCTGACAAGCATTGACGGTTCTGATTTCTTTTTAGCTGCCTGCACGATATTCAGCGTTGTCCTTATATTATTTATTCCTAATCTACCGGGTATGAATCCAGTTTGATCTGGTTTAATTAAATTCCTTATATATTTCTGGATTCTCTTAGCCAATATTGCTGTCAAAATTTTCATATCACAGCAAAGTAAACTTATGGGTCTGTATGAGGCACAGCTTCCAGGATCTCTACCTTCTTTGTGTATAACTGATATTATTGCTTGAGACCAGGATTTAGGTGGGTCATTTTCTTTTAAAGTGTGATTAAAAACTTTTTGTAATAGAGGTAAGATTTCATCTTTAAAACACTTATAAAATTCACCTGGATACCCGTCTATCCCTGGAGACTTATTGTTTTTCAGGTTTTTGATTGTATTTTCTATTTCTATCTTTGTAATTGGCTCTACTAAAGTTTCAGCTTGTGTTTTTGTTAATGTGGGCATCTTAGTTTTTTCTAGAAAGACTTTGATCTTTTCTTCTCTATTTGCAATGTCCGGTGAGTCATACAATTTTTCATAATAAGCAGAAAAGGCTTCCGCCACATCTTTTGGGTGGGATACTACTTTCTTTGAGGATGGATTAATTATTTTTGCTACGCTTCGATTGGCTTGAGCTTTGCGTAATTGGAATGCCAATAATCTGCTAGCTCTGTTTCCTGATTCATAATATCTCTGATTAGCAAATCGTAAGGCTCCCTCTGCTTTATTAGTTAATAAATCGTTATATGCCTGTCTACAATGGGTTAAAGCTTCTAGGGTGCTTTTATCATTAGTCTGTTGATGTTCTTTTTGTAAATCCATTATATCTTTCTCTAGTTTCTTTTGTTTTTTTTCCCTGTCTTTTTTTATTTTAGATGAGATCGCTATAATCTTGCCCCTCAGCACGGCCTTTGCGGCTTCCCATACTGTAGTGAGCGAGGTTTCTCCATTATCATTATTTTCCAAATAGTTTTTCCATTCTTGTTTAATTTCGTTGACCACCTTCGGATTGTTTAAAAGAGAAACATTTAATCTCCATTGTCTGATTTCACTATTATGTTGCAGATTTAATGAGAGAACAACTGGTGCATGGTCAGATATTGTTATCGAGTCAATATAGCAATTTGTGACTTTATAGGCATCTCTTTTTGACACACAAAAAAAATCTATTCTGGAATAGCTATTATGTACTTTGGAGAAAAAAGTATATTCCTTCTCTTTTGGATGTTTATGTCGCCATATGTCCATGAGTCCCAGCTCCTGCATTGTATTATGCAGCAACTTTGTTTTGCGTGGATTCGGTCCTGGCTCAAACGGTTTTTTATCTAGGTGTTGATTTAGGACACAATTAAAGTCTCCCCCCACCAACAGGAACCCTTCTGCGTATGAGGTTAAGATGACAGTTATTTCTTTAAAGAAAGATGGGTCATCTTCGTTTGGTGCATATAGGTTAAAAATAGATATTTTAAAATTCCCGATAGTTCCCACAATCATTACATAGCGACCTTTTTTATCAATATATGTTTTCTCAATTGTGAGACCTAGAGCCCGATGACACAAAATGGCTACCCCTCTTTTCTTTTTGCCTTCCCCACAAGTTGAACTAACAACCTGGCCCACCCAATCTCTTTTAAGTTTCTGATGTTCCTTCTCATCCAGATGTGTCTCTTGAAGCAAAGCAATTGAACAGTTTAATCTTTTCAGCTGGGAAATAATTTTTTTTCTTTTTATTGGATTATTGACTCCGTTCACATTATAACTAACCACAACAACCTTGTTCATATTTTTTGATAGAGAAAATAATAGGTGTACAACTGCAAAGGTTTCTGCTGAGTGCCAACAAACAAAAAAACAACAACAACTGAACTGAACATTTTTCAAAACTCAATACAAAGTTATGGACCTCCAATAGTCCAGTGGTCAGCCCCAGGACCAGCAGCAGGTAGCTAATCCAGCCCGGAACCTCCCACTCCCGTTCTTTCATGGGCAGGGAGCTTGTGCTTCCTGGGTAAATTGCACAAAGTGCGGTGGCGACGGTCTTCCAGGGTTTCCCGTGGTTGTGCTTTAGTCGCCTTAAAGGCCGAGTCCCCATTAGAATGAGAAACGCAGACTCATCCAGACAGACCCATCTAATAATTTAACTCTTAATTTACTTATAGCCGACTAATAAGAAAATTAGATAAAATTGAAATTATAAAGTCACTGGCAAACTTTTTATTTTTTTTATTTTTTTTTTTCTCCCGCAGGTGTTTACATCTTACCTCACCACCTTGCCTACTTTACTCATGCCCAACACTCTCTGGGTCTTTGTGACCTCCACTGATGAGGGATCTAATGTCCGCTGTGCTCAGCTGCAGTCGGTTCTGTCTTCTGTCGTTATAGTGGGTTTTCCATCCATCTCTGGCTAGTTCCATTTCCAAGACATCTCTGTCCTCCATCTCCATGTTTATTCCCAGCTCCTTCAATGTAGATTTTGCTTCCAGTAAAGAGGGGAACAATCTTGCGCCTGATTGCATGAAGATTCTCAGTTGAGCCGGATATGGTGACTGAGCTCTGATGTTTTTCTCCTTCAGTTTTTTAATAACCTCTCGCACCTTTTTTCTTTTCTTCTGTAGATCAGATGAGTAATCCTGGTCAAAATATACTTTGTGCCCTTGGAACTCGACTTGACGTTGCTTCCATGCCTGCTGCAACACGGCTTGTTTCACTTGGAAGTCCAGAAAGCGAACTATGATGGAACGTGGTGGCGCTGTTGTGCTTCTGGGTCTCGGTCCCAGGGCTCTGTGAGCCCTTTCCACATTGATGTCGATCTCTTCTCCGATTTCCAGAGCAGTTTTAAAGAAATGACACACAAATTTCACCATGTCATCCTTCTCCGATCCCTCTGGAATTCCATATAGTCGAATGTTATTCCGCCGGAGTCGGTTTTCCATGTCGTCGCACTTGCTAGCGAGGCTAGCTTCTCTGTGTAGCAAGTAGCTCAGTACTTTCTCGTGCTGGACGTGGCTATCCTCCTTAGCACTCACTCGGTTCTCCACTTCAGTTAATCGTTTGTCCAGACCTTCAGTGCGTTGTTTCAGCTCCTCCATCGTATTTTCCAACCTATTTAGGGAGCTCTTAAGGTCGCAAAAAGAGTCCATATTTTCTTTTCGGAACTTCCTTAATTCCGCTAGCATCTCGGACTCAGCATTAGCATCCGCCATGCTTTTCCTTGGTGTAGCTTCGGCTAGCGTTAGCTGTTTGGAGCCTACTTTTCCGTCATCATTTCTGTTTCCTTTAGCCTCTTTTTTGTTTGTTCTTTGGGTCGACATCTTCCCTGCAGTGTCTCAGTCTTGTAAATCTTGCGTTTATTTGTCAGTAGACTTTTTTTGAAATCGGCTTTTGCCAAAAGTCTGTCGGAGCTAGTCGTTTACGTGCTCACCTCAGCCATGACGTAACCGGAGTCTCCAGATTGTACCAACTTTTAAAAGTTTAATTTTTAATTTTTCGTTCAGTGATCTTATCAGAAATGGCATTACAACAACAAAACAAAAATATTAATAATAGTTATTATTAGAGAGAGTTTGGAATTAGATTAGAGATGTTAAAAAATCAATAAACAAATTATTTGTTATTTGTTGATAAAAAGTATCAGCATTGCAAATGTGAAGATTATGGAAGGGATAAGTTTTTAGAGCCAGACGGTTTTGGTTAAACAGAAATTTTTTATAAAAACTCCATCTTAATTTAATCAGAGGATGAAGACAATAATTACCAGTTTAAGCGTTCACTGAATTTTTTTAATTTATATTAGGATACTTTGTGCAAAAATTCAAAGCTCGGTTTTTTTAAATACAGTTTTTCACCTGTTCTAAATTTATAATCATTCCTGACACCAAACAGGTTTGTTTTTACTAGTTTAAAATGAAAGAAAAAACACTTCACCAAGATGCTTTTGTTTTTGGATTTGTTTTATCCAAACGTTTTTCCTTTAAGGTTCTACTCACCACCTTTAAAGCATGAATTTGGGGAAATATGTCACTGTTTCAAAGTATAAACATTTCTCTGCATGTTTCAGAGGAGTCCAAACCTTTTTACAGAAAAAGCCTCATTTGGCTGAGTGAAAATGAAGGAGAGCCAGCACTTAAAATGGTTTTATTTTACTATTTTTTATATTTTTTTTATTTAACTATGATCCTTTAATGGAATATTTTAACTTTATTTTACCCTGAAAAAAAGACAAAGAAACAGAATAATTCATTTTAACATCAATTTATTAAAATTAAGTCTGCTCAAAAATATTCTAAATTTTATGAATTACAGACATTTTAAGAGAAAGACCGAACATAGAGAAAAGAAAAAAACTAATTCCAAGAGCATCCTTCCTCTGTGATGCTGGCCTGGAAACGTCTGCAGTTCACAACATCCACCAGCAGGGGGAGAAAGAGCCTTCAACAGTTTCTTTGACAAACCTCTGTGACTGGCATTTTTACTAAATTACGGTAGTTCATTAGAATTTCTAAAAAAATATGTTATGGTTATTAATATGATGATAACACAAAGCTGCAAAAGAAAAACATATTTTGCTTGACTATTCCTCATCTTTGGCATAAATGTGTTTTACATTTTGACTTGTTTTCTTTCATCAGGGATTAAGGTTTACTGTCTTCATCAGAAGAGCTCAAACTGTCAACATCTTCTCTGTTGAAGTCTGTTTCTGAAGAACAAACCAAACTTTTTCAAAGGTTTGTGCCAACCTGACGGTCCCTGCAAGTATGAACGCGCCTGACAGGTGAGCTGACATCACGGCAGGAGGGTCTGATGCATCAGCATCACAAACTGGTTGGTCCAGGTCTCACACACACACACACACACAGAAGGACACACACACACATGCGAGCGCGCACACTTACTTGGTCCTGTCTTTTTGGGAGGACCTTTGCTGTCACAGCACATTCCTGAAGGTGGAGTCAAACCCAGCGTTAACCCCGTCACGTCTGTTTGTCATCTGAAGAATCCAGAGTCCCTGCAAACAAACTGCAGCTCTGCATCAGTCCTTCACACACTCACAAAGACGTTTTCCATCAACGGAGCAGCAGAAACCGAAACAAGATGGATGTGGTGCTAAAGCAGCGTTTGTGAGGAATAAAGCAGAGGAATTCAAGTTCAGATGGTTCAAAACAAAAAGGCAAAACCTAAACCTGAATGAGTCTAGACCAGGAAAAGCTGCATGTATTTACCTCATTTATAGGCTTTTGTCTCATAAAGTTGTTTTTTATTCATTGTTGTCATGTAGATTGACACTTCAGCATAGTGGAAGCGTGTTTCTGTGCACTGAGGACGTGCTGAGCATCATCAGGCTCCATTTGCTCTTCATTAAGCCTCTTCATCTAAACATAGAACAATGAAAAGGGCATAAAAGCAACAAACAGGCTCTCCAACAATGGGAGGTTTAGAGTCAAGCTGCTTTGCTGCAGGAACGAATGCACCTACAGAACACCTCCCTTTCTGCTTTGAAGCAGCAGACATGAGCTGAAGCAGTTCTGCAGGAAACCCCTTTTCTGCTGGAAACACTGGGATTGTGTCGGAATTTCACTTCCTGCTGAAATGCATGTGAACGCTGGCAGCTGCTCCCTGAAGGCCGTGAAACCAAAGCCAAAAACTTTAAAAGACTCTCTGCAGGCAACATGGAGAAAAGCTGAAGATGAGAGACGTGAAGTGCAAAAGATAGAGACTCAACTGACAAAAGAAGGTATTAACAGGTGTTTACAGTGTTCTGTAACTACCTTGATAAATGCAAAACTACATCTCTGGGTCAAAGTGATGCCATAGTGGCAAAAGACAGATTGGATTTTATGCTTTTGTTAAAGGATTAAATGAAAAATATTGTAAGTGTCAGAAGTCAGAACTCTGTCTGCCCCTCTGGTCACCGGTGGAACCCATCTCCAGAGAACTGAATGCACTACATCTCCCAGCAACCCCAGCGTGTACTTCCTGGATGCTACACACCTGACCCTCATCTACATAACAACCACAGCATGCACCACACTGCACCAAGCCTCACTTAGGCTGCATTTACACTGCAGGGCTTGATGCCCAAATCCGATTTTCTGACTATATCCGATTTTTTTGTCGACCCGCTTACATCATCTTTTAAAAGTGACCCGTATCTGATTTTAGCATTTAAACTATAGAATGCTGAAACTATCAAACGTAGACGTTCTGAGGACTACGTAACAGCATTTCTGACTCTCACCTGGAACCTGACTACCGCGTCTCTCCTCTGATGCTCTCATGCCTGTTATCGACTCCTGCCTGCCTGACCCTGATTTAGCTTGGTGGACTTTTAGCTGAGCTAATAAACCTGCTGCATTTGGATCCAACCGTCTGCCTGTTCTGGTGAAAGTGAGGTTTGAAAATGACTTTAGAACATGAAATTACAAGAATAAAAACTTGAAATATAATATAAGACAATTTGGTTGGAAAATAAAAACAGTTCCAAGGTTGTCATAGCCGGGGGGTGGTGGTGGGGATAAGCTCCCACCGTCTATAAAGTACCCCCATATGGAGTGCGTCTTTAATAGCCTCTGACAACCAAGTCCAGCTCCTGGCCTTCGTGTGCCGTTCAGCTTCTAAACCCGGCAGACCTGACAGGAGAAGGGGTGCAGGCGGGGTGCAGGCGGGGCGGAGGCGGGCGCAGGGGCCTCATAACCAGTTGCTTTGGGGAGATAATACTCGTCATGCTAGGAAGAAAGTTCTTCTAGGGCAGGGGTGCCCATTTCCAGGCCTCCAGGGCCGGCGTCCTACATGTTTTCCAACCAACCTGCCATTGAGGCTCCTTATTGGCTAAACACACCTGAACCAGGTAATCAACAGCAGATAAGGCAGAGTTTCTGGAAAGCCAGCAGGAGGCCGGCCCATAAAGCCTGGATTTGGGGAGCCCCAATCTAGGGGAAGGAAAACCCTGATTTTAAACCTCAGCTGCCTTGCCGCCATATTCTTCCATGGAAAGGCTTCAGGAGCAAACCTCGAGGAAAATCCGGAGTCGGAGTCCCTGAGGCAGTTCCACGCTGCTTGCAGCCTCGCTCTGGCAGCTCCATAGTACATTGCCCTGGCTAGTATTTGACCCCCGCTAGGATATGTCATCCATGGTCAACACAGACTGATGGAGGCCTTTTTATTCATTTTCAATTTCTCTTCTTTCTAGTCATTCATTTTCTAGAAAAAACTAAAAAAGAGGAGAAACAAAAGTAGAAGCCGGATTCTCCTGAAGGAGATGAAGGTTCAAACAGCTGTGAGCATTTAGCAGCTTTCATAAACAGGAGACTCACAAAAGTGACTGAAGAACTGAAATCTGTCCTCCAGGTCACAAACCAGAGGAGCTCTGGGGACTAGAACCTGCTCCTAACTGGGTCCAGAGGAACAAAGGTCAAACTAGTACTAATCACTGATTTATTTCATTGAGGAACAGGCCAGGTCGTTATGGAAACCTGATACAAGACAGTTTCATTTAATCAGAGCCGACAAAATGCGGATACAAACCCAAAAGGGGGAACCCCTCCAGCCTGACATTTCATCTGCAGGACAGACGTGGACCCTGCCGTCTGTTTTCCAGCAATCAAAGCAGAAATAATACTAACAAGTTTATGTCTTCAAACAGAGGACAACTCATAAAACTGATTGGAAAATACGCATACATTCACATAAACTAGTAAACCAATGAAATATTACTCTGAATCATAACTAAACATATTAGCTGTTTTGGATTTAGTTCATGACACAAAGAAACTATTAAATGTTTGTCAGATTGAATTGAAGAAGAAATGAATTTTTGCTTTTTCTTTACTTTTTCATGTTTTATTTTCTTGATCTAATTATTATCTGGTTCCTAACTTTTAATCAGACATTTATACTTTACTGCCAGATCCAGGTCTTTAAAACACACAAGTACCAATAAATCCCACGACAAAAAGGAAGTGCGTCATGAAAATAGATGACAAGAACATTATTTCAAAACATGCAGATCAAGTATGAAAAATGTTTCCAGATTATTTGTCATTAGAAAAAATATTTATATAAAAAGGGAAAATTTTAGAAATGTTTTTTTTTTCATAAAATACATATTTTAGAACGGTCATTTATTTAGATCACATACCTGGAGACAAAGCGGAGTGATGTGGTTAGAAACCAATGCCTTTAATCCTATTCAAGACATTCTTTGTTTCTTTGTTGCTGCTGCAGAATGGGATGTCACTGAGTGATCTCTACATGCAGGAGGCTGAAGGAAAACTTTTCAGCTTTTACAGAATCCAGCAGAACTTGGGGTTTTTCCAGCTCCATGTTTTTGCTACCTGAGATTTTCATCTGTTGAACAACTTTATTGGTAAGATTCTATTTCTTGCTTTTTTATTTTCTGAAGGTTCCCTTTTCGCAGTCTGTCACTTCATCCGCATTTTGATCGTCCACGTTGAATGTTGACGTCATTGTCGGACTTTGTTCATGATGGTTTGGAGCTTTGAGCCTGAGGCATTTATGAAGCCCCATTTGCCCCTCTTGCCCTGAAATCGGATCATCTTTTCCTTCACTGCCTTTAGCTGTTTTCCCTGGAGAGTTCATTTGTTTCATTTCGCTTGTTTCGGTGTGCTGTTTTGCTTTTGGGGTCTTCTTCTGTCAGAACCTTCTCTGGTTCAGGTGTTCCTCTGCGGTTCCCATGCAGCAGGGGGCGCTGCAGAGGGGCTGGAACTGAGCACAAAGTTCAGGCAGAACCAGAACCAACAGGTCGACGCTGCAGGTGAAGGTTTGCATCCGTGAGGCTGCGTCTCTCTGGTCTGCTGGACCTTCAGCGGCAGCTCTGAGGCTGGGAGCTCAGACGGGTCCTTTGGACCCGTCTGAGCTCCCAGCCTCAGAGCTGCTGCGGCCTCAACAGGCCTCAGGCTGCAAGGCAAACAACTGTTACCTACAAATCATCCGTCACTATTGGAAACCGGTTTTTCTCCCCCTCCTCCCTCCCGGCCTGCTCCACCACCATCCTCCTCCTCCTCCTCCTCCTCCTCGTGGTGTGTTGTTGCTCCTTTTGCGACTGCAGCCTCTTTCCTGCAGCAGGAACTGGCTGGAGGTGGACAGCATGTGTTTTTGAAGCAGGCTGGGAAACAGCATGTGCAGCCCCCCCCCCCCCCAACCCCCACCTCCCCAGGACACACTCTGCCGACAGGTGTTGGCTTCATGTGACTGCCTGCCTGCCTGTCCCGACAGCGCTCCAATGAAGAAAGAGGAGGAGGAGGAGGGAGGAAGAGGAGGTGGAGTGTGTAAAGTTTCAGCCACAACAACTGTGTCAACTCCTGTTAACTGAAACTCTGCAGATCTGCTGGGCTCAGGGATGCCTCTCCTCCTCCTCTCCTGTTGCTCTCCTCTGGATGAATGGATGAATCCCCCCTTTTGTTGGCGATGGGTCGTTCCTTGGCAACGGCTCCATGGTTACAGTCCAATAAATAACATCACACTCCCCAGCTTTCAGGCCAGGATGGAGGAGAAAATCAACTTTACTATTTTAGTTTAACATCAGAGCTTTTCACAAAATGCAACACAAGAAGCTCCATAGAAAATAGAAATGACAGAGAATTATACAAAATTACACATGTTTAAATTAACTGAACAAACTCACTTGATAAAAAAAAAAACTTTAGAATTTTAATGTATTTATTTCACATTGGTATTTACAAAAAGTAGTTAAATTACAGCAAGATTTAAATCATCTTAAGATCATGGTAAAGTTTGTTTGACTGTGTTTAAATAAAGCAAAGGTTAAAAAAAACAAGCATATTACCCTTGTTACTATCATTTAAACAAAACTATAATGAAGACATTTTAAAATTATTCATATTAAAGGTAAATTGATTTAAGGGTTAGACAGTGGAGTAGTGGTTAGCACTCCTGACTCACAGTAAGAAGGCTCTGGTTCAAATCCCTGCTGGGGCTTTTCCATGTGCATGTGTGGGTCTTCTCCAGGATCCCTGGTTTTTACTCCCACAGTCCAAAAACATGCTTTGTGGGTTAATTGGGGACTCTAAATTGCTGATAGGTGTGCGTGTATCCCTGAACCAGCCTGACAACCTGTTCAGGGTGTATCCCACCTTCAACCAACTATAGGTGGATAGGCTCCAGCAACGCCATGACCCCAAAAGGGATTTAGCAGGTTCTGAAAATGGATGGATGGAAATGTACCTAAAATAAATCAACTCTATGCTAGTTTTAGCCATCTGTAGATGTTTAAATGCAGTAAATCAGTAAATACAGAGTGAAGCAAACTATACATGTGTGCAGAGTTTCCACTCACAGGAAATAAACACAGGAACAGCTGAGAACCTTTAAACAAGTTAAACGTTCAAGGTAGGTCCATACAAGCCGTTATCAACCCTGGAGAACCCACAGGGTCTAATTTGGCTACTGTTTGTTTATTTATTTTTGTTTTGTTATTATTTCTATTTTCATTCTTTTATTTTCTTATTTTTTGGCAACTGTTAATTGCAACAACCCAAAATGAATAAACAAAAAAAGTCAAATTAAATTCCATTTAAAGTTAAATAAAAGTTTACCTGCTCAGAGAAGAGAAACCCGGTGAGGATGATGAAGCAGCAGTGATGAAGCACAGGCCCAGGCGTCTGCGGCGGGTCTGGGAGCTGCAGAAACCTCATTCAGCTTCATTTTAATCTAAAGAGCCGTCAACAGTGTGATGTGAATCATCCCGGAACAGCTTGAGTGTGGAGGATGGGGCGGCGCTTCCTCAGCAGATTAATTTCAATTGAAAAGTGGGCAGTTGAAGTGAAAAGCAGTGATTGGATTAGTGATGTAATGATGTTATCTGCTTTGCCAGCTCTGTCTGCCTTTGTGTGTGGACATGTGTGTGAGTGTGTGTGTCTCTGAACTAATCACCATCCTTTCATGTTCCGCAGTGGTTCTTGAGACAAAACTTAGACCAGCAAACTTCAGCAAATGGAACCAAAGTTTTCTCTCACCAAATGACCAAGAGAGCTGACAATGGTTAACCCTTTACCACCGGAGATGTCGCCAGTGACACCCAAATCACACACTCTCTGTCTTTGAACCCGCTGGAAATACGTCAATTGTGTCAACAGTGAAAAAGTTATTGCAGACAAAAGAATGGAAACAATGGAGATAATGCTTTAATGCCAAAACTAAATCCAGCTGGTGAAAGCCAATGCTGATGGTCTTCATGATGGGGAGGGTGGGAAGGGTCCCTTGAACCCCGAGGGTCTAGTTTCACTTGCAGGTGAACTCTGGTGCGGTTCAGTTCAGTGTGAATGCTGACAGACGTTTCATGGTGAACGAATCGAACCAGCAGGAGGAAGTGATAGTATGATATGAGGAGAAAAAGATAGCAGTAATAATGAAAGAGTTTGTAAATGTCTGTTGGGTAAACGTGGTGTAGTGAGGAGCAGCAGGAGTTCCTTAGTTTTTATTGGTCGGAAGACTCGTAGTATTTAAAGTTTTTTTCTTTCTGCTTCATCTCCTGGCCTTTCTTCTTTCTTCTCCCAGCCTGGTTAGAGGTCTTTGGGGGCAATATTGTCCCCCCAGATGATCAGATGTAGGATCTGCGTGGTTATTCTTGGTAGTATGGTCTCCTTTAAGGTTTTGCTTCTCCCTGAGAGCGCCGTGTGTGACAACACTTCAGACGAAGGGAGGACAAGGTCTCACCATCTCCTCCAGAGGACTGACACAATGAAAGAAAGAAAAAAAAACTCTCTCTTGTTCAGTTTCATTCCTAAGATCCATCTACATTGGCACTGTAGCGAACCGCAACTCAGTAAAGAATCAGGACCCTGGTTTCAGTTGGACCAGGGGTCTTCAGGTGAGTTTCCACATCCACCACAGCTATCAGAGGAAACTAATTTTAGTTAATGCCGAACAACTCATGGTGAAAGTGACCTTCAAGCCTCACAAAAATGGCTTGTGTTAGTGTGATTACTCATGCCGTAAACCTGTTTTGTTGGGATCATCATGGATACCCAAATTCCTTTGTAGATCTCAGTTCGTGGTTTATAGCAGGTTAGAAAGATCAACTCTGTAGCAACTCCCAACAGTCCTGCCTCCTTCACGACTGTTGATTCCGTTTAAGCATCAGATAACTTCATGATCACACAAATTTTGTTTTTTCCAAACAACAGAACACTTCCTCCGACTGGATTACATCTCCGAAAAACAAAAGAACATCAGCTAAATGCAACAAAATAAAATCAAAAATTGTCATTACGGACTATAAAAATCTCAACGATGCGTGATGGAATGACAGCTACACAGTGTCTCTCTTTTTAGATCACGCTTATTTGTTATGTTGGCAACAGGAAAAGTGAAGAAGTAAGAGCATTTTTGTCTGAGGAGATGCCCTTTGAGCGGCTGCAGCCGCTCTTGCAGTCAGATGAACCATTAATGACGTGTCTGCGTTAACGGAGTTGATAAAGTGTCTGTGAATGTCTCTGTATCCTCGCACACTAGGTAGTAGACTGCCATCAAACAAAACATAGGAAGAAGAAAGGATTTGCAGTCCGTATCGGGTAGATCCAACCCTGTGGTCCCATATTGAACAAGCACAGTACAGATTGTGCAGGCCTGATCCTTAACATGTCTTTTTGTTTTCTGTCAAAATCAGAATTTAAGTTTGAAACACTTTGAGAGCTTATTAATGTTATTAACATTCAGAAACATATTCTGAAGCTTTACCAGAAGTAGACGGATTTTCATGCATGCAAGGACCGATCAGTAGCCGTTAGATCAAGTAGCGATAGAAGTGTGGCATGTTACAAGGAAAACTAGCTTATGTTACAAAGAAAAATTAGCTTATGTTACAAGGAAAAACTAGCATATGTTACAAGGAAAAACTAGCTTATGGTACAAAGAAAGATTAGCTTATGTTAAAAAGAAAAATTAGCATATGTTACAAGGAAAAACTAGCTTATGTTACAAAGAAAAATTAGCTTATGTTACAAGGAAAAACTAGCTTATGGTACAAAGAAAGATTAGCTTATGTTAAAAAGAAAAATTAGCATATGTTACAAGGAAAAACTATCTTAGCAAGGAGAAGTTAGCTTATGTTACAAGGAAGTGTTGGGGTACATGGAAACATAGCATGTTTAGCATGCTATGTTCAACTTAGCATGTGCTACTCAAGGGGAGAGCAAAGCAACAATCAAGAGGAGAAGCTGTTTTACCGGTTTTTTTTTCTTGCATTTCAAAAAGAAGACACATTAATGTCTGTAGACAAAATAGTAGATACGTTTTAGATTTTCTGTATGTTGCTTGGTAACCCTGAATCTAACTTTAGCTAAAGATCATTTGTTTAATTGACTGTAAACATGACTTTCACAGCAAGGATGAGCTAACAGCAGCATGACTCAATCCCGTTAACATTGCTGCTATTATTGCTCTTCTAGTTAAGTGTTGTTTCTATTTTCTCATGTTTGAAAATATGAATTCATTGTTAGTCATTCTGCTTGATGTCTTTTGTGTGTGTTCATCCATCCCCAAGATGATTTCCTCAAATGTCGGAAATCTCCACTTCTAAAGTGGAAGAAGCAGAAACTCCTTTTGTTTCATTTCTGAGACGTTTTCCTGCACTCCTGCTCAATTATTGATATGCTCCTCTTAAAAACCAAATCTCTTGTTTAAATATGGACAATAGGATAATCAGCATATGAGAACTGGCTGTGGCTCTAACAATGGCTGCCAGGGTGAGGACATGGGTGTGGTCCTATCAGACATAACAGAGATTTAGAGGAAACCGTTCAAGGCTTTTTAAATTCAGTCGATAGACTGGTTTCGGGTGTGAGTCGGAATGCTCCGGGGTCCCTCTGTCACTCATTCCGTTTATAACATTCATGAGCAGACTTTCCATAGTTTGCATTAAGGAGCCTCAGAATCTTGTCTTCCATTTGCAGATGATGTGGTCCTTTCCGCTTCTTTAGGTCGTGAGCTCCATCTCTCTGTGGATCTGCGGCTAAGTGTGAACTTGGGATGAGGACCCCAGACTATGGCCACACTTCTCCGCTGGAATAAGGTTAAATCTAGTTCTAGGTCAGAAATGAGTCCCTACCTCAAAGAGAAGAGTTTAAGTCTTAAAAAGTCTACCTTGACATGTGAGACTGAGCGACGGATGGCAGCAGGGCGGACATTTAACAGTCAGGTGGGGAATGAAGATCAGAGTCTAAAGACGAAGCTCTCATTTGTGATCTTCCCTCACCTGTGATTGTATACTAGAGGTTAGGAATGAGTCAAGGTCATAGCAATGGATGGCAATCGATTTTCATGACATAACAAGCGTAGGTCAATGCAACCCCCTCAAACCAAAATAAAAACAGGAATGTTAATGTTTGTGACCTGATGGACTGATTAAAAAGCCTACTTTAATCTATTGCTGGGTTTAATCCAATGAATAAATCTTCAAGTTATCACTTTAACTAGATTAATTAAATTTGTAAACATTATCATATAATTGACATAAGTGTATTTTTCTTGTCAAAACAGTTTTCAAAAACTGCTTTAACCCTGAAATGTCATCATTTCATTAGTGAAAGTTCCAGCTTTGTTTAATGTAATTGGCCTGTAGCATGACGACCACATTTTTAAACCAAAGTTGGTTTTCAAATCAAAATTTGACCAAAAATAACAATGTTTGACAAAATAGACCTAAAACAAAAAAATTGTGATGCGACCCAGCAATGACGTCCATGTTATCCATTGATAATCAAAGTTAAATTCATAGATTTGTGATTGATGGATTTTAATTTTTGTTTTTGAATGCTAAAGTCCAATGCTAAGGATTTTAGGAGACATTGGAGTTAACAGGAGATGGAGCTGTTAGTCTGCTGGATTGACAGGTTGGAACACATTTAGTCTCAAAATACTTCAATTTCCTCATCTGTGTTTTCTTCTGAAGGGTCTACGAATAGTTGGAGGAGAGATCTACATGGAGAGCTGCAGGGGAAAGAGAGAGCTGCTGGTGGGTAGGAGCGTCACTCAGGCCTGTTTCCTGCGGTGGAACTGAGTTCCTCACAAAGTTTCAGAGTCCCACAGGAAATATGGCTGCAGCAGGCTCTGTTCCACAGCAGGAACTGAGCTTGTGAAGGATCTGCCAGATCCAGGAGGAAGTTCAGCACATGTTCTGACGTGACGCCGAGATTCCCTTTAGCAGAAAGCATGCCAGCATGCGGCAAGCGTGTCAGCATGCAGCACTCCTTCAGATGCTGCGGACGTGTTAGAGACATCAGCGGCCTCTGATGGCGTTTCAAAGCTGCAGTTTGCTCAAAGTCTCACCAATCAGCATCAAGTTTCAGAGGGTGAAACCTGAGTTCCCCCCAGCACATTTTCGTCATGTCAGAGAGGGGGTTTCTGTTTGAAAGCGATGATCCAGTCTGCATGTTCCCTCTGCAGCTGAAGGTTTGCTGGGACTTCACAGGTTTGTGTAAAAACTGAGATGGGGGGGGGTGGGGTCTGACTGTGACAGAGACTTCCAGTGCAATCCTCAAAATGTCTGCTGGAAACACCCAAATCCTTCATCAGCAACAGGCCCAACCAGCCCCAGACGAGCGCAGAGCCTCTTCCTGCTCTGCTGCAGCCGCCTGCAGGGGAGGAGGGGTGTGATGGGAGGAGAGATGATGGCAGGGGATGATGGGAGGAGGAGGAGGAGGAGGAGGGGTCTGTGTGCAGAGATGGAGGGCTGGCAGGAATGTGGGAGAGCAACCCGACAAGCAGCCAGGAGAGGAGCCGCTCGCACTAAATTTAACAAAGAGAGGCAATTTAAATTTAGTCTGCAGGCGTGGTGAGAACGGTCTGGTCCACGAGCAAAGTCAGAACGCACACCTCACATCCTGATGGTGCTGGGGGGGGGGAGCTGGGATCCTGCATGTTTGCATTCACAACATTCTCTCACACTCTAGGTCCTCTGACGCTCTCATACGCTGAAAACCTGCGCAGAGAAGATATTTCTGAGCTGGATTCTTCTCCACGATGCCCCATCATTGTGAAGAGTTCATGCAAGAAAAGCTCAACATCGCCTCAGTTTGATTCGTAAAAAAAGTTTTCTTTTTACTGTCTGATAAGATCAAAGTGCTCCTCAGCTCTTTGCAGTAAACACGGTAGTGGGAGAATCATCATCGTTTGCCAAAATAGTATTTTTTGACTGAACTTGTTTAGCTCCGCCCATACTTCATGTCCTAATAATGAGCATTTTTCTTAGCACACTTGTTCTTGTTCGTTTTCACAATAAAAGCCTTTGAAGCCAGGTTGATTTTGTGAGAATTGACTTAATCAAACGTTGCGTCATACAAAGTTGATTTTTTTTTTTACAATGAAATCAATTTACAGCTCAAACACAAACTGGATTCAAATAGTGGGGGAATCCAACAGAATCTTTCATGTCATGCATACTTTGCATTTATCCTTTTGTGGACCTTTAGTAAAACTCTCAAAGGCTTTGAAAGGTTCCAACATTTTTTAGAGCCTCACTTCCTCTTCTGCTCTGAAGAGCATCAGCCGCTGATCACAGAGTTACGATGACTCAGCTTTCTGCTTGAACTAAGTTTCTGTTAAAGCTGTAGACGTCTGAAAAGAACTTTAGAAAAGCTGTCGTTCATATGCATCCACAGCTACACTGGACATTTAGAAGGTTCTGCTGAAGTTCTGGTTCTGTTTCAGCATCCTCTCTGACTCCAGAGAAAATGCGGCTGCAGAAGTTTGCTGAATTCCTTCAGAAGGTCACCTTCTTTTTTTTCTGTGGCATTTAGGTCCAAAGCCACTAACTCTACTGCTGTTTTGTTTTCACTTCTGAAGAGTCAAAAAAGTTGGTTTTCACACAGCAGGGTTTCAATCCAACAGCATTTATGTCACTTGGGTCAAATTGATCTGAAGTTTGATTCCTTAACTTTACAAACCACCAAGAAGAAACATTTTGACTACAAGGCATTTGACTGACAGCCGTCTGTCTCTTTAGTGCAGCAGTGAACGTGAAGAAGCAGCACAGACAGAAGTCTATTGCAGTTCTTCTGAAAAGATCTTTGCTTTTTCCAAAACACCACCAGGTCATTACTGGACTCAGTGATGTAAACCCAAAACAGAGCAGTTTCACAAAATGAGCTATGAGTGCATCAGCAGGGCCTGCAGCGCCGTGAGCACGGTGAGGCCATGCTGTGCTGAAGCTCCTGTCCGTCATTTGGAGATGTTCCTGCGGTCTGGATCTGCTTTTAAAGTGACTTTCTAATGGCTCATAAAACCTCTGCTGAGTGAACAGGAAACAGTCTCATATCAGCTGGGCTGTCATCGATCATTGATAGGAATTCTACTATGAAAGGAAACCGATTCAGGTGTGGATCAAACCAGGACCAAAGGCCCATTCACACAGGCCGCTTTGGTCCACACCGGATTTGGTTTCCTCCCATGCTTGTCTTGCTTTGGCTGGTGTTAGTACCTTCACACCAGGCATGGGACATGTTCAAGAACGTGCGTTCAGCTCATGCTGTTCACACTGGACAAGCAGGGAGGGGCTTCTTTTTGGTGACTCACCACAACACTACAAAATTTAAATTTATTTGGCAGTGCAAGTTTAAATGGCCACACGTTTTGTACATAGAGCCTAGAAATGGTCGTAAAAACTTGTGTAGCTACCTGTGAACGTGACAGTTCTGAGTGTGGAGTCCTAAAACGCACGTTAACGTGGACGTTTCTACAGCAGTGGCCGCTTGAACGCAGCTTCTGAGCCGCCCTGAGCTCTGGTTGCTCTCAGAGCAACAGTCTCTGCTCACTTTCAGCTGAACTTCAGTCTGAATGCTAAATAAAAAGTTAATAAAAATAACCTGATCACGCTCCACACTTGGGACAACTTATTGAAAAAAGCTTCCCATCATTCCTTCACATACTTGGGTTTGAGAGAGGAAATACAGATGTTTATTAAAACTATCTGGACTGAGGACCCAGAGTTTTTTTTTTTTCCTTTTTAAGAACTGAATTTCATCCAGGAGGCTTGACTCTTGAAAGAGTGTGAGCAAAGCAAATACTGGATAAACACAGCAAATACCTTTCAACTCTTATTTTGAAAATGCCTTGACACTTGATGAAAGAACACTTTTAAATAAAGTCTGTTTGAGGCTTTCAGGAAGAGTGAGTTTCTCTATTCGTGCAAATGAGAAACACAAAAGTGTTCACTTTTAAAGATTAAAGAAACGTGTTTTATTTCACAAAAAAGTTGTTTGGAATTTTTCTCAGCCAAACTAAAGTTGTGTTGGTGGTTTTGCTTTGAAAGCTCCGTGTCTCCCGCTCGGAGGTGACGGACAGTTTTCGGTCTCCGTCTGTAAAGTCTCGTTCGGCCCCGTCCGTGGAAAAATGAAGCTTCAGGAGTGACCTGACTGCCTCCCGGACACCTCCCTGGAAACAGTAGCACTCCCCAACCCCCAGGCTGACGGTTGGCATCCTTCACACTCTCCTTGTGTCGTCTCGCGATAGCTCACCGGTCCCTCAAACCTTCCGCTTCCAGCTCTCGCGAGAGGTGCAGCAGCTCAGCCTGTAAAGTGTGGTTCGATGGTTTCTTATCTTTAAAGTCAACGCGGATGATAAAACGGCTTTGCAGCGTGTGTTTTTGGAAGTTTCATGGCAGAGGAGAGAAGAAAAGTCCCATTTAGAGGAGAAATAGAGGTAAATGGACCAAAAAAGTAACTTTCAGAGGATGTTTTTTGGAGTTGAAAGGCGTTTAAAGGGGGATGCAGTCGTTTAAACCGCACTGGTTGGCTGTCGGAGCCTTTTGAAGGCAGGAAAGTGTCGAGCAAAAGTTCAACCAAAGTCACAGAAACCAAGAAACGGCCCCGTTTTCTCCGCATAAATAGTTGGGTTTTTCGAGGGGGGGTGTTCTGGGGGTGATAACGGATGCGGTTGTGGCTCGGTACCGGGAGGAGAAGAGGAGGTACTGGTAATCCAGTAACCCAGTAACGTCCGTGTGTGCGTGAAGGCAGAGATGCTTGATGGCCACGTCCCCTTGGAGACTGGAGAGACAACACGTGATGAGCTTTACTTATCAGGTTTAGAGGGAGAGACACGCAGAGAGCGCGAGGCAAGGAGGGAAGGAGGGAGGGGGGCCGGAGCCTGGAGTCCGGACCCGAAACCAGCCGAACCACATCTCTGAGGAGACTCCGTTCCCCTCCGCCACTTTCCCCGAACACTTTACTTCGTGATTCAACTCTTTTTCTGCGGGAGAGGAGAGATACGGGGCGAGAGGAAGAGCAGCAGAGGAGGAGGAGGAGGAGGTGAAGGAGGGAGGGGAGAGGAGAGGAGGAGGAGGAGAAGCCGGAGTAAAGTTTGTCCAAGTTTGCACATCCCTTCGGAAACGCCATTTTGATTCCTCTCCTCTTCGGTGCAACTTTACAGCCTCTCGGTCCCCCCCCCCCTCTTCTTCATCATCCCCGCCGTTCACCATCATCATCATCGCGCCCCCCCCCCCTCAACGCCGCCGCCACCATCATCCTCCTCCTCGCCACGATGTCTCGGCGCAAGCAGCCCAGCCCAAACAAAGTCCGCCGTAAGTCTCTGCCTCCATCGATGCTTGTTGCTTTCTGTTGTTGTTTGTTTTTAGAGAAAGGGGGGGTGGGGGGACTTCCAACCTTTCGAAGTAAAGTTTGTGCTAAGATGAGAGACGGTGAGGGGGGGGGGGGTAAACTGCCCCCACCGCACTGCTTCCTAGTTTGATGCGCATCCAAGCGGTGGAATTCAGCCGCGCGCCTCTTCCTCATTCGGATAATTATCGACAACAGTTGTTGTTGTTTTTTTTTTCACTTTTGGGGCTACTTTTATCCCACGCGCGCACGTATGCGCCCCGTTGGTTGGTGTGGGGTCGGTGGTGGGGGGCGACGGCAGGGGAGGGGGGTCAAAGTCTGCTCTCTGCCGGAGTCGAGCATCCGTATCTCGGCTGCACTTTGGCCGCAGCCGAGCTGCTCGTGGCCATGTGTAAAGCTACCAGACAGCAAGCTAACGGCAGGGCATGGCGCTACTTCCTGTCACTTTTTTCAAAGTAAAACACCTGTTGATGCAAACGAGTTCAACAAAGTTTGTAGTGGATGTTTAAGTGATTCAGATCGGCAGTTTGATGTCTCGCATTGTTTTTCATATAGTCTTTTTCATTTATTCAACAGTTTCTGCTATAAATATGGTGTGTTGATTGCTGCTCTGTGTTGTTGATAGTTTTAGCAATGCTTTGAAAAGTCATCATCAGCTGACATACCTGTTGTGGTTTATTCTGAAACAATAATGCTATTGCAAGTTTTTCTTACAAAAACCTGAAAGGTAAAGAAAACGCCCGCTTGTGAGAATCTTATCACGTGTAGTTGGGTTTTATTTTGAAGGGCTGGCGGCCCGGTTTTCCGGGGCGGCCATGCTAATTGCTGCCAGCTCGATTCAGTGCCGTGACCTTGCCCAGACATTTTTATCCATAAAGGCTGCCCCGCTCCTCCACAAACTGCACGCACGGGCCTGCGCGGTGACCGCGGGCTCTCTGCCGGTCGCTGCGCGCCCGCCCCCGCGGCTGTTGAACGACTTTACGGCCCTCTTTCGGGGACTTGTCTGCCGCCTCCGAGCAGCAGCATCGACGTGACGCCTGTTGCATCCTCCTCCTCCTCCTCCTCCCCCTTCCTCGGCCTGACTTCTTTTCTGTCCGTCGGCGTCCACCCCAGCCCCACATCCACCCCAAACCTCCACGTTCTGACTCGTTTTGACCCTTTATCGGGCCTCCGGCCTCACACAGCCGACTTGGTGAACTTTTCAGCGGCTAAGTTAGCCGCTAGCGTGGCCGTGGGGGTTTCTGTCCGTGGTGGAGGATGCGGGACGGGGCTGTTGAATAACCACCATAACCGGGTTTTACTGTGTCAAAGAGTTTCTTATCGCTGATCCGGGTCAATGATTGACGGTCGGGGTTTGGCCCGGCGGTTGGACTCTCCGCGGAGGGACGGATGGGCTCTTCCTCCCTCGGCTGCCTCGCGGCTGAATCGCTTAGATAATAATGGTTGCTAGGGATTTTCACCTCCTCCCTCCTCCTCTTCCTCCCTCCTGAGGAACTTGAACAGTGAAGCAGCAACCTCCACACTCCCCTCCAACCCAGACCCAGTCAGATGGTGGAACATGTTAGCAGGTCATTTAAACTAGTCTAACTAGTCTCTGCACTAGTCTGTTCTCATGTCTGAGCTTGGTTGTGCGATCTCCATCCAGACTGAGCAGAAAGTGTGAAGCTTCTTCACACAAAAGCTTCCCTGCATCTTTGCGTTGTGGTGTTTTTACAAACGCATTGAAACATCCCGTTTGTCCAGCTGCAGGAGCTGTGGGACCTCCTCCAGCTGCAGGAGCGTGGACTTTAGAGCCTCCTCTGTGGGGTTTAGTTGTGTGTCTTTATCAGTGGTGTTGATGTGTCACGCTGCTCTAACGTTTATATTGTTGTGTTTCTTTGCCCGTGATGGAGCACAGGCTGTCCTTTAGCGGTTTTAGTGAACTTGTGGTGTTGAATGAATCATGTGTCATCTGGAGGTCTGGCTCTGCGTTCACACCGGGTTCTTGATGCTCCTTCCAGAACGTGCTGAGCGCGGCGTTAGCATTCGTGGTCACACTTGATGCCGGTGGATGTTCTACAGAGGAGGAGCGAGGCTTGAAGTGGTGGCGAATCTGTCTCCAGGCTTTTTCCCATCGGTGACTTGGTGTCACAGAATTCCAGCCGGACACAAACTGCAGTTATTAGTTTCCCCCCCATGATGGATTTAAACCGGTTAACTGGTTTAACACGTTCGGTACGCAGAGCGTGAAAACGCACTTAGAAACTTGCGTAGAGACGCGTGAATGCGAGAGTTTGGGGCTGGAAACGGCCACATGTGCGTGCTGACGCAGACAGGGGCGAGAACGTAGCATCAGTGTCATTCCCAGAGGTTCACTGATGCGTTCACTGCCGCGTGGTCAAAGCAGAACCACATGTGAGAGGCTAATCACTCAAACGTTTTTGTGTTGATGCGTCTTCATGTCCACTCTGGAAAGTTCCTGTAAGAGTTAGCTGAAAGGAGAAACCCGTTTGTGGCTGTTTCCAGCAGAAAGGGAGGCTCTGCTGCGATGGCAGCCTCCATTTCACCCGCTGAGCTTGGTCCTCCTCTCCTCCTCTGCTCCTCTCCCTTCTGAGAGGAGGAGGAGGAGGAGGAGGAGGAGGAGAGATCCGGATGAGCAGTTAGCATTCCATTACGAAATTCAACACTGAGGCCGAGCTGGGCCCTCGGCGACAGGCGCTGATCTCTCCCCTCTTTCTCTCACGGACCAGCTCGTCTCGCTGAGGGTGGTGGGGGGGGGGTGTTGACTCCTGGTTCTGTGGAGCAGGAGGTGGGGTCTCAGATGTGCCTGGTTGGGGGGAAGGAGGAAGGTTGTGGTGCAATCAAAGCTGATGTGGATTCCTGCTGGATGCTGAAACTGAGTGTTCACTTGAAGATCTGCTGATCATTTGTCAGAGCAGACGAGCTGTTGGACACACACACACACACACACACACACACACACACACATGCGCGCACAGGTCTCCACATATCTGGTTTAGCTCAGCAAACCTGAAGATGCTTGTTTGCTTCAGGTGGATGGATGGAGGCGGGAAAGTGACTAATGCTTGATGGGAAGAATCTGGGTGGATTCCTCTGCAGATGTTGTGTAATCGGATTACTCAAAAAACCGGATCACTGCTGCGAGGTCTGACGGTCCTCTGACATGCATGCTTGATAGCTGACAGGAAGTGAAGTCACGGCGGCGGCGGTGCGGCGCTTTCAGCCTGACTCACAAACACAGAGCGCATAAATATGTGAAGCCGAGCGCGCTCAGTGAGCGCCTCCACCCGCCTCTGAGCGCTGTCTGCTGCTGATGTGCACCATGATGTCGCGCCTGCACACACAGACACACAAAGGCCATGCTGTGTGATGCTGTTCCTCATTGTGAGAACAACACACACACACACACACACACACAGCCTGCAGTCAGTCGTGTAAAGACATGATGCAGCATGAAGGCAGGGATGCTTGCTCTCACTCCATACAGGTGGAGGAGGAGTGAGACCAACCGACTGTGACTCCACCTTATCTCCTCTGCGTCTCGGAGGAGCTTCATCCTCGCTGTGGACCGCATGGTCTTCCTCTATGGTTCTAAGCTCAAACAGAACTTAGAACCGCTGCTGTTTGGATCCATGAATCCTCCGTTCAGTCAGGAAGCAGCAAATGAAAACAAGTTTTTAGTTTTAAATCAAGATAAACGTCCACATTTGTAGCAGAGACTCTCTATGTTTCATTCTTCAAACTTAAGTAGAAGTTATTCAGAAATTAACACATTTTCTAAACATTTCCTGTATACGAAAATTCTCTTTAAGTGTAATTTTGTCCACCGTTGTGCAATAATTTGTTAAAGTAAAGTGACTGAATGAAGAGTCTTTAGTTTAATGTCTGCTCTGCTCGTCATCTGGGACGCTTGTTTCTTTTAGACTCTTGAAGGGGAGAAAAAGGTGAAATAGTGTTTGTGGATCATCAGTAACAGAGTTGGATCCGTGAATGCAGCTATCATGTGATAATTGCAGGCCGGTCATGTGACCCGTGTGTGTGTGTGTGTGTGTGTGTTAATGGGGAGTCTCAGAGGGACGCTCCAGTCCACAGAGGCTGAAGTGGAGCAGTTAATGAAAAGCTCTGCTCCTCCAGGGACGCCTGTTGTCTCCACATTAACCTCGCATTAGCACGTGCACGTGCACATGCACGCCCACCCCCCTCTGGATTCCTGTAGTCCACGGTCACATGACCCGTCCGCTTGAAGATGCTGCAGAAGTCCAGCAGAGAGGAGGATGTTCTGCAGCCCTGGCTTTGGCTGCTCCTGCCCCCCTCCCTCTTTGATATTTATAGACCTGCCTATTTTAGATGAGGCCGCCCTGACACCCCCAACCGGACTCCAGAAGCAGCAGTGAAGGAGAATTTCTCAGTTCTCCTCCAGACTCGCTCTAGTGGAAGTGCGTCTGCGTTCACACTGAAGTGACACCCCCCCCCCCGCCTCCACCACTGCGACCATCTTTGGATCCGTTTTCCGAGCCTCCCCAGGGGTCTTTAAATGAGGAGGATGATGCTGTTTTAGCCCAAAGCTAGCAGCCTGTGTGGTTTTCTAGGAGCTAGTTTCTGCAGGAGTTCATTAGAGATTCACCTCTTTCTTGTGGGCGGGACCGTTGGCACATAACAACCCCATTCCCACTTCCCGTCACCCATAACTGAGAGCTCTCTGTTTACACTTTCCCCGCTAGCTTACAGCCCTCACATCCCTGACATAACATGACCCGTGCCACAAAAGGACAGTATTGGAGCGATCCGGCCGTACGGTTCTGATCCAGATTCCAGCTCAGACCAGGAAAACAGACGTTCATGGATCTGTGTGTGTGGAGGTGGATGCATCAGGATGGAGCAGAGCAGGAAGCTTGTTGTTGTAGTTTCTACGTCACAACTACAGGCTTTTCAAACTGTCTGCTCCTGTTTCACAACGATTTGAATAACGAAATATCCCGAAATGCGATTTCAAGCTTAATTTTCTTTCCACATCTCTTCCATCATCAGAGAAATTCTACAAGAGCATGTTAAAAACCCAAAGATCTCCTTTTTCATCAGAGTGGGGCTTTTCAAATCACAATAGCTGTCCTGTTTTTGTTTCAACACAGTTATGAGCGACTTAAGCAGCCTGATGAACTCAGACCAACTGTTGTGATGTCATCCAATCACACAATAAAACAAACCTGCAGGGTTTTTTTTTCTTATTATTTTTGTGGGTCTGCAGCTGTAGTTGTTGTAGGCTGAGCTGGCACAGCGCCCCCTGTGGTGGGGCTGCAGGAAGTGACATGTGTTTACTGAAAGTGGTGTAAAGTCATCAGATGATTGAGTCCTGATGGTGGAATGGATTGGGAGCTGCAGTATTGATCGGATCTGATCGTAGCTGCATCTTTGATCCGCCGCTTCAACCTGATGATTCTGAGAAACTGAACTGAACACGAGACGAGTGTCATCTGAGATGAGGAGACACACACACACACACACACACACACACACAGTGCAGTGTGTCATCTGGTGGGTCCCCTCCCAGAGAAGTGTGTGTTTCTGTGGGATTGCTATCAGCTCACACTCACACACAGACTCCCACTCAGGTCTTTGCTCCCTTTGGAGTTTAAATTTAGGCGACAGGCCACACTCTCTCTCCTCTGACTGTTTGCTCTTTAAAGTCTCATCCGGGTTTCGGATCAGAACCAACCCCAGCCTGCATCACACCTGCAATGACCATCATCCTAAAGCTTGGAGAATGGGATCTTGTTGCTTTACTTTGAACCCGTCTTTCTTCGACCATTAGGAATAAATGTAAAGATCCAGTCGCTGAAAAAAGCGACTTTTTCTACCGTTTAGCAACACCATCAGTGTTTAACGTGTCGCATGTGAGTGTAAAGCCGGCATCAAACGCCATGTTTGGCAGAATCCACTCATTCGAGTTGATGGCGTAAACAGTCGGAGCGTTACGGTGCATGAAGCGTGTGCTGGTGACATAACCAGATGTCAGTGAACACACCGTTGGTGTGCGATCTTTACCAACAACCTGCTCGTCTTTGTTCGGCGCATTTTGAAACCGTCAGTATCCATATGACCAAAAGGATGCGACTCCACCCCCTGAATGATGTCATCATGCCAACCAAACACCAGCTAATGTTCAAGAACGAGTCATAAAAGCAAAGTCAAGTCAAAGTATATCCACGTAAAGAGCGCCACCTGTGGTCACTGAAGTAAAACAAACTGTCAATGACCCTGCAGTTGTGAGACCAACAACCACCATGCTTTACAACCAAAGAGGAAAGAACGCCAAAGTCACCTCAGGAAAGGTCAGGTTCTTTTGGGCTGGACCCGACCAGAACAGGAACCCGTCAGAACAAACTGCTGGTTTAGCCAAACCTGGTTTGTGTGCTGGAGTTAAAGGAAGAAAAAAGCTTCCAGCCTGCAGTTGCTGCTTGGTTTTGGTGTTGGTGGGTCATGCTTGCCGGGCTCGGTGCAGACTCTAGGAAATGCTCCCGGTTTGGAAAAGTGGGATGCGGATGAGTCAGCCGGAGCTGGAAGAGGCTCCAGGAAAGCGTGCATCAGTGGATTTTCCTGCAGCTCACCGTCTGGCCTGCAGACGGAAATTCTGCTGAACGAGGACTGGAGCAGACAAATGCTAGAACAGTGAGGAATTCTGGGTAATTTAGAGGAGGAAGAACATTAGTGGTAGCAGAGATCCCGTTGAACATTGTAGAAATGTCATGTCAGTGGAGAGCAGCTGCTTTCCAGCGAGGATGCTGCAGCTCCTGATGGCAGGCGGGACTCTTCCTCTGATGATGAGGAGCAGCTTTTCATGCGTGAGGAAGATGCTGGGATTCCTTTAAGAAGCGAGTTTCAGGTTCAGACAGCTGCAGAGGAAACCACAGAAAGTTCAGCCATTGCACTCAGGCTGCACTCACGACGGCTCGCGCTCCGTGCATGAAGAGTGTGCGCGCGTGTGGCACCGCAGATGTTCTTGTGTCTGCACTCGTGCCTGCGCATATGCTCATGTCTGAGCTCACGCCTGCGCTCCTGCCGACAGTTCTTCTCACGTCTGACCCGTGCTCAGGATTGTGCGACTGCTTCTGTCCGGCTCAGTTTGTGCCTAAGAACTGCACGCGTGCTCACGCCTGCGCTCATGCTTGCGGCTGCACTCATGTCTGGGCGCATACTTGTGACTGCGCAGGCTGCGCTCGTGCCTGCGGCTGCGGTCATGTCTGAGCTCTTGCTTGGGAGTTTCTCTTCCTTTTTCCAGCGTTTTCCGTGTTTTTCTAAAGTCTTCAAGTTTTCCTGAGCAGCTGTGTTAAAGGAAAGCATCTCTAACAGTTACACAACTTCTCTGTGTGATACAAAGACTTGACAACAACGCTCACAGACCCGCACTGAGAGGATCTATTGTTTCCACACTTCCTCCATCTCCTCTACTCTCCTGATGAGAGGCTGCTTCACTTCCTGTTAACCCTCCTCCTCCTCCCTTTTCTTCCCTGCCTCCTCTTCCTCAATCTCCTGATGAAGGCGTTTGTGACTCGGTCCAAACCGTTAGAATCTCCTCCTGCTGAAGAAACGGACCCGAGGAAACAGATGGCTCTTCTTCTTTATCTGCTTCACTTCCATCACTCCATTCTTCTGTTAGAACTCTGAAAACACTCAGTCTCTGCTGGGTGACCTGAGGGCAGCAGAACTCTTCATCATCCTCATCATCCTCTGCAGGTTCTGGGAAGGTTTCCTCAAACACCAGCGTCTTAGACAGGAAGTGTCAGGAATCAGCAGCTGCTCATTTAATGGCAGCAGGAGGTCAGTCTTTAACTCATGAATCATAAAAACCACCAGAAGCTGCAGTGAGCATCCTCCTCCTCCTCCTCCTCCTCCTCCTCCTCCTCCTCCTCCTCTCTTCATCCATTGTGACATTCCTTCACAGTCGAGGCGCTTGGACTTTAGACTTGCAGTAAATACGGCTTTATTTGCAGCCGTGCTGAGTTTGTGTGTGTGCTGTCACACACTCCGCAGTGGTAGTTAGCGCCACAAGCTGCTTATCAGGACTGTCTCACCACACCCACACACACACACACACACACACGCTCTCACCCACACACACACACACACACACACACACGCTCACACACACTCAAAACTGCTGGCATCCCACACAACAGGTCTGTCCTGCAAACATGCTCCTCCCCCCCATCCCTCCATCATCTGCAGAGGCATGCAGTTCAAGGAAGATGCCCCCCCCCCTTGGTCTTCTGCATGAACAGAAGCCAGAGGAAGAGCGGCCTCTTCTTCCTCAGCAGTCAGGATGAAGCTTCAGGACAGGAGGGGGTTAACTCTCTCTCTCTTTCTCTGTGTTTGCGGGCTGCTCTCTGCACCCCCCCCCCCCACCCCCCATGTCCCGCTGCAGTTCTTGCTGACTACACAGTTTTGTCAGCTGGAGAGGGAGGAGGGCGAGCGAGCATGCAAATAACAAGCGGCTAAATCAATAAAGGTTGAGTTTGAACCACGATCACTTCACTGCTCACCTCAGACCCCTGTGCGCGTGCATGTGAGTGTGCACGCGTGTCAGGGTTCAGCTTGATAATGAAGAAAAAGAAATCCATCCTTTTTTTTCTTCCCTCACTTCCTCCTCATGATTTGCTCGTTTCCCCTCCTCTTCCTCTGTCTTGGTGCCTCCTTCCCTCTTTCTTCTTCGTTTTCCCCCTCGTTCATCTTTTCTGTTTTCTTTCCTTCACCCCCCCCCCTCTGTTTGTTGGTCTTTCTGTGCTGTTGTGTGGTTTGCAGGTCAGTTGTGCTTTTGTGTTGTGGCCTTGTGCTGTTGTTAGCATGTGAATGAAGCATAATCCTCATTAATCTGACTGTTAGCTGTAATCTGACACGCGCTCACATACACAACGCAGATTAACACTGGAGGGAGAGCACGTGCACACACACACACACACGCGCGCGCGCACGCCGGCCCTTCCCTGCTCCCAGCAGGTACCACTGTTTGTTCTGCAAACACAGGACACACCTGGTTGCCGTGGAGACCGCAGCTCAGACATGCCCTCTGACTTTCTTGGACAAGTGAAGGATTTTAGGTCGTCTGCTGGCTCTTTGTGTGTGTGTGCGCGTGCACGTTCGCCACTGGCGGGAAACTCTTGTGACATCATCATCCTGTTTAGGCTTTTATTGTGAAGGGACTGCTTCCTGTTGTCAGACCTGCCTTAAACTGATATTTACTGAAAACCACAAACACACGTGTGGGGGATGCAGATGTGCACACGGATGTCAAACAGGGATGTGCATGTGACACGAGCGCATGCATGGACTGGTTCATACATTCTGCCGTGCTTTCAAACACTGCTAATGCCCTTCCTCCTCCTCCTCCTCATCAGGGAGTCGTCTTCAGGATGAAGGTCCAGTTTCCTGGTGCTTCTGCACATTTCGCTAAACCCATAAGTTGATGCTGGGAGGGCGTTTCTGTTTGAAGAAGAGGGGAAAGTGAATGAGAGTGTGTGTGTGTGTGTGTGTGTGTGTGAGGCCCTGCAGGGGTGTGTGTGTGCAGTGGGTGTGGTCTCAGGTGTGGATAGAGGGGTTTGGATTAGCGGGCGCGCCCGTCAGTCCATTCAGCTTTAACCAGCAAAGGAAAAAAAGAAGAAAACATCGCCTCACGGGAACGGAGGGCTCTGAGGCGCACACACTCGTGCACGTGTGTGGGTATTAGTGTGTGTTTGTGCGCGTTGTCCCAAAGGCAGACGCACACACCAGCTTAGAGTCTATTCATATGAAACTTGGTCCTCTTCACCACCACACCCTGCACGTGCACGCTCACACGCACGTGCCCACTTCTTCATTCTTGCTCTTTTCCGTGTCGTTTCATGCAAAAGACTGAAAGTGGAACAAGCATCAGCTGAACTGCATCACTGTTGCATCTGTGCACGTACGTGTGCACGTGAAGGCTGTTTTCACAAAGCAGCCTGTGGGGGAGGAGAGGGGGAGGGGGGCGGACGCCGTCTCATTTCATGTTTTAGCTTGTTTCCACTTGAAACCTGATTCCTGTGAGGCACTGCAGGGCATGATGGGTAATGTAGGCACAGCCTTTGATGGGAAAAGCTAAAAAATAAAATGATGGAGACCAAGAAGAAACCTGGGAGAAAGCAGACTAAAGTTTAAAGTTGGGATCTGGAATCAGGATCAGCTGTGAAGATGCAGAGAGGCATGATGATGAGGAGGAGGAGGAGGAGGAGGAGGAGGAGGATGATGGTGATGAGGCAGACATCGTTAATGCAAAGCTGAGACTTTGATGGCGTGGGAAGTTTCAGTCGTTCACTCTTCGGCTGCAGTTCAGTGTCTGAGCGCGCTCAGGCCCCACCCTCCACGTGCTCCAACTCGCTCTGCGAGGGGTTTTCCTCCTCATCCTCAGAGAGGAAGAGGAGGAGGACGACGGGGTTCTGCCGTTCCCTCACTGCCAAAACCAAACGCAGATAAAGCTGCTGTGGCAGAAAGCAAAAGCAGTCCTCCACACACCACCTCACTGCTGCGTGGAGGACGTGTCCAGCTGTGTGTGCGCCCGCCGGAGGCTGTGTGGGGTTTCCCTCTCCCTTCTTCTTCTTCTTCTTCTCCTCCTCCTCCTCCAACACTCCCATTCCTGTCTGCCCGCGAACACGTGGACTCTAGTGTCTCGGCCCTCTCGCTGAGGAACACACTCCAGTTGTGTTAACAGGCGGCGTGTGTGCGCGCCAGCTGCTGTGTGCGCAGGCAGACCATGAATGTGTCGCTTGTTGAGCCGAGAGACAACTGCTGGAGGAGGAGGAGGAGCGTGGGACTCCTGGTAGGGATGGAGTGATGAGGACGAGCTTTGAGCGCTTTATGAACTGCAGATGAAGGAGACGAAAACGTGCTGAAGATGCTGGAGTGTGAGACGATGTTTGAGGTCTGAAGTGTGAAAGAGGAAGCAGAGCAGACGAGGAAGAGGCTGGCTGTGTTTGGATGAAGGTCCAGCAACAGCTGTGGCTTTGGGTTTATTGAGAGGGACTGTTTAGAGTTTAAGTGTTGAATCATTTCTGCCCCCCCCCCGATCAGATTTAAACAGGAAGTGCCCTTCTGACTTCTTATGATGCCGTCATTATGGGATGTCTTTGTGGCAGCAATGCCACTTCTGGGTTTTTCATCTGAAATCAATCAATTCAAACACTAAGTGGCTGCTTTACCCACACGGTTGCCACGGTAACCATACATCGTTCAGCTAGGACTGTCAGAATTCCTTCTGCTCCCTAGATGGTGCACTATATAGGGTCCAAAATCCAGTGTCCTAGAAATGTCCCAGAAGTCTCTGCAAAAAGTGGCAAATATAGACCACAATGCTTTGCGTTTGAACAATTTGTCATTTGACAAAATAGATTTAAATTAGGGCTGCACGATATGAGCAAAACTTGCAATATGCGATATTAGTGATCAATATTGCGATAACGATATAATTTGCGGTATATAAACAAATAGCAAAACAACCAAAAACATCATTACCATTTCAATGCAACAGTTTATAAATTATACTCCAAATGACCCATCGTCAACGTAGGCAGGCAAACATCTAAGATAAAAGGGCTCTTCTGATTGGTCATCAACGTGAACGGGTCCATCCAATAGGTCAAATTCCTAAATGGATTTATTTGATTCATTAAATGCTTCAAGCTGCCATAGGATTGTTGTAGCACATTGAGGGTAACCATTTATTGTGATTTTTACTGACTTTTGCGATATGGATATTGCACTGCTTGATATTGCGATAACGATAAATCTGCGGTATATTGTGCAGGTCTAATTTCAATGTATTTTTTTTTTAAAGAATTTGAGTTTTCATCTCTACAACACTGTAGATCTATAAATAGTCTTTGTGTTGGTTTTATATTAGCCTTTTACTTTAGCAAATGAGTGATATCATACTTGATGTAAAAAAGTAGAGAAAACCTGCGAATAAATAACAAAACAAAGACATTAATACGTCATTTCCGTGTCACTACATAACTTTAAACTCTAAATCACCCACGTTTACATGAAAGGGCAGCGATTTCACATCAAAGGGCTCCGGAGCGTCTGATTGGTCAAGCACATAAACGGCTCTATTGATTTGTTGAAAACTTCAAGCTGCCCTGAGCTAACATACATTTACTGTAGCCGTCTTTTGGGGTAGGCATACTGTACTGGCGGACGTTGCAATGACAATTTAAAGTGCAGGCCTAGCGAGTCATTGGTCCCGCCCACAACTCAGAGCCGAGCGTCTATTGGACTCCTGCTGCTTCAGAAACTCCTGGAAAGGTTTTTTATTTTGTCAAAAAACGGCAGAACCGTAATGAAAAGAGCACCAGGAGCGATCAGATGACGCCTGGAGTCATCCTATAGGTTTGATCATAGGTTTATTTTTGTAATAAACTTTATTGTCCCTGGTCTGTGGACAAACTGAAGCTGTAGTTATCGTCATTCATTTTTCTGGGTGTTTTCCTAAACCTCATCTGTGTTGTTAGAACCTTCCATGGGGGCGGAGTCAATCAGTTCGTGATCAGTTGCACAATAAGTACAAAGAGACAATAAAATCAAACGCTCCATAAACAAAGATAACACTGAGCAATGATTAAGCACAGACAGAGGCAGGCACAGGTGCATCATGGGTAAATGTGCCCTGTTTGAGGTTTCTTCATCTTTCTGGATGGAAGGACAAATGTTCCTTCCCGCCTGCCCTGGTGCATGCTGGTCCTACACCTGTCTGGCTCCTTGGAGGGGCGGGGTCTGTCAGGTGTACCGGTTTGAAGGGGAGCAGCAGTGGGACGTAGAGACGGGCGGGGTCATTGCAGGACGGTTTACTGGCGTCCAGAGTCTCAGTGGGGTTAGCATCTGTTGGTGTGGCGTGAATGAATGGACGCCTCACAGAGGGGGCAGAGGTCACGGTGCCTCCACACCTGCACAGGACAGCTGCTCCTGAGGCTGACGCTCGCTCTGCTGCAGGAGGTGCTTCCTGAGGATGGGGCTGCTGTCCTCTCCTGACAGGAGCGGCGTTATCTGCAGCAGGAGGAACAGAGAGTGACGAACGTCATGTCGCTGTGAAGAGCTCCTGCGGATCTTCTGCTGCTCCGTCAGCTGATGTGGTTTTGTATTTTGCAAACGTCTTGTTTCTCGTGACGATATGAGGAATTGGGCTCAGGAAACAGAACTGCTGAGTCATGCATTCTGCAGTGGCGGGCAGGGCCGCCTCCTTGGGCCTGATGGGGATGAAGAGTTAACCTGCAACTGCAAGCTCTGACTCATCTGCGGGTTTTGATAAGGATGCTGTGGAGCAACAGAGGCGGGAGGCGCCGACGTGCTCCGAGTGGCAGCACGCCAGGCCGCCGGCCAATCACAGCCGGGCTTCCTGAGGGGCGGCCGGCCGGCAGTCAATCAGAGTGGAGCTGGTCTGACGGGGCGTGTTCGGCAGAGCGGCCCGTCCAGTCTGACGGGATTCTGCTTCTTTCTTCGGTCTCCTCTTCTCTCACTTCCCTTTTCTCCCTCTCTCTGTGTTGGCCCACTGTTCTCCAGCTGGCTCGACCGGCTCCATCCCTGCGGTCAGCGAGGATTGTGAAACGGCCGTTTCCTGTGAGAGCTCCTCACGAGCAGGCCCCCATCCTCCTGGTTTTGAACCAGCGCTCGCCGCAGAAAGTTCTCAAAGAAGAACTTCCAAAAGCACAGTGTCGCTGCTCCTGCATCAGCGGAGCGGCTCCCGCTCAGGTGCTTCTCCTCCTCCTCCTCCTCCTCCTCTCCACTTGTCCATGCCTGTCAAGCAGAAGATGAGCGGCATTCTTGAGCGCACACATTCCTCCTCCTGCTGGCGGGTTATTTTTACCCTCCGAGTATGTTACAGCCCGCTCCACGCCAAGCAGAACCGCTGTCGTTTCATCCTCTGATCACGCCACCGTTTCAGAGGTTACTCTGTAACACGGACGCCAGCGGGATCCCGTTTCCTCGCCCCGGCCGCTGCTGCACCGGGCCCAGAAACACCAGTTAACTAGTTAACCAGCAACAGGTTCAATGGTAAAATCCCTCACTTCCAAGTCAAAATGATGGCATTAGGTAGATATTTTCTCATTCTTGAAGCCAAACAATTCACGTTGACATCTATTTTTAGTTTTGCGTTGCTACAGATACGCCATATTTGTCATTTCTCAGCATTTCTGGTTTTTCCTGTAAAATGGAACTTTTGATGCTTTTACTTTGAAAAATGAAGCCTTCAATGAGAATTCCACATGACTGAAATATATTTGGAAGCGTTTTGATGGAGATTTTACTCTTCAGATAAGCCTGGGCTGACAGGTAAAAACAGCTGTTTTATTTTAGTAATAATAGAAAAGGGCATCTGGAAACGTTTAAAAATAAAACGGTAGTTTTGACGCATAGTAGAAACTACTGTTCAGTCTGACTGAAACCAGCCTGAAAGTGCTAGCATGTTTCTGCTGTCAGTGTCCTCCATTATTTGTATTTGTAGGAATGAATAAAGATTGAGTTTGTGGTTCAGCTCAGAGGTTTGATCTTCCTGAACGTTGTCGTCTTCTACTGCTTCATTTCTTCATTTCGTTTCACATGTAAAGGTGTAGTGGGGGGCGGGTCTTCACACCAAGAACCACCTGTGTGGCGTCTTGCTGTCAGTCGTCCTCCTGCAGGGATGCTGGGACGTCCTGCAGGGGGAGGATGGAGACGCTCTCTCCTCCATCCTCAGTTGCCTCCTGATTAGTCTGTCCAGCCGTCTAAGCTCTTAATCTTTCTGTCTCCTTCCCCCTCTCTTCACTCATCATCCCTCCATCCAGAAATACATCCCTGAGCCTGCAGCCTGTTGCATCCCTTTATCTGCCCATCTTCCTCTCCTCCTGGAGCTGCTCCTCCTCCTCCTCTTCGTTTGTTTTGACTCCTGCTGTGTAGCCGCGTTGATTCCGAGCGCCTCGCACAGACGCACAGTCTGTCCTTGTGGAGCCACTTTGCCCCACATGCTGCAGATAGCAGGTATCTGTCTTACCCATGATGCACCAGGGCGCTCCGATCCCAAGTGGCGCCTTGAGTTTGTGTTATGTGTCAAAAGGTGATTTCACACGATCAACACAACACTGTCATTTAGTAAAAGTGTGGCTTTTATGGAGAGTTGTGTTAGTTGTTTTTCTTGTGAGATCCATTTTTTTTTAGCAATGAGACTTTTTTTGCATTTTTGTTTACTTTGCAGTTGGGTTTTTGTGTGTTCAGCATCTGTACTTTAACGTTGTGTGTTTGTGTTTTACTGACTGTATGTTGTGTTCTGCCCCCTCCACAGTGTGAAGTTGCAGACATTTACACAGCAAACCCCGCCCCCTCCTGCCCCGCCCCTGAGAAACTTGAGCGAGTAAACGAAAAGAACGGTAATTATGCTCCTTTCATCCCTCCTTCATCCTCTCCTCTTCCTCATTTTTCCTCCCCCCTCCTCACCTGCCTGTCCTCTGGGGGGGTCAGGGCTCTGTCTAGTTCCTGGCTGTGGAGCTTCAGGCTCAGTTTTCTTTTGCCACACTGTACTGTCAGGTTTGCGTCACAGGTTAGATCTCCTCCTCTGGGTGCTGTGCAGCAGCGGTTCCACGCTCTCAGCTGTCCAAATGTCTCCACACATTTCAGGAAAGTGGGATTTCATGGAGGAGCCCAACAAACGTCTCCATCAGAGGACGCCGTGGACGTTTGACGGACAAATTTTAAGAACCACTTCAGAGTGGGACTTCACACAGCTTTGTCTCAGTTACGCAGTGTGTCCACTGGGGGCAGACATCTTAGTAGCATGGAGGGATTGTGGGTAAATAGCTGAGCTTTCAGGTGTTTTGGGACTGGAGGGATCAGTGTGTGTGTCTCCTAAGGGAGGCGCTCAAAGCACATGTGAGGAAGACTGAGGTTAGGACAGCCGCCATAAACCAGGAAGTACCAAATGCTGCAGTTCCTCTAAAGGCCACCGGGGGCTGGCTGCAGATGGAGACTGACCTGCATGCAGAGGAGTTCACCCAAACACCTATCTCAGGTCTAAACAGAGGCGCTTGTTCCTGTTTTAGGTTTACCGCTGCTTGCCGTCCAGCCGGGGGTCACTTTGGGGGGGGGGCGTGTAGGGGCTGTGGTGTAGATTTTCTACATCGCCACGTCACTTAATGCCTCTAACCCCAAAAACTCAAACATCTCCAGCCGTCAGTCTTTTGGATTGAGGAGGATGAGGAGGCTCACAGCATCGCTCCTGATTGGTCGAGAGAGAGCTGGTGAACTTTGCCCCCCCCCCCCCCCCCCCCGGTTGATGCTATCTGAAGACGTTATCACAGCAGGTCTGAGCTGCTCTCTGCTGCACAGCAAACACAGACGCACAACGGTGAATGTGTAACTGAGTCGGGGGGGGGGGGGGGTGAGCCTGAAAGACCGGATGATGTAAGAGGAGGGCGGGGTCACCGTCACTGAAGGAGAGGCACTGGAAAGGTGCGAGGCGCAGAAACTGAAGCCGACCGCCGTTTGTGTGAACAAGTTCAGGCAGGAGGGGGAGGTTTGGGAGGCGGAGGAGGGGGAGTCAATCTCTCCTCCACATGGGGAGGCAGCACCTCCTGACTTCCTGTTAGAGTACAGACCCGCTTGGGTCTGTTTTTTGGAGCGTTTTAGTGTATTTTAGGGTTAAAACTGTTTGTTTGTTTCTAATGGAATAATCTAAGAGAACAGACGGCAGAGAGCCAGAAGGTGAAGGTTTGAGCTCCACCTGTCAGAGCGGAGGATTCCTCATTCATTCATCTGAAACCACGGCTGAGTTCAGAACAACCAGCTGCTGAACGATGGTGTCAACCTGGAAGACAGAAGCTCTTGGACTCGCCGTAAAGCTTCCACATGCATTCATGTCATCGGTCGGCTCTTCTTAGCCGCTCTTCTCCTGCTGAAGAGTTGAAACCACGTCGACACTGGAGCTAAAGCTGTGGTGCTGCGCACACAGCCGGCGTGTCAGCGGGCGTGTCAGCGGGCGTGTCAGCGGGCGTGTCAGCGGGCGTGTCGGCGCCTTCAAGAGCGCTCTTCGACCTGCGTGTTCACACTGGACCAAAGCCAGCGCGTGTACTCACACATGGAAGACGCTTGGAGCCGACGGTCAAAGCGTTTCACCAAACCTGCTGATCTGGCGTTTTCTCACACGAACCACAATCATTCCCGCCTTCCGTCCACGTGTCACCGCCAAACCCAAGTCCCTGATTCCTCCAAGTTGAACGGGTTGAACTTTCAACAGCTGCACGTTTTTTTACGCATTTCCACGGCCTCATGGGAAGCTTGGGGCCACATTGCCGGGGGTGGGGTGAACGTAGCATTAAAGGGTTAACCATCTATGACTCAAATGAACATGTTGCCATGGAAACCATACACTAGCATGTGTTGTAAAACGTCTTTCATTTAAGGGTGGAAAAAAAAGGCAACTTTTAAAATGAGTTGTTACAGACTTGAGCCACACCGAGGTAAACAAACGCATGACGGTCATGTGGGCGGAGCTACTGAAACTCCAGGGGAAAAAAGAACATTTATTCCTCCTAGAGGACCAAAAATCGTCTCAAGTTTGTCAGAAACGATGCTGTTAATGTAAGTGTAACATTTTTCAAGGCCACGCCACCTAGCGGGGCAGAGGAGTCACTGTGGGGTTAAGCTCCGCCCACAGCGGAGGACAAGTGGCTGCTTGTTTCATCTTTAGATCATAAGTTTACATTAATGATGGAGTTTTTTCTGCTGTTTGTTGGAAGGAGGTGAAGCCTTTGGAAGATCATGAAGGTGGGGGTGGGGTGGGGGTGTGGGGGGTAATAAATAGCTAGCATATGGTGACCGGATCGTGTCCTCCCCCCACTCCTCATGCATCCCATCATCCGTTCTGAGGGCCGAGTGTCAGCCGACACCGACTCAGATGTGCCCCCCCACTAACGGATAGAAATGGAGGGGGGTGTCATAAAAATGGGGGGGTGGAGTCTGCAGCAGGTGTGCTCTGTCCCTCTGGAAGCTCACCTGCTAAATGGAGGAAAAGGAGGCGCAGGCAGGAAGCTTCCTCCTCCCCCTTCACACTCACCCCTCCATCACATCATTTACACCCCCCACCCCCCGCTTAAACACGCGTGCTCCCCCAGCAGGATGCAGACTGCTTTGAGTCTTCATCACACCTGCTGAAATCCTTTTCCACCAGCAGAAATGACAGCTGGACCCGCGATGCGTTCAGGTGCAGCTCATTCGGACTTGTGTGGTGGGTTTCAAACCAACAACCATCTACATCACCAAAAGACCTCCCCAGAAGAAACAGTGCCACAGGTGTGGGACGTGTGTTGTCTGCTCCCAGAAGTGTTCTCTTCCTGATTTCAGCCGCTCTCAGGAAGCTTCTGATGGTTTGAGCCCCAAATCCACCCACCCGGTCCCGTTTTTAGAGTCTTTGCTACGCCTTGGCCACGCCGCATGTTTTGGATGCAGAGCCTGAAAACTGACTTAAAACTTGCATAGCCTTTCTGCTGTCTTCTGGGTCCAGATGACCCAACTACCAATGTTAATGTCCCTCTAAGGCACTTTAACACTGGGAGTTGGGTCATCTAGACCCACTAGACAGTGCACTGAACCTTTTTTCTTCAATGATTTGTGATCTTCACTGGTGTCCATGGATTACATGAAATCCTCTCCACCTTTATCCACCTTTGTCATGGTAGGGAGAACACGTCAAAGTAAGGGTGGGGTCATCTGGACCCCATAAGATAGCAGGAACATGAGAGCTTTGAACGCGGAACCCGGAAATGGGCGTGTCTACATGTATGGCTGGCAAAGCGTCCGTTGACGGAGGACGTCCAGTTTGTGATAATGCTCACTTGGTCGGCCGTGACCCCGCCTACACCACGGTTACTTTTCTGTTTTAAATTGCTTTGTCCAAAAGAAGACCATTTGATACGTGGTGCAGCGCGTTGTCATGGTAACAGCTGACCTGGACTGCGGCAGCAAAGGACATCAGTTCAGAGAGAAAGTTCACTTCTTACCGCTTGTTTTTGTCCAGATGATGAAGCTAAAGTTTGTTTTAAAGAGGAACATTTAAACGAGGCGCAAAAACTTTATAATTATTTTATAACCCACGCCCAGCAGCCAATCAGAGTGGAGTATTCACCCTGACCATGGGATATTGACTTGAATTGGAAGTGGTCACTTGAACGCATGTTTGCGAGGCGGTGGTGGATCTGGAGGATCCACCCGAACCATGTGATCAGTCTGGACCCGGGGATGCTGCACCTTCAGGAGCTGGTGGAGGTCTGATGCTCGGGGTGGTGGGCGGCCCGCTAACGCACAGCAGTGTCATCATGGAGCCCTTTCTCTGATGGGGAGGACGAAGAGGTCTTTCTCTGAACGTCTGCTTTTCCCACCAGGAGCGGCTGCTGGTTCTGCTCCTCTGAATGCAGCTAACTCCATCTTCCTGTTCCTCTGGAAACTCCTCTTCATCTCTATTTCCCTCCTCTTCATCTCTCCATCTGCTGCCATTCGTTTCTCCAGGCTGTAAAAATGCTGCCTGTGCATCACATCAGAGTGTTGTGTGTGTGTGTGTGTGTGTGTGTGTATGTGTGTGTGTCGTGCGCCTCTGTGGCGTGTGCACCTGCCCCGGCGCTGTAACCGTCCTGTCAGAGCAGCGACTCCCTCAGAGGTCAGTGGAAACAGAACTCTGATCCAGCTGTCAGCCGTCCATCAGAGCTGCACCCGTCCGTCCGCCTGTGTGTGTGTGTGTGGGGGGGGTGGGTGTGGGGGGGGGTGGAGCTTCATCGACCAAAACAAACCAGCTTTGTTTGATTAACTTAGAGGGGGGGCTCACAGCTGTGCACCCCCATAACAAGCGCACCTTTTTCCTGACAGCTGTCTGCGGCGGTCAGCACGTGCACAGCTGGCGAGCGCGTGTTTCAGCAATGCAGCTGAATGAGACCGCCCGGTTCTTCGCTTCAGTCCACTTTGGTTTGGTTCTGAAAAGCAGATCTAGTGGTTAAAGTGGAACTTTCTCCCCACAAAGCGAACGTTTTTACCCCAAGAATAAACAAGAAGATATAAAAAGGAGAAAGGAAAAACATTCCTTGGATTTCATTCGTCAAAATTCAGCTTATAAATAAAGATTGATTCAAACGGTTGATCTTTGGAAACCTAACTTTGAAGTCAAATATTGATTTATGTCTTAATTTACTCACTATGTCGGGTTTCCAAATCCCCAATTCTCAAACCCACTGCCCCGCACATTTCCCAGAAGTCTCTGCAAAAAACTATTGATGCTCACTAGATTATGCAAATATAGACCACAATGCATTGTGTTTCTACAAGTTTTCAGAACACAGTGGATTCATAAAAAGCCTTAATTAAATGTTCATATTTATACGGATTTTGTTTCGGCTGAGGGATGACATCACATCTGCCGTTAATGAAAAAGTTCTGCGTTAGTCCGGCTGACTGATAGTCCAGTTCTGGATGTTAAGTCTGTCGCTATGGAAGAATTCCACTGAGCGCGATGGAAGACTGAGCGGCTCTTCCACTGTCTTATTGTCAGTAGCAAATACTGACACACACGCCTACAGCGCCCTCTAGCGGCTGCTGCTATGTAATTTAACAATCCTATTCGAGTCGCACCCGAGCACAAGTCCCATCCTGGCCAAACGATGCAGAAAAATGTGAGTTGTACTTGGAAAGATCCAAAAGCCTTCCAGGCTTTGGGGAGTACTGAGGGATTCGGACAGCACCATGGTAGTCACCTGTGTTTGATCACTTTTGCTGGTTTTTCTTCGTCGTCTCTAACAGTAGGTCGGAAACTGTTTGATCAACTTTTATTTTAGTTGCTCGGTAAACTCCCCCTGCTGGATGTGCACAAGGATGCATGTGACCTTCAGTGAACCGAATGCATTCTGCCTATACTGTCTCCATGGCAACAGGCAAAGTGTTGGTAGACTCCTGCTTCCTCAGGTGGGTGTTTCTGCTAAACTTCAGACAGCTTCTCAGCGTCTCCTCCCGCAGAGACACGCTTTCCGTCCCAGGATGCTCCTCTGGCGGTCGGCTCCTCGCCGACCTCCGTCTGAAAGCTGACCGCAGCAGACCTCAGGGGTCTGGAAGAATCTGGTCCGTCTCTGACCTGTTCAGACCTGAGAGCGACGGTAAAAAGGGTCTGCGAGGACGCTCCTTTTGAAGTTGAGGGACAAACACACTTCGGCTGTTCCTGAGCTGGGGCAGGAAGTGGCCGGCTGTGGAGAGCGCCTTCCTGTGGGGGCTGCCCCACAGGAAACTGTAATTAGCCTCTCCTTCTCCTCCTCCCTGAAAGAAGGCCCCTTGCCTTCTGCATCCTCCTCCCTCGCTGTCTCCATCTCTCCCTTGCGGGCCTCCCAGTCGCCGTAGAAACAGGTGTGAGGGTCTAACCCTCCCCCGGTTCAGAGAACTGCTGTTCTGGTCGACTCGTCACAACCAGGACAACATCTGATGGAAGCAGGAAAACTCCAGTAAAAACCCAAGATGTCAGAATCCATCAGACCCCCCCCCCCTCCTCGCCGACCTCTAATGACCCCTTCGCCGACCTCTGATGCTACCCCCGCCTCTGTTTAAGTTCCTCTGTGCCTCTGTTGAGTCTTCAGAAGCAGAGTAAACAGCTGTACGTTTGTCATCACAGTCATGGAGAACGCCACAGAGGAGCTGCAGCCGGAGGGAGGAGCTACTGCTGAGCTCCACAAGGAAGAGGCGGAGCTAAAAGAGAAAGTACCTCAACAGGAGCCAAAAGGTAAGAACAGGCCGTCATCTACCAGCCGCCGGCGTGCACCCTGAAGAAACGTGACGCTGAGCGCTCCCCTGCAGAAGCCATGAACGGCGTGCTGGAGAAGGCCAAGGAGGCGGCGGGGGGAGAGGAGCTGTCCTCCATCAACGCCATGATGTCAGCCGTGATGTCAGCGGCGGGGACCATCAACGGAGGGGACGCGGACAACGAGAGTGGAGCAGCGTCGGGGAACTCCTCCGCTGGCCCTTCCCCCAGGTGAGCACCAGGGACCAAGAGCATCCCATAATATTCAGCCAGCTGCTGATAACTGCAGTAGATTGACTGATAGAGGATCAACGTTTTAATCAAATTCATCCAAAGTAGAAAATGGATTAACTGTGAGAAAGAAACGACTCACAGCGCCCCTAGTGGACAGAAATGGGACTCTTCTGCAGGTCACAATACTTTACAGTACAGGTAGATCTCAGTAGTAATAAAGTACTACAGTAATTATGCAGCCAAAAAGTCAACAATAAGAAGATGCATGTATTACAAATGGGTAATTGCTGTCATTTTAAAAAGTTTTCCTTTTAGGTCATAGGTGTGAGCTGTAGCGCCCCCTGTTGACGATGGGGCAATCAGTGATTTTTAGAACCCACATTGTAGTACCGCCCCCTCTGGGGGGGAGGAGGGTTCTTCAGGCTGAACTGTGTTCCTCTCTGCAGTCCCTCACCCGGCAAGTTAGTGACGGCCGCGACGAGAGCTCCGCCCAGCCGCAACGCAAGACGCACCCAGGTAACCATGCAGCCAGCTCTGACCTCCCATCATGCTCTGCGGCATTCCGCTGCCTCATGTATGCACATGAGGTCCAGATGGGGGGGTTGTGGTTCTGTTTTAAAGCAGGGGTTAACCATAGACCTCAGGCTCAAAAAGGTGACTACATTAAGGCTGTGACTACATTACCCATGATGGGTAATGTAGTCACAGCCTTAATGCCTTAATGCCTTAATGTACATGATCAAAAACCCACCAATCACAGTCCGTCTGTTTACACGGAGAGGATCAGTCACAGTAAAAACCCATTTTTTGGTCGGATCTGGTTTCAGCGTTTTCCTCTCTGCAGGACGCCAAAGACGACAGCTCCGCCTACATCTGTCCACTTTGCGACAAGAACTGCCAGACTCAGCACCAGCTGACCATGCACATCCGACAGGTGAGTGTGTCCCCCTCCCCCCCCACCCCCCCGCCGCCGCCTCATCCACCACGGAGCTCTGATGCCCGCGCTCTCCCTGCAGCACAACGCCGACACCGGCGCCACCGACCACTCCTGCAGCATCTGTGGGAAGTGCCTGAGCTCGGCCTCGTCGCTGGACAGACACATGCTGGTGCACAGCGGCGAGCGGCCGTACAAGTGCAGCGTCTGCGGGCAGACCTTCACCACCAACGGAAACATGCACAGGTGAACGCACGCCGCATGTGTGCGACCACAGACAGGAGGATGCTCAATGCATCCCCACTAACACGCACAAAAACACACCTACACACACAAGCAGCTACGCCCTGTCATTTATCAGTGACCCGCAGCCTCCATGACAGAGGCAACCGCCCTCTGTGTGTGTCTGTGTGTGTGTGTGTGTGTGTGTGTGTGTGTGTGTGTGTGTCTGTGTGCTTTCACAAAAACCCATGTGTAACACACATTTCTGTCCAAAGTGGTGAACACAAGGCAGAGTGTTTGGAAAGAAAGTTTGTGGGCTGAAGGAATGACTGTAGGCAGACACACAACACACACACACACAATAGACACACAATAAATGCACAACTCACAAGCAGACGCACAACACATAGACAACAGACAGAACAGACAGCGGATGCACACCACCAACTAAGATACACAACAGACCCAGAACACTCCACAGACAAAGAAGTTGCACAACACACTTAACAACACACAGCAGAAGTACAACACACAACAGGTGCTCAGGACATAAGAAGCACAACAGATACAGCACATGTGCATCAACACATAACAGACACACAGCAGACGCACAACAGGCACTGAAGACAGTCAATGGACACACAACAGATGCAACACACTCATGAAAGATACACAACAGAAACGCAAAAGACTCAAAATCTAAAAATCTGTTTTAGTCCAGCAGAAACACAAAATGCATTAAATGTGAAGTTAGAAAAAGACGCAGAACATGAAGAGAGAACGGAATAAACACAGAGAGGAGGCGGAGCTTGTCCTGACAGCATCCTGATTTGAGGAAGAGGAGGAGGAAGAAATGCTTTTTTCTCCTTCATTTTCCGGTTTTTCTATTCCAGCTTTGATTTTGCTTTCTCTCCCCGTGCCTGTATGCCTGCAGGTGTGTGTGTGTGTGAAAGTGAGTGTGTGGGTCTTTATGGCTGCATGCATGTGTGTATGAAGTTGTACTTGTGTGTTTCTTTGTGTGTTGATGTGTGTATGTGCAGTTGTGTGTTTGTGTTGAGCAGCTGTTTGCGACTCTTACCCAAAGTTGCCTTTCAGCTGACTCAGCATCTTCCTGGCGCTCTGATTGGCCGCTCTGGGGTCACAGTGCAGTTGGAGGTGGGCGGACTTTGCTCCTAGCTTGGCCGCCTCCTCCTCTGCGCTGTGATTGGTTGGTGGGCTTTTCCTGTCAGCTGCTCTCAGATCTGCTGACCGGGAGTCAGGACTTCTTTGGGCGTCCTGCTGCCTGCTCGTCGCCTCTATTAATAGATGAAAATGAGCAGGGGGACGCTCCTCCTCCTCCTCCCATCACCTCCTGTTTTCCCCCCTCATGCAGTCAGGGTTCTCCTCCTCTACCCTGCCTCCTTCTCTTTGTCTTCTTCACTCATTTTCTCCTCCTCTCCTCTCTCCTCCACCATATTGCTGATCTCCACATATGTGACATAAACACACCTGTCCACTTTAAGCCCCGCCCCCTGTGGTTCTGAAATGATGACCTAGATCTCCTGTGACTTCTCCTCTCAGACACATGAAGATCCACGAGAAGGACCCGGCCAGCGGCCTGCTGCCCATCAGCAGTCCCCCCTCCCCTACCAAACGCCGCCGCCCCTCCGTGAAAAGGAGGCAGGCCCAGGAGGAGGAGAACGAAGACGAACCGCAGAGCAAGAAGGTACGGACCCGCCCCTTCTCTTCAGACTCATGCTGTGGTGCGGGGGGGCTCACAGGGTGTGGTGTGTTCAGGTGATGGAGGACGGCGTGGCCGAGGAGGAGGCTGTGGGGGCGGGGCTAGGCTCAGAGGAGGAGCTGCTACCGTGTCCCATCTGCTTCAAGACCTGCAGCTCCAGACTGGATCTGGATGCTCACATGGACTCGCACCCTGACACCGCCCTGAGGTACCCCACCCTCCCTTACCTGAGCCCCCACCCCCCCTTTGCTGTCTGTTGACCTTGTTCAGAAAGAAAATCCAGGAGGCTGGTGTAGAACAAAATGCAAGAGAAGAAGGAGGAGGGAGATGCGTTACGCTGAAGCACATGTCGACCCCCAACCCCCCCCCATAAAGATAACCAAACTCTGTCACCATGGAAACGGCCCTTACCAAACACAACACGGCATGAGGGAAGCGGAGAAAGTGGTGAGGATGAGACAATCGACAGCAGAGCAGTGATGAAGAGGGATGGAGCAGAGCAAAAAACTCCAGGTGGAAAGGAGGAGAACATCAGGGAGGGGAGGGAGGGGAGGGAGGGGAGGGAGGGAGGGAGGTCAGCAGGCGGCGCTGAGCTCGTTATGGAGGAAGGAGAATATTTAGCAGGTAATCCTTCTTAATCAGGCTGTAAGAGGATCTGCAGCACCGCGTGGAGGAGGATGGGAGGATGGAGGGGCTGTTCAGCACACCAGTTAGCCGGTTGATGCTCCTGAGCATAAAAGGAGCAGCGAGGAGAACCAGCCAGAGTCAGGTTCTCCTCCAGCGACCCTGCAGCTCAGTCTGCTCACCTGCAGTCACAGGAGTCTGCGCATCCTCATCCTACACATTTGCAGTTTTAGCATGACCTTTGACCTTTGTGAGGGTGGAGAGGTGGCAGTTTTCATTCATGAAGTGTGACCCCCCCCCCCCCCCCACACACACACACACTGTCAGCAGTTTGGTCTCATTTTTCTCCCCGCAAACTTTGGTATCAGTACAAACTGTAAACAACCAACACAACAACAAAAAGAAAACAACCAACAGTTGTTGTCCTGCAGTTTTCCATCATTTTAGGAGCTACATTTTTCAGATGACTTCTGACGATCGCAGATGTTTTCTCTGAGAAATGTGGACAATTGTCGCCTCCTTGTGGCCTCGTGGAGAACTGCGGCAAAAAGCAAACCTACATGTTCTCTTTAATGAGGTTCTGACGGGTGTTTTTGTCCCTGCAGGTGTGACCTCTGCTGCTTGTCTTTCCGAACCCACCGGGGGTTACTGCGCCACAACGCGGGGGTTCACAAACTCCTCCCCCAAGACCCCAACGGCCGCCCTTTCATCCAGAACAACCCCTCCATCCCCACCGGCTTCAACGACCTGGCCTTCATCGACTTCTCCTGCAAGAAGTTTGCTCAGATTGCGCAGGTATGCCGACCCCCATCTCTGTGGGCGTGGCCATGGTCTACGTCTGTTTACAATGCGGTATGTCAATCAGGTCTGGTGCGAGACGAATTTGCGGCGCTGCATCAGTAAGTTCCATCGCTTCGTCTGCGACGGCTGCGACAAGGCCTTCCCGCTGCGCTCGGCGTTGGAGCTGCATAAAAGCACCTCCCACCCCGACGCTCCTGCTGCCGCTGACGGCGCCAAAGAGAACGGCGAGGAAGGGGGAGCAGCGGAAAACGACACTAAAGGAGGGCAGAATGCTGAAGCCACGCCCCCAATTCAGGCCAACTTCCTGGAGGGTCTGGGCCTCCTGCACGTGTCAAAGGTCAGACCCAGATCCAGAACTCACTCTGGAGACCTGGACGACCCTCAGGAGATTAACCTCTCCCCCTCTAAAATTCCAGGTCAAGTCTGGCCCCACGGATGACGAGATCCACCAGGCCCACCTGGACAGTATAAAGGTGATTCATGTGGAGCCCCCCTCCTCCAGCCTCCCCCAAGAGCCCGCCTCCGCCTTCCTTTCTGGAGGTCTGGGGTTAACCCTGGGCCTGGGGGTGAGCGGGCTGGCTGCTCTCAGCATCCCGCTGCTGGAGGCGTCCAGCTCCGTATTGCAGGGTTTGTCTCAGGGGGACGCGCTGCGCCTGCTGTCCCTGCAGCCGTTCCAGAAGGGCTTCCTGCTGCAGCCTGACGGGGGCGCCAGCGCCGCCTCCTCCGGCGCCAAGCCCGGGGACGCGGGCGGAGGCGAGATCATGGAGCTAGCGGACATCCAGCAGATCCTCAAAGTGGCAGCTGCTGCACCCAATCAGATGGGACTGCCGCCTCTGGCCAAAGCCCCCGGATTCGCTGCAGGTGGGTGTCGGCCTGCGGCTCGAGCCGCCTGATTGGTCCTGCTTATTGGTGATGTCATAGACAAGCATTTCCTCTCCTGTAGGTCAGAGTCAGAAGGCGATGCCCCCGCTGAAACCCAAACCCCCCAACAGCCCCTGTTCCAGCCTGACGGCAACCACTCCGCCCCCCCTGCAGAGCTCCCAGCAGGCCTCTCTGGGCTGCATCAGCCCCGGCCTGCCACCCCCCACCCCCCACAAGGCGCCCCCGTCAGCCGGGACTGCGGGACAGGTGGATGCAGAAAGCTTGGGTGACTCCCCGGTCTCCGACTCGCCGCCCACTGCCATCACAGCTATGAACGAGGAGGCGGGGCTTGGAGGAAGGAAGCTGGGGACCAAAGGGGGGGCCAGCGCCGGCTCGGTCAAAGGCTCGTACCCCTGCCGCTTCTGCAACGAGGTGTTCGCCTTCTCCGGCGTCCTGCAGGCTCACATGCGCTTCCACCTGGGAATCCTCCCCCACCAATGCAACATCTGCGACTACGTGGCGCCGGACAAGGCCACGCTGATCCGCCACCTGCGCACGCACAGCGGGGAGCGGCCGTACGTCTGCCGCGTCTGCCACTACCCCTTCACTGTCAAGGCCAACTGCGAGCGCCACCTGAGAAAGAAGCACGCCAAGACCTCCAGGAAGGACATTGAGAAGAACATCAAGTACGTCACCTCCACCTCCACCACCATCTCTGCCCCCATCACCCCCTCCCCGGACTCGGAAACAGGCTGTGGCGGAGCGGAAACCACCTGCCGTTTCTGCGGCGAGGACCTGAAGAGCTACCGCGCGCTGCAGATCCACCTTCGCACGCACAACGGCTGCCAGAAGAAGCCGTTCGAGTGCCGACGCTGCGGCGCCGCCTTCCTGGCAAAGCGGAACTGCATCCACCACCTGCTGAAGCAGCACCCCGAGGTGCAGGAGCGGGAGATCGAGGAGCACATCGCCACGCTGCTGCCCGCCAGCGCCGCCGTCATGGCCGCCCGCACCGCTCCACCGAACGGGCTGAGTCCGGTTCAGGTTCTGTCGGCGGTGAAGGTGGAGGAGCTGCCCCACCTGGTTTACGCCGCAGACCTGGACCAGCCGCTCGACTTCTCCGCTAAGGGCCTCGGCAGCCGGGGGGGTTCTCCCGCAGTGAAGGTGGAGAACTTCGACTGCTCCGCCCTCGACCAGCCCATCGACCTCTCCATCCCCAGCAAGCGGCAGCGGAGGGAGGCGGGGCCTGACAGGGCGGACATCAAGACGGAGCAGAGCGGCGGCCTGGAGCAGACGCACGCCGTCACGTCGTCAAAGGACGAAAAGCTGGTGAGTGGTCTGCACCCCCACCCCCAGCTGGGCTGCTATCAGCTTCCGCCTGGTTCCACACCTCCCCCCACCCCACTCGTTGGCCCAGCACGCGCCCAGCGCCTCAAGCCACTGCTGCCCAAGCCCGCCTCCTCCACGGCGTCTCCGCCCTCCCTGAAGGAGCTGCCCCCGCTGGCCTCCATCGCGCAGATCATCAGCTCCGTCTCCACCGCGCAGGACCTGCTGAAGAGGGAGGCGGCCTCTCTGGACGGAAAACCCCATCTGCCCGCCGCCTCTTTAAACCCCCCCGCAGACGCGTCCGGCGCTGCAGCTGCTCAGAGCGAGGAGGCGCCAGACGGCAGGTACGTGACCTCCCCAGGACCGCCGTCACCTCCCCTCTCCCAGGCTGACGGCTGCTCCTCCCTCAGAAGGCGGTCTCGGAAGAAGCCGGCCTCGGTGGGGGGGAAGGAAAAGCCCGGCGCCGTCGACCTGGAGTCCAGCGGGGAGTTTGCGAGCGTGGAGAAGATGCTGGCCACCACCGACGCCAACAAGTTCAGCCCCTTCCTGAAGACCGGACCGGACCTGGCTGGAAAGAGAGGTACCGTCCCGGGGGGGGGGAGGGGGCGGTCTGAGAGACAGACTGACTGAACGTTTCCTGTCAACAGACCCGGACAGGATGGCAGGAGGAGCAGAGGAGAAGGAGGGAGGAGCAGCAGAGGAGGTGAAGCCCACAGCTCCTCAGTCCAAAGGGAAGAAGAACGCCTACTCCAACTCTGTCCAGAAGATGACCTGCCCCTTCTGCCCCCGCGTCTTCCCCTGGGCCAGCTCGCTGCAGCGCCACATGCTGACGCACACGGGTACACACACACACACACACAGACCCACACACACGCACACACACACAAACGCCTGAGCTCCTCCTCTCCGCTGCCCTCTGCAGGTCAGAAACCGTTTCCGTGTCCGCGCTGTGACGCCTTCTTTTCCACCAAGTCCAACTGTGAGCGCCACCTGCTGCGCAAACACGGCGTGACCCACCGGACGCTGCGCCGCAACGGCATCATTGAGAAGAAGGACGGAGACGAGGGCTCGCACGAAAGCGCAGGTCTGGAGGCGGAGCTTCCTCAAAAACCAACAGAATTTCATTTTGATTGATCATAAAAATGATTCTAAAATCTTAAATTCCTGCTGCTTTGATCAGAAATAAATATAAATATAAACAAAATCTGAGGTCAGAATGCAGATGTTGAGTCCTCACCTGATCCTGCAGAGAGCCAGTCGGAGACGGAACAGGTGACCCCAGAAGCACAGGTCAACGTGGACGCTAACCCCACCCCCGCTGGGGATAACCCCTCCCCTCGTGAAGGCACACAGCTAAGCCCCACCCACAAATCTAACCAAGGTCAGCTGCCTTAAAGAAACCGTGTTCTATAAATGAATTTGACATACAGAGGATGATGAGCAGGGTTCAGTTCTGGTTCTGATTTGGTTTCCAACAGTCCGAAATGTCTTCATGTTCTTTAACTGAAGTAATCGTCCACGGCTCAGTCTGCGTCTGCGTCTGCACTAATGAACTTTTCCCGCCCTGCAGACTGCAGCCCGTCTGCAGAGCGGCTGCAGGAGGAGACCCCCGAGCAGCTCGACCAGCAGGAGGCGCCGGAGCCCCCAGCAGCTCCTGCTAAACAGCATCTGCCCACTGGAAAGGTAATCTGATTACAGATGTATTTATACTGGCTGCTTTAGAAGAAGGAGGTTCAAATATGACTGAGGATGAGGATGAGGAAGATGAGTCTGTCTTCTTAGGTGGAGAGCACCGATGATGAAGACTGTCACAGCAACAAGAGTCTGGACCTAAACTTCGGCAAAAAGCTCATCGACTTTAAGCTCACCACGTCGTCCTCAGGCTCCGCCCCTCAGGATGAACAGCACGCCTCCTCCTCGCCACCTTCTGCCTCGGCCACGCCCGAGCCGACAGAGAGCCCCGAGGAGAAACTGACGGCCTCTCCCTCCCCAGCCTGCAGCTCGGCTCTGAGGGCGGAGTCCAAACACGTCTGTCACGTCTGCAGGAAGAGCTTCCGCTACGCCACCACACTCGCTCGCCACGAGAGAGCCCACGTCTCCGAGGAGACGCCCACAGACGAAGCCCCGCCCATGAGGAAAGAGGAGCCAACAGAGAGCAAAGCGGCTGAAGAGGAGACCGAAGACCAGGAGCTGGACATGGAGGAAGGAGGGAAGGAAGGAGACAGCGAAGGAGGAGAGACTGGAGAGTCAGAGGAGGAGAAAGAGAAGGAGGAGAGGAGCGACGAGGAGACGTCCGAACCAAAGAGTGCGGAGGGAGGGGAGGCGGCGGGGGGGCGGGTCGACAAGAGGAAGAAGATCTGCTCTGTGTGTGGGAAAAGGTTCTGGTCCCTCCAGGACCTGACCCGGCACATGAGGTCGCACACAGGTATGGCGCCGCCCACCACACTGGTCGCTCCGTTTGGGGTCCGGCCGCTCACCGCCTCCCCCTTTTTGTCTGCAGGGGAGCGGCCGTACAAGTGCCAGACCTGTGAGAGGACCTTCACGCTGAAGCACAGCCTGGTCCGACACCAGAGGATCCACCAGAAGCTGCGCGGCGCCGATGGCTCGTCCGCCGCCAACGACGACGCCAGCGAGGACGGGGACTCCTGCACCCCCACCCCCACCTCCACGTGCCCCCCCTCAGAGAACGAGAGCGAGTGCGGCAGTACCGTCGTCGGGGCCAAGGAGCTGGAGGAGGAGGACGTCGGGAAAGAGGACGGCGAGGGTCAGCAGGAGGATCTGCCCGCCACGGAGGTGGACCTTCCCGCCAAGCAGCCCGATTCAGAACCTGAGCAGCACCAGGAACCAGAACCGGACTCCGCAGCGCCCCCCACTGACCAGCAAGCTACTGAATCAAAGAGCAGCATCGACTCGCAGGCGGCATCCCCCAAAGACCCCCCCACGCCCTCCAGCTCCCCAGCTGGAGACGCCACCGCGGCCCCCAGCACTCAAGGCTTCATCCAGGGGCTGCTGGAGATCCACAGCAAGCCCCCCCTGGAGCACATAGTTCCCAACGGAAAGCCTCCTCTGGTGGGGGTAGACTGAACCCCCCCTCAGCCAGCATCACCGCCGTGCCATTCATGATGCAAACCCAGCGGGCGGGGTCCCGGCGGACGCACGGCGGACGCACGGAAACCTCGTTTTCTTGAAGTGCCTTAACTACTAGTCCTGCGTGGAAGCGAGTCTGCATGGAGGACGAGTTCCTTTTATAGCTTTTTATGACACTGATCGACTCTTTTTTTGTGCGGGGAATCTAGATTTCAGCAATAAAATTAATATACGATCGCAGTTTATTATTGTTCTAGATCTTTTTTTTTTTGAGTTGATGATCAAATGCAGAGAATGACGGGACTGAAGCAGACTGTCGGTGCGGCAGACCCCCTCCCCCCACCATGCGTGGCCCCCCCAGCGCCGCTTCACCAGCAAGTCTCTCACTGTGACCCCAGGAGGAGGTCGTAACTGGAAAACGCAGAAGGTCGGCTCCCGGCCGACCCCATCTCTTTGCTGATTCAGCAAACATGGACGTTCACAAACTCAAGTAAAACTTTGACAGGAAGTGGAGTTTCCTATCACACTATTGATCTTTGCCCCCTCCGGATTTTTTTGTTCTTGAATTATACTCCTCAGTTGATTCCATGTGTGTATAAAGGTTTTGTTTTTCAGCATGTGTGCGATTAGCAGTGATATTTAGGTGTGGGGAGGTGAATAATTAGTTGTTTTTATTTGATAACTGAACAAATCATTTTGTGAGTGTGAATGTGTGCCACCCTGTAGTGTTATTTTAGGGTTAATGCCAGGGCCTCCAGCGCTAACACCTGCCCAACTTGTGTTTACCTCAACCTTCAACTTTCAACTGCACCCATGAAGGCGTCCGGCAGCAGCGCCGTGTGCCGACTCTTTGATCGCTCGTCTTCCATAAGGTGGTTCGCAGAGTAACGTCAGGGAAGCTTCATTGTTCCAGCACAGGCTAACTCACGCTAACGTGCAAGTAGCAGCTTGGACGACACGCTACTTGAACCAGTTAGCATCACTAAAATCTAAATGTCGGAGGTTAAAGTGTTTTTCTGAATTAGCTTAGTCCTGACCACAGCTCAGATAAGGAGTGGGTAATGGTTGAAACATTTTTGTATCAAGTTATCCGCCAGCTTAAAGCTAGCTTAAATGAGCTCAAATAGCAGTTTTAACCTGTAGTTTTGCTAATCATAACCGGCGACTAAACAGCTAATTAAAAGTCATAGCTAACAGCAACATCTTGAGTTCTTGACCAATAATTCAGGGTTTTACACGTTAGCCTAACCTTATCTTCCTGTTAGCTAAGCTACACGCTACTTGTAAAAATGAAACAATCTAAATTTCCAAATTAATTTGAAATTTGTTAACCCCTAAAATGTACATAACAAAATGATTGTTTCAAGGACTCCGCCTGAGTTGGCTTCAGTCCTAAATTCATGCTAGCCATCTGAGAATAAATGACTTGGCTAGCTAATCATCAAGCTAGCCTCTAGCTTGCTAGCTTCAAAGTATCTGAAGTTTCCCTGACGTCCTGCAGCACCACGCCTTGACTGGATCAGGCCTAGAAAAAGCTGCATTTTCCTAACATGCAAAGTTTTTCCTCTAAATGTCTAAACAAACACGAGGAGGTCGGCTTCAGAGACAATCATTTTACCCGTTTTAGTGTTTCTTAAGTGTATGAGCCTGCTGCGCACGCAAAACCGCGTCAAGGGGCTAGATAACCTCGCGTAGCATGACCTGGTTATTAATTCTGATAGGCTAGTGGGGCAGGTTTGTATTTTCTTGTTTGTGTTTAGATCAGTATAGCCAGTTTTCCATGTCATAGTTAGTTTTTTCTAAACATTAACCAACCTCGTAAACAAATCCAGCCTGAGCGTCTCCCTGCAGATGTGGCAGCAGAGGCCGGTTAAAGCACAAAAAGCACAGCTTCTGGGATGGACGGTGCTGCACAGGGGCACCAGACCTCCTGCTTACTCCTGTTTGTATGATTTCTGCGAGACACAATCAAGAGGGAGTGAGCTGGTTCCTTCAGACTGTTCAAGCAGTTAAGAACTCAAAGTCCCAGCAGCCTTGACAGAAGAAACGTTTTACCCTCAGCTCCATTAAGTCACATTTGCCTTTTTCCGTCAGTTTGACGAAAGCTAATGAAACTAAAACTATTTAATTGGAAAAATGAGCTGTTAGGTTTAGAATAACTAATAATGATTCCATTGCATAAATGTTTAGCTGTAGCTTAGCTAACACTGCTTGCCCTTTAGCTAAAGATGCTAACAGCAACCTGTTAGCTGTGATTAGCCGCTGCTGAATCTGATCTGCTGTTGGCATGTGAAAAAGAAGCAGTTTCATTCCTGTTTCCTAACTTTTGAAACAAACTGACTAATAAAGGTTGTGAAGAAAAAGTCAAATGCCACAATGCTAAAGGGCTACGAGGCGGACGCTTGCATTTGGGATGCCTCTTCCACAGCTCAGTCTGCAGCAGCTGCTGCTGCTGCTGTGAAGCATCAGCCTCTGTGTGAACAGATGAAGCTGATTCCCTCTGAACGGTCCTGTTGGCGCTCTGCTCCCTCTGCAGTGGAAACGTGCACTCACCTGACTATGTGTGTGTGTGTGTGTGTGTGCGCGCAGCCGTTTGAATACTGGACTTCCACTCGAATGCATGTGAATTGTTTTTAGGTGTATTTATTTGGAGGTCAGGCGTGCGTGTGTGAATGTGAGCCGTCTTTCTACGATGATCGAGAAGAAGCCATGTGTGAGAATCTCACTTTGATGCTGCAGAACTGTTATGAGGAACTGATGGTTTGTGTTGTGGACTTCACGGTCCAGCGGGCCGGCATACAACTCGCAATAAGAACCTCTGAATTCAAAAGCTTTATGTAGATCTCCTGTAAATGAGGGGTCGTTGGAGACCGTTGATTCTGTCTGTAGTTTAGAGTTTTTCCTCTATGATTTGTTAATGCATATAAAACTGTGAAAATCCACCGTGTTCAGTTAAAGGGTGACTTTTAGGTTAGATTTTTTTTTTTTTTTTTGCATGTCAATCTAATGTGTTCATTTATGGATAATTTCTTTCTTTACATCTTCTACACATATATAAATATAAAACTATGTAATCTCGCTCTCAGGGTCTTTCACAAATCCATCATTGGAAATGCTTTGTTCTCTCCTCTCCTGAGCGCATCCACTCCAGATCCACCCCCACCCTGCCCTTTTTTTAAATTCATGTCTTGGATCTGTAAATCACTACATTCAGCACTTGACTGTGAACTCACCGTCACCTAACAGAAGATGAGCTTTGCATTGACACTCTCCCCGTTTTCTGCTTTAAACTGTGTCTATCGATCATGACGTTCAAGTGCACTGGACCTCAGTCACGCAGCATTAACCCCACTGTCCTCCTGTGATGGCCTCCTGTTGCGCCTCCTGTTGCGCCTCCTGCTGTTAGAAAACGTGGCAGTGTTTCACTAAGTCAAGAGATGTAAACCTCTATATTCAAACCAATAGAAAAGCAATAAAGGCTATATTAAGAAAAGCTGTGTCGGTCAAACGTGTCTGAAATGTCTTAAGATGGTTTTAAAAACTGTTTCAGAAGAACATTTTTTTAACATCTGCAACAACTGGATCCATCCATCCAGTTTCTGAACTAAATCCCTTTTGGGGTCACAGGGTTGCTTTGGCCAACCCAGTTACTGATGGACGAAGGCGGGGTACATCCTCTACGGGTCGCCAGTCAGTCCCAGGGCCGCTCAACTCCACATCTACACCTAGGGATAAAATAAATTCAGCAATCAACCTATGAAGCTTGTTTTTGGACTGTGGAGGGAAACCGGACTTCAAGTATAAAACCCACACATGCACGAGGATAACATGTAAACTCCACACAGAAAGAACCCAGACCTGAACTTGAGCCTTCTCTCTGTGAGGTGAGCACACTAAACACTGTTCCACAGCGCAGCCTAACTTTAGTAAATTATATTAAATTGTTCTGTCAAAGCAGGCTTCTCTAAAGTACATTTTATTTCCAAATCTGGGTCAAAACAGGGCAACAGCCCTGCAGCCAACCTGCCTGGATAGAGTCTGTACCTTCCAGAAGACTTGAAGCTTAAAGTCTTTTTTTCTTAAGGTCCACCTGAAGCTGTCTTTCTTCAACCACAATGAAGCCATTCTTTCAGCCATTCCAGGAGTTCTTTTCAAGGAGTTGTTCCTCTGTGCCCTTTTTGGAGCCGTTCCTCAGAGCCATTCTAGAAGTCCTTCCTCTGAAATGTTCTTGGAGTCGTTTTTCTGAGCCATTCAAGGAGTTATTGCTAAGAGCCATTCTAGGAGTCAATCCTGTGAGCTATTCAAAGAGTTCTTCATCTGAGCTGTTCTTGAAGCAGTTCTAGGACTATTTCCAGGAGTCATTTTTCTGAGCCATTTAAGGTGTCGTTCCTTGGAGCAATGCAAGGAGTCGTTTCTTAAAGCCGTTCAGGGAGCCGTTCTTGGAGCTGTTCAGGGAGCCGTTCTAAAAGCGGTTCTAGGAGCATTTTTGGAGCCGTTCTAGTAGTCCTTCCTCTAAGCCATTCAAAGAATGGTTCTTGCAGCTAGAGGTAAGGTCTTAAGCCCGAGCCCGACCCGACCCGCTCTAAATGACAATCATTACGTTCGGGTCGGTTCGGGCCGGGCTTCTCTCTCGCTGACTTTTTTAATAAATATATTGTAATGTCTGCAAAGAAGCTCCTTAGGCGGCGGTTGTCAAACAGCTCTTTATTATTCCGGTTTGTCAGAACGGTTACCGCACGAACCGAAAGGCACAGCCAGCTTCTTACTCAGAGGGAGAACGTTCACCGACCCCCCCCCCTCCCTCAAGGAGAAACTTCAGACAGGGGAACTGAAAAGGCAAACGCGCACCGCTGCGGCTGCAGTATTTCCCGCGTAATGAAACGAGTGCTTATCATCCAGATCTCTCTGTCACTCTCTCTGTCTGGCCTCTTATTCTGTGTTCCAGCGTTATTTCATTGATCAGATGCATTTGTCATGGAGGGAGGAACCTATGCGCAGCGCTTCCAGCTGAACTCTATGCCACAACAGCAGCTTATACGCGCGCGGCTGCAGTGACCACTCTTTGTTAGAAAGAAAATAACTTTCATAATCATAAAAATATGTAGATTATTTTACCTTTAAGAAATCTGGCTGGGTTTTTTTCTGCCAAAAATCCTATGGGATAAATTGAAATTTCGGGTTTGCTTCGGGCTCGGTCCTGCAAATCAAGTTAATCGGTCGAGTTCGGGTCAAGTTCAGCTTTAATGCCCGCGGGCCTGTGTCGGGTCGGGCCGGATTTTTTAGGCCCGATCTTACCTCTACTTGCAACCAGTCTTAGAGCTGTTCTTTTAACTGTTCTTGTAACTGTTCTTAAAAACTGTTTTTGGAATTGTTCTTGAATCCATTCTTGGAGCAGTTCCTATGATCCATTAAAGGAGTCATTTCTCTGAGCACCTTTAAGAGTTGTTCCTCAGGGCCTTTTTTAAAGCTGTTCTTGGAGCTGTTCTTAGAACTGTTCTTGAAACCGTCTTTGGAGCTTTCTTGAAACTGTTCTTAAAACTATTGTTGGAGTTGTTTTCTGAACTGTTCTTGGAGCCGTTCCTCTGAGTCATTCAAGGAGTCCTTCCTTGTAACAACGTAACCCTTGTTCTATCCTAGGCACTTTACCGTTGGGAGTTGGGTCATCTAGACCCACTAAACAGAGCTCTGAACCTTTTTTTTTTCAATGATTTGTGATCTTCACTGGTTCAATGGATTACATGAAATTTGTCCACCTTTATCCACCTTTGTTATGGTAGGGAGAACATGTCAAAGTAAGGGTGGGGTCATCCAAGATAGCACAAGGGTTAAGGAGTTGTTCCTCTGTGCTGTTCTTGAATCCAATATTAAAGCTGTTCTCTGAACTGTCTTTAGCCGTTATCAGAACTGTTCTTGAAACCATTTTTTGGAGCTGTGCTAAAAGCCGTTCTTGGAGTCGTTCTGGAACTGTTCTTGAAACCGTTCTTGAAGCTGTTTTTGGAACAGTATGTGGAGCTGTTCTTGAGATTGTTCTTGAAGCTGTTCTTTGAGCTGGTCTAATAACTTTTCTTGAAGCTATTCTTGGAACAGTACTTGAAGCCGTTTTCAGAATTTTTCTTGAAGCCATCCTTGGAGCTGTTCCTATTATCCATTCAAAGAGTCGTTCCTCTAATTAATTCAAGGAAGAATTATGAATTATATCTACAAACAAAGGTTTAACATCCATTTATAGCATTTTAACAGGGAAATAGTGAGAATTTCAAAAAAGATGAGAGAAAACGTTTGTCTTTGAATTTGCTTTATTGTTAGTAAACCGAAGTGAAAACAGCAGAAGAGGTTTAGAGAAAAATCACGTTTACAGTTTTATCATTTCATTGTTTCATTGTTGATGTTTCCACACAGACTGGAGCATTTTGAGGGAATCCCTGAATGTTTGAGAATGACTGACTTTAACATGGTAATAATGTCCCTTTTACTCGTAATCATATTTTAGACTACTCAAAATGTATTCTCTCTTAGTTTATCTGCAGCTTTAAGAGTAAAATAATATATATTTTTAATAATCATATTTAATAATTAGATCAGAAATTCCAAATTCTATCAGGATTTAGGGCTAAAGGTGAGTGAGAAGGTTAAGATTTTTAGTTGATGCTTGAAGACATTTCAGTTTTCTGGTTTTCCTAATAATCTGCTTCTGTGGTCAGATGGTACGTTAGTTACTCTGCTTCTAACGTCATCATAACACTTTTAATCCAATTTAATCCAAGGGATTTGGTTGAAGAGTTAAAGAGCTTCCAGATCTGTAAAGAAACAATCAGCAGTTCAGATTTGTCTTTAGCTCATTTCCAAGCAGTGAGATCACACTAGGAGGTGAAGGAGCTCCTCCATGGTCTAGAAGCAGCAGATGAGGATCTGAGGCTCATGGCATGATCTGGACGTCCACTTTTCCTGTGACCTACAAGAAGAAGACTTAAATGAATAAACCTTCAGCTGGGAAATTAAAGCACAGCTTTTTTAGAAGGAATGTGTTCCCGTAGTACGATACACATGGTGCCCTTTTGGGGGGGGTGGCCTTAAACCACGCCCCTTCTACTGCTACAACTCAGATAAAAATCCCAAATGTTATCCTGACGATTTTAGAGTCATTTCAGGATTAGACTAAATATCAAAGATCTGAACCTGTACGTTGACGTGGACGCTTCCCTGCAAATCCTAGCATCTATCATCTATCCTATTTTTGGATAGATGTTTTAAAGCATAACACCATGGATGTAAAATGACCCCACCACCACAGCTGCCTAAGGATAGTATTACCTCTGTCAGGTTCTGGCAGTCAAGTACAGCCACGATGCTCCTCCAGCCAGGCTTCTGGGGTCTGAAGGCCACCTTTTGGGAGATCTCCATGTTTGGACCGATGACGCTGAAAAACAGAGGTCACACTGTCCTGATACAGTATACGGCCCACAGTTGTATATGGACTGCAGTTGTATACAGCCTAAAGTTGGATACGGTCCACAGTTGTATATGGACTGCAGTTGTATACAGCCTAAAGTTGGATTTGGCCTACGGTTGTATACAGCCTAAAGTTGGATACGGTCCACAGTTGTATACAGCCCACAGTTGGATTTGGCCTACGGTTGTATACGGTCCACAGTTGGATTTGGCCTACGGTTGTATACGGTCCACAGTTGGATACGGTCCACAGTTGGATACCGCCTACAGTTGAATTCGGCCTACAGTTGGATACGGCCTACGGTTGTATACAGCCCACAGTTGTATATGGACTGCAGTTGGATTTGTCCTACAGTTGGATACGGTCCACAGTTGTATACAGCCCACAGTTGGATTTGGCCTACGGTTGTATACGGTCCACAGTTGGATTTGGCCTACGGTTGTATACGGTCCACAGTTGGATACGGTCCACAGTTGGATACCGCCTACAGTTGAATTCGGCCTACAGTTGGATACGGCCTACAGTTGTATACGGTCCACAGTTGTATATGGACTGCAGTTGGATTTGTCCTACAGTTGGATACGGTCCACAGTTGGATTTGGCCTACGGTTGTATACGGTCCACAGTTGGATTTGGCCTAGAGTTAGATTCGGCCTACAGTTGGATTCTGTGTACAGTTGGACTTTGACTACAGTTGGACTTTGTCTACGGTTGGATTCGGCCTACAGTAAGCACATAAGCACAATAAAAGGACCTAAAAGTGACTGCATCTTGGCTCTCAGTGTGGCAAAGGGAGGCAGCAATGTTCTTTATTAGCTTGTTATCGCGACATAATGAAATTTGTTTTCTTGTCATACTGACATCTATCTCGTTATCACAAGAAAAAGCTTGTTTTCTTGTGATAACGAGATAATACATGTTATCTGAAAGACTGCCAGGAGGCAGTGATCAGTGATCAGCTCTAGACGCCAGTAACACATTCTCAAAGAGGCTGTGATTACGTGATTACACACAATTGAGCAGAAACTGGGAACCAGATAGAATGAAAGAATTTGTTAAAAGTTTGAATGATCTTTCCAACTAAAAGTTTCCTTAAGTCTTTAACTTCTAGCTTTTAACTTTTTAAGGGTTTAAAGGTTCCCCATTCATTGTCAATCAGCATGATTTGACTGATAACAAAAAAATGCATCAAAGTTAGAAAAACCATGAAAGTAAGAATCTTCTGGAAGATTGGAATGTTTCTACTCCTGAAATTGAGTATCTCAAACACGCTAAAGGTTTGATTGAAGAAATGTCTCTTCATCATGAGCGGAAGGTATGAATGCCGGGTTTACCTGTACTTAAACTCCCTGTGGTCCAGGAGCGCCGCGCCCTCCATAACCAGCCTGGCGTTGTACAGAGACATGTTGAGGGGGTTCTTGAAGTACACGGTCACAAACATTTGCTGGTTGACCTGAGGTTGGCCGCTCAGCTAAAGCCAGAGAAAACAATCATTTTACAGCTAAATTAAACTTTAATAACCCAAGGAAATATCGTCTGTCATACTTCATCTTTTAACTGGCACAAGCATGTCTGTGGGCTTAGTACCTCACAGCAAGGAGTTAATGATTCAAATCCCAATAAACTAAATTACAGTTGGCGTGAAACTTTAAGGATTCTGTGCTTTGGTTTGGTTTTTGATCCTGTTCTGTTTGTCTCTCAGTTGCATCAGTGTCAGGTGTGCCACGATTCACAGCTGTCTTCATTTGAGTGACTTACCCTCAGTCTGCATGTTTGCAGGTTTTGAGTTCTACCTCATCAGGTCCTCTGTTCTGTTCTGTTCTGTTCTGCTCTGTTCTGTTCTGCTCTGTTCTGTTCTGTTCTGCTCTGCTCTGTTCTGTTCTGTTCTGTTCTGTTCTGTTCTGTTCTGTTCTGCTCTGTTCTGTTCTGTTCTGCTCTGTTCTGTTCTGTTCTGCTCTGTTCTGTTCTGTTCTGTTCTGTTCTGTTCTGTTCTGTTCTGCTATGTTCTGTTCTGTTCTGTTCTGTTCTGCTCTGTTCTGTTCTGTTCTGTTCTGTTCTGTTCTGTTCTGTTCTGTTCTGTTCTGTTCTGTTCTGTTCTGTTCTGTTCTGTTCTGTTCTGTTCTGTTCTGTTCTGTTCTGTTCTGTTCTGTTCTGTTCTGTTCTGTTCTGTTCTGTTCTGTTCTGTTCTGTTCTGTTCTGTCTGTTCTGTTCTGTTTGTTCTGTTCTGTTCTGTTCTGTTCTGTTCTGTTCTGTTCTGTTTTGTTCTGTTCTGTTCTGTTCTGTTCTGTTCTGTTCTGTTCTGCTCTGTTCTGTTCTGTTCTGTTCTGTTCTGTTCTGTTCTGTTCTGCTCTGTTCTGTTCTGTTCTGTTCTGTTCTGTTCTGTTCTGCTCTGTTCTGTTCTGTTCTGCTCTGTTCTGCTATGTTCTGTTCTGCTCTGTTCTGTTCTGCTCTGTTCTGCTATGTTCTGTTCTGCTCTGTTCTGCTCTGTTCTGTTCTGTTCTGTTCTGCTCTGTTCTGCTCTGTTCTGTTCTGTTCTGTTCTGCTCTGTTCTGTTCTGCTATGTTCTGTTCTGCTCTGTTCTGCTCTGTTCTGTTCTGTTCTGTTCTGTTCTGTCTCACCTTTGTTGCTCCAATGGTTTTGTCATGTTTTAGTTTTTTTTTTACATGGTTTACGTTTCTGTCACCAAGCCTGGTCTCTTGGACTATGCCTTCACTTCTTAACAGATACTTTCTCTACATTAATGTTAGCATGTTAGGAATAATGAAATAGCATTATGACGAGTCTTGACTGGTGACTTGGATCAGGCTCCTGTCTAGGAATGCATTGAGGTTAGATGCTCATTGTGTCAAAGAAAAGACTAAGATTGGTTTTACCTGCACAATGAGAGGAGGGGGCTTCAGGAAGACCACTTTGACATCAGACACATTCTCGTCTTCAGTTTTTCCGGTGACGACAAAGTGCAAAGACATTTTGGAGCCTAGATGAGGCATGTACTCCTGAGGCAGGATTTCAAACACAGCCGAGTTGCCTGGAGCCAAACGCATTCATGTTAGCTGTGTTAAAGTCTCTTTCAAAATCCACAATTGCAATTGTTTTAGTTAGCTTACTCTGAAAAGCTGCCGTGTAAATGTTGAAATCCTCCACTTTGAATTCATCCAGTACAACTCCAGTGTAGAAAACAGCAGACACTTCCAGGTGAGCTTTGATCATTTTGTCCACCTGGTTCTGATTTTTGAAGGTCACTGTCAGCTTCACAGTATCACCCAGATTGCACTGAAAGGACAAATGCAGGGACAGACTTTTATTCTGAGACCTCTGTTAGCCCCAATGTGATACATTTTTTTAGGTAAGCAAATGAAATAAACTTTGCTGTTAAATCTTCACCAGGACATTAGTATTGCTAATATCTCTTGCAGGGTCACGGAAAAATTAAGTATGTTCAGAGAAACACTGCTGAGCCTTTCTTTTAACTCCTAAATTAAGAAGCAGAGTTTGGAGAAATGACAACCGTCGTGTGTGTTTGTGTGCACATTCCCATTTTTTCTGTTTCCTGTGACAGCTTGTTTAATTAAGGCAACCAAGCTACAGGTCCTACCATCACGCTCTTCTTCGAGCTGCCCCAGACCTGCTGGTTGCTCCTAACTGATTACTTACAACTTCCATGTGTGTTTAGTCAACCAAAACCTGAATTTAACTAATCCAATCAGTAAACAGAGAGTAAACACCCGCAACCTGCGACCCCTGCGACCCCTGGACCGGGAAATCCGGGGATCCCATGCGTCGGATCATCAGCTGAGGATCAACTCTGCTTCACGTTGTTGAACGCTCGGTCCATCTCTAACAAAACTTTTTATCTGAACGACTCCTTCACATCAGAGCAGTTGGACTTCCTTTGCCTGACGGAGACATGGCAGCGGGAGACGGACCACATCCATCTCAACGAACTGTGCCCCCTGGACTGCTCCGTGCTCTGCACCCCCCCCCCCCCTCATCAGGAAGGGGTGGGGGCGGACTGGCTGTCGTTTACCGGGATATCTCCCCCTGCTCAAAGCTGAGGTCAGATTATTTCATCTCATTCGAACTGCTGATTGCCAAGGTTGGATCTGACTCGCCGTTTTATTGTATTTTAATTTGCCGACCTCCTGGACCTGCACCAGTACTTTTAGATGAGTTTGCCGAGTTTTTATCAGGTATTATCCATTTAACTCTGTACTCATAATGGGTGATTTTAGTATCCACATTGATGACTCTTCCTGTGCCTCTGCCTCAGAATTATTATTTTTAACTGAGTCTTTTAACTTGATTCAACATGTTTCTGTTCCCACCCATGACAAAGGACACTCTAGACCTAGTCTTCTCCCTAGGTCTAGATATTAGGCAGCTTTGTGTAAAAGACAGTCACATCAGTGATCACTGCTGGATTTTCTTCAGTGTCTTTACCCATACCTGTTAGAATGCAGCGACGTATTTTAAGTCACAATGTATCGGATAGATTCACAGATCTGTTTGATACAAACTCTTTTAATCATTTTAACAATGTAGATTATTTTATGCATTCTTTTAACAGTCACTGTGAAACTATTTTAAACACAATTGCTCCTGTCAGACAGAGTGTCTCTTCCAAAAAGTAATTTCCTTGGATAAATGCTGACAATCATTCCTTCAGAAGACTATGCCATAAAATAGAACGTCTTTGGAAAACAACAAAACTGGAGGTGCACAGGCTGCATCTTAAAGAGCTGATCTCCACCCTAAATAACATGATAAAACAGGCTAGGTCAACATTTTTTCATAATCTTATTTCAATGAACAAAAGAAACCCCCAAACTCTTTTTAACACCATAAATACTCTTACATCATCATCTTCCTCTCAACTCCCCAATCTTTCCCAATCTGCTTGTAGCACTTTTCTTCAGACCTGCTCGGCTAGGATTTCAGATGTTGGACATAGCATCCCTCCTTTAGTCAGTGCTCGGCCACCACCATCCCCTCGATTCTCACAGACTTGGTCTAATTTTTCTCCAGTCAGAGTGGAGGACATTCATTCTCTGCTCAATAAGATCAAGCCCTCATCTTGCCCCCTCGATATAATTCCAACTCCCCTTTTTCTCAAAGTGTTTGAGTGTATTGGTGCTGCTGTGGTTGACCATATCAATCTATTCTTAACGTCTGGATCTGTTCCTTCCTTTCTGAAGCACGCTGTGATAAATCCTGTGCTTAAAAAACCTAACTTAGACCACTCTAATCCAAATAATTTTCGTCCCATTTCAAAACTTCCTTTTATTGCTAAGATCTTGGAGAAGGTTGTAGCGGAGAAACTAAGGTCATTCCTAGAACAAAACAATATTGGTGATGTTTTCCAATCTGGCTTTAAAAAGAACCACTCAACTGAAACAGCTCTTTTAAAAGTTTCCAACGATGTGCTCATGGCAGCAGATTCTGGTCAATACACCGCTCTCGTTCTTTTAGACCTAAAATCTGCATTTGATACTGTAAACCATGAAATCATGCTCAAACATCTTCATAATGACTACGGTTTATCTGGTTCTGTCCTAAGCTGGTTTGTCTCCTATTTCAGTGGTAGATCTTATAAGGTCTGTGTTGACTCTCTATCTTCAGAAGCACAAATCTTGTCTTGTGGCGTTCCCCAAGGTTCTGTATTGGGTCCCATTCTATTCACTCTCTACATGATTCCCCTTGGGAGACTCATCAGCAAATTTTCGAATATTTCTTATCATCTTTACGCTGATGACATTCAACTTTATTGCTCCTTTGGGAAAAACAATTACACAAATCTATCAAATCTACTAGACTGCTTGGCCAGCAGTTTGGTTAAATGACAACCATTTACTCCTGAACCCTAACAAGACAGAGACAATAATTTTTGCTCCTGATGACAAAATTCCCTCCATCAAAAGACACCTTGGTTCACTGAGCTCTTCTGTCAAGCCGAGTCTCAGGAATCTTGGTGTCTGGTTTGACAAAGCTATGTCTCTAGACTCTCATTCCAAGTGCTTAATTAAAAACTGTTTTTACCACCTGGGGAACGTGGCTAAACTGAAGACAATGTTAACCAGATCTGACCTTGAGCTGATCACCCATGCTTTTATCTCCTCACGTTTAGACTATTGTAATTCTCTTTTTACTTGTTTTAACAAAAAGTCTCTTAAACGTCTCCGACTGGTCCAGAACTCTGCTGCAAGGCTTTTAACTGGAACTAATAAGCGCACTCATGCCACCCCTCTGCTTTTATCTCTACATTGGCTTCCTGTTAAATTTAGAATAGATTTTAAGATTTTGATTTTAGTTTTTAGAGCCTTGCACGGACAAACCCTGATCTATATTAGGTAAGGGTTAATGGCCGACGAAGTGTGCGGTTATTACTTTTTAACGCACGACGTGGAAGCCTGAACCGTCCTCCGCTTCGCGTCGGACGGTTGCTTCCGCGAAGTGCGTTATAAAGTAATAACCGCACACTTCGAAGGCCATTAACCCGCTTATACCATGGTCACTTACAAAAGCAATACATATTAACCAGGTTTTAGTCCTTAATTCTTGTTTTTTTTTCGATTTGGATCGCTTTTCTCACAAAAAGCAGACTATATGTTACGTGACGCGGCGCATCATATAGTCCGCGTCGCGCAGCACCACCGCTGCAGTCAAGATTCGGCGATATATATATGCTGATCGTCCCGATAGGTTGAATAAAGCATCATTTCAAAGAGAAACTTCACCTCTTACCGCTTGTTTTTGTCCAAATTATGAAGCAAAAGTTGTTTTAAAGAAGCCGGCGCAGTGATACAAAACATTTAAGCTAGCCGACCGGAACTTCTTCTTTCACCGTGCGGTTATTAAGTTTTAACGCATACCCAGCAGCCAATCAGAATCGAGTATTCAAGTGGACCATGGTATAATGACCTTTTAACTCCCTACACTCCAGCACGTTCTTTGAGGTCCACTGACAAAAATCTTTTATGTGTTCCAAAAACTCATTTTAAAACTAGGGGAGACCTCGCCTTTCAGGCAGTCGCTCTCCGACTTTGGAACGACCTCCCCCTGTCTCTGCGCCAGATTGACTCAGTCGAGTGTTTTAAAGCGTAAGTTAATACATTTTTATTTAGGAAAGCTTTTAGCTGACTTTTACTTGTGTTCACTTTTGCCTCTTTGTTTGTTATATGCCTGTGTGCATTTTTATTGGGTATCGCTACTGATTTTATATTGTTTTAATATTGTGAAGCACTTTGTGAGTCACTCTCTGTGAAAAGTGCTGTATAAATAATGATAACTTACTTACTTACTTACTAAAGTGGAAAAATACCAGCTGGGTAAAAGATGTTGAGGACCAGTTTTAGTTCTTCAAAAAAAGCATGCAAGAACACCTCTTACCGGGTCAACAGTGATTGTGACTGACAGCTTTGTTTCCGGCATTTCAGAGTTGTCCCTCTCCAGGCCAAATTGCTCCGCCTGACTCATGGTATTGTTATTCTCATTACTTCCTGCAATTAGCCACACAAACGGGTTTTATGTACCAACCTTCCAGAGAAGCCTTTTTTCTCCACTAACTCTGTCTGGTTTACCTTCAGGGTACTTGTAAGTTTGTGTGATGTCCTCACTCCCATTAGTGCCCACAGCTTTAGTAAGGATTAACGATCCCACCGACGTTTTGTCTGTGTTAAAGACGTTCATGTTGCCATAGCGATCCATCTTTATATACACAATGTCACTGTTCACCTAAAAGAAACCAAGTAAAAGATAAATATGGTTCTCCTTCTTTAAATTCAAATTTATGAACATTCTGACATTTGTTATTTAGGAAAAATGTGATGTTTTAAAAAAAATGGTTTATTCAAATGGAAACAGGATTGTTTGGATTTATTACCTCAGCAAACGCAAACCTGCAGTCAAACTGGTGGTTCAAGTCACCATCCTTGAGTGCGATGACAGGAGCAGGACCACATCGAAAATATCCTTTACAGAAAAAATTGTTAAAAGAACAAACATCGACCTGTACCATACAATCATCCACCTGTACCATACAACAACATTCCACTTGTACCATACTACAATCATTCACCTGTACGCTACAACAATCATTCACCTGTACCCTACAACAATCATCCACCTGTACCATACTACAATCATTCACCTGTACCCTACAACATTCACCTGTACCATACTACAATCATTCACCTGTACCATACTGCAATCATCCACCTGTACCATACTACAATCATCCACCTGTACCATACTACATTCACCTGTACCATACTACAATCATTCACTTGTACCATACTACATTCACCTGTACCATACTACAATCATTCACCTGTACCATACTACAATCATTCACTTGTACCCTACAACAATCATTCACCTGTACCCTACAACAATCATTCACCTGTACCATACTACAATCATTCACCTGTACCATACTGCAATCATCCACCTGTACCATACTACAATCATCCACCTGTACCATACTACAATCATTCACCTGTACCATACTACAATCATTCACTTGTACCATACTGCAATCATCCACCTGTACCATACTACAATCATTCACCTGTACCATACTACAATCATTCACTTGTACCATACTACAATCATTCACCTGTACCATACTACAATCATTCACCTGTACCATACTACAATCATTTACCTGTACAATACAACAATCATTCGCCTGGACACACAACTACCTGCTGACAAATTATTCTCCACTGTTGGTTCTATCTAATTTCTGTTCCTTGTACCTGTTTTTTTTTCCACAGGTGAAGACAGGGTACATGCATTTAAACACCCTGGATAACTACCCACTTATCCTGCTTGCCAACTTGGAGCCCCTGTTTACTGTTGTGAAAGTGGCATTGACAGCAAACCAGATCTCTACCGTCGCTGGTCTCCTGAGGTGTGGCGTCCACCACCTGCCATCCGGTATACTTTGGTGGCAGATCAGGGCGCTTCATGAAGGCTTCACACCAGCAGTGGTAGTTCCTGCAGAAAGGGAAGTCAGCACACACCTTCTACCCAACACTTCGTTTTTTCGAAGGACATGCACTGTACATGTCAAAATGATGTCATAATAATCTGCAATGACTTGATGTTTATGTCTCTTAGTGCCATGGTGTTTGAAAAACAAAGTTTAGTAAACTTGACATTTCTATTCCTGAGAGAGTCTTTTCAACTGACCAGATGGAGTCCCTGGTGTTGCGTCTGTCCGGTGTGCCGTCTGGCTTAAAGATGAGCTCAGTCTTCAGGTTCCCTGTGTTGTCATGGGCTGAGTTGAAATTGGTGATGACCCTGCATGGAATGCCCAGGCTTCTCATGACTGCAGGAGCAGGGACAGATGCAAGCACACACTTTGACTGCAGTTTCATTGTTTTTCCAAAGTGATCAGGCTACATAATGCTCATTTTCACTGCTTCCTGTGTTTTGTTCTATGTGCGGTCTGCAATGTAATGAACACATTTCATGACATTTGTCAGACACAGTGCTGGTTAGGTTAGTCTGCTTTAAGTGACAACTGATCATGATGAACACAAGATTTTCAAGAAAGAAAACACCTCCCATACTGGCTGCACCTCCTCCTAACTTTATATCTGCATGCTAGATTTTTCTTCTTGAAAACAGAGTAGTTTAATCTGTTTCTTCTCTTTCTGTCTTGTGTTTGATCCCACAGTGTGTGTTCTCACATGTGCACAGGACTCCAGCATACACCCAACACTGGGCAAAGCAGACTGGGATTCCCTGGCCAAAGTAATCCTGAAGGATTTTGGTGCTGCCAGTCCAAGCAGTTGGAGGCGTTCCCATGGAAAAGTCCTCACTCCAGTTCCCAACCAACACACCGTTGTCATCCTGGGAGTTCATCTGGGAGTGACGAAAGTTCCATGTTTGTATGCTTGACATTTATTTTAAACAATTTCTTCAAACTTTAGACCTCTCACAGTCATTCCTCTACCTAGTCGCCCGAATTCAGACTCATTGTTGTGAATTACACAGAAATTTGTAGGTCATTTATGTTGAACATTATTAAAACACAGGATAAATTGACCTCAGCAGAATTATCAGGGCTGAGCTGAATTTTATAAAAATCTTTGGTTAATACCAACCCCAAAAACCGTTTATGATTCATTTGTCCTACAAGATTTGTGTTCACTTTGAGTCAACCCCAGAGTAGTGTTAACACGCTGCAGTTGTCAAACACCTGGGTATTCGACTCCGCCACTGGGGGAATGGCGAGCTACAATTTCAGTTTTGCTTGGGGACCGTTTGGTAGTCCAGCCCCCCCCCGATTCAGCCTCTTAATGCTGTCAGCAGGGAGTCCCATTTGAAGAGTTTTTGGTATGACCAAACTATGGATCGGAATCCACGACTCTTCCACAGGTGTGTCTTAGCTTTTTTTTTTTTTGTACAATTCTCAAATGTATTCTTTGTCTTAGATAACCACCATTAAATATGCAGGAGTTCTGTATCATTTGCAGTAGTTGTCAGGATCTTCTGCCTGGATTCACTCAGGTGATTGTTTAACCCTTTGTCCTCTCACCATGGCAGATGCCTTTCTGGCAACTTTGATGATGTCCCCTCGGTCGTGGATTGGCATCTGACAAGAGTCCATGATGTAAATGCAGGCGTCTAAAACACCCTTGTCAAACTACAGAGAGACAGAATATAAAGCATGAGCAAAAGCCAGCTTCACACAACTGTAGGATGTTTGTTTTCTGAGTATTTTTGAGTCACCTGTCCGTAGACCCAGTAGCGCTCAGAAACGGACCCCACCGCACCCTGGTAGATGTGACCGCTTGAGTTGAGGACGTACTCCCAGCGCCCGGCATCATCAGGATAGTATACATCGTCATCTGCAAACAATTAGAAACAGTTTTTACCACTTTCCTTAATCCTTCCTTAGTTCACAGAATAAATAAATAAAGTTGTATCAGGTGGTGTGTGAAATACCCATCACTTAGCTGATGTGTTCTCCAACAAACCAGAAAGTTTTAACCCAGATTCTGTTTTCATTATTTATGACTGCTTCATCTTATAGCACAGAAGATATTATTTTTTTACTTTTAAGCATCTATAAAACATCACGGTAAGCCCGAATGTTTGACTGACATGAAACATTAAGAAAGGAAAAATATGGGAAAGCTGTGAACCACATCAGGCCCATCCCTTTGGGGAGCGCTGAGCTACAGTCACAGCCTCACTGGAAAACCATGTGATGATTTAATCCCCCAATTCAACCCACAATGCCAAGTGTCAAACAGGGCATGGTGGTCTGCAGTATGTTTATCAACCACTGAGGCAGAGGCACACCTGGACTCCAGGCGTTGAACAACAGGTAGAAGTTGGTGCTGGGATCCTTCTGGGTCCGCTGCATGCCGCTGCCGGTGGCGATGGCCACATAGGTGCGATACAAACCCACGATAGATTGGGTGTCCGGTGTGATTCCAACTGTCGTAACAGCGCCCTGCACCCCCAGGATCTGGCCCTTCCAGGTGCCGCCCTCCCGGTTACCCAAAGTCACGATCTGCAGGGACCTCTTCTGGGGGGTAGGGTCAGAACCTGGAATGAGAACAGAGAAGACATCAGTTCAGAAACAACGGTGCATTTCCTGCTTTGTATCCTGTCCTAAAATGGGATCAGCTGGTACCTGCTTTAAACCGTCTTTCAGGTTTCTACGGGAGTCTCTGTGGATGAAAACTGGGTGACTGAAGGTAACATGGGAACTTACCGATCAGGAACTCGATCTGCACATCATCTTGTGGTGCCAGTGGGCGGTTGAAGGTGATGTTTATGGCGAACTCTTGGCCGCGGCGGACCACCAGCAGCGGTGTGTTGATGTAGTCGACGGTGTTGTGGCTCCCAGCATTCTGGTCCTTCTGCATATCAATGGTCAACACCTGCAGAGCGCTTCCGTCTGGATGGAAAAGGAAAATTCAGACATTCTTCTTCTCCACGAAAACTGCAAAACTTTCAAATATGTACAGACAGGGAATTTGTTCAGAAAGTCCTTTTTCAGAAATCTGTATTATGCTGCAAGTACTACTGTTGAGACAGTCAGACTGAGGCTTTTACCATCTTCTATTATATATAAATCAAGTTTTATGATGTTCAAGCCGATGCAGTTCAGTCATGTCTGTAGTACTATGAGATGGAAATGCTACAGAATCCACAGGTGAACATGACATGGACGACGGGGACCAGCAGAGGAGAGCAGCTCCTCGCAGTTCCTGGAGGTTCACGACAGAGAACAGTTTCCATTTTAAGGTACTTTTCCCTCACTGAACCAATTTGAAAGTGTGCTGTCAAACTCATCCAGTCAAACAGGTGAGGCTCCGCTATGAGGAGACCATGGGGGCAGAGGGGGCGGAGCCACAGAGGGGCAAGATAAAACTTTAGGCATTTTCTTTAGACTTTTCCAGGAGACAGAAATGCCCCCTCCCCCTGACTAAAGGGGTCTCACCATCGGCTGCAGGCGCCCTGGGGTAGAAACCCCCATCCCCTTCAAACGGCTCAAACTCCCTGTAATCGGCCTCATCCTCCAGGTGAAGGTTGGAGGTCGGCACCTGGAAACAGGACATGACACAGACAGTGAGGGCTGGAGACGAGGCCTCAGGACGGTGTTGCCGCGGGAACCCGTACCGGCCGTTGGAAGCGGCCTTTCATGCTGAGCTGGGCCTTCCTCATGGTGACAGACGCCTAAGGTTTGGCTGCACAAACAGGAGCTGAAAAAACACACAAGAACAGGAGGGAGCTCAGTGAGACGGTGAAGAAAGGTGTGTTGGGAAGGTTGCCTCTAAACCAAAAACAAAACTGATTAGAAAGTTTCAGATTTTTGCAAATCCAAATTTTTCCTTAGTAATTTATTCACTTTGAGCCCTTTAATATAAAATAAAACCTTAGTATATAATGAAAAAAATGACTCCAAATCAAACAACAGGAGAGAAAATATTTTTTGACTTTACTTATCACACAAAATGTCTTTTTTTTTTTTTAGAACAGATATTTTATTGTTCTATGACTTTAGGGCTATGCCAATAACATTTTTTTAAACGAATAATTTAAAAATATTTCAAGATTAGTCCTATATTTAAAAAAAGTAAATAATAAATGTGTTTATTAAGTTTAATTTAAAGTTTTGGTAAACATACTTTTTTATCCTTAAATTCCACTGGCTCCTAAAATTCCATTTAAACAGAGTTTCCTTTAACGTTCAGCATAACTGAATCAAATCCCATTTTTGCCATCAGCTGTGATCTTCAGCAGGCGCAGCAGTGACAGCAGCTCGCATTTATGTTGCAAAGTGAAGAAACTCACCGCAGTGATGAAGAGGAGAGGAGAGGTCTGCTGGGTTTCTGATCCGATCAGATGAAGCCCAGACGTTCTGCAGCTGCTCTTTTATTCTCTGCAGCTTCCTCTTTTCACGCAAACGCTCAGGTTTCATCACTTCACACGTTTTCACACCAACTTCCCTCATTTCCACAAACCAGATGTTCAAAACAAACACATTTGAATCCATTTTTATACTAAAGTTAAAGATTTTATATCATGTTTAAACTCTTTTCCGTGTGAAAATCAACATCTTCAAGCAGCCATAAAAATATAAATCTAATGCTTTTGATCATTCTTAATGACTTAATTTAAATAGTCTCATATTATGGGATGTCAATGACCTGGTGCAGGACGTGGGATAAGGTGACCCTGACCCATTTAATGGTGCACCCATCTGCTGCCTTTAACAACCATCAGCTGTTTGTAGCTGCAATTCAGTAACATCATGACCTGCAGAGGAAAGAAAAAAAAGATGTTTCATCTTCAGGGAAATTGTTCATAAAATTATCAAAATGCTTCAGATTTCTCTGTTTTTACATCAGAACTTGTCTGATGTAAAAACACATTTGCAGCTCAGATCTGAGAGCGACATCTACATCAGGAGGCCGGACAAAGACGGAGGACGCTCTGACCAACACATGACCACGGAAAAAAAGAGAAATTGATGAACTAAAATCATTTACATTATTAACCGATTTTTCAAATGAGCAATCCACTAATTTACCAGCAAGTAAAAGGCAAAAATACAAATAAACACTCAAAGAAAGAGGACTGAGGGTTTGTTCTTTGGTTAAAACTGGATCTTGGTCCTGGAGAAGACAGTTGGGTCAATGATTGAATTTTTTATTTAGGAGGAACAGTTTGGTTCTGTTCTGGCCCGTAGCGCCCCATACACACTTCATTTTATCTGATCTCAGAAGCTAAGCAGGGTTGGGAGTTTTTAGACCATTGCTGCGACGTTGCTTGGAACTATCAGGTGCTCCAAGTTAGTGCAGCCAAATGTGGACTCTCCAGGGTTTTCGTGTGCTGGTCCCAAGTCTGGGTTAATCTAGAGGCTGTGGGGCCTCTGTGATCACATGTGTAAACTAAGGGATCCCTATTTCCCCTAAGGATGTTGGTGGGTTAGCACCTTCAGTTTTCCTGTGCTTTGTGGACATGTGCCTTGGTGGATATCTTGTAGTGAACGCGCTGGGAGTGTTGGTAAATGGCTTCAAATGGGGAGCCGTGTAACCGAGATCTCAGATGTCGATTACACATCAACTCTGCTGATGGCAGAGCATGTTTAGACTAAAAAATGGGGCCTAAACCTGATCCGTGTGGAATCCCACATTTGGGTTTCAGTAAGTTGGGGTTCAGTATGGACCCCAACTTACCAGAAACAGAGAAACAGGACTTCAAACTTCCAAGTCAAAGAGGGAAACCAAGTGATCTGATTTCTTTTAGAGGCTTTGATGATTAAGGCCATCAAATGCTGAGACTCAGGAGATGCAGAACAGCATTGAAAAAAAGACCAGTTTTCTGATTGACAATAGATTGTTACATATTTATTCAGTTAGACAGAGAAAAACCTTTTACTAATCAGTCAAGGCAGCTTTCTTCTATGATGTAAATGTGTTAATATGCTATTTTGTCAAACTATTATTACCATTTATAGTTTATTTACATAGATGGCCATGATGGGGGTATAATCTTTATGAAGATCAAAATGTTGATTTTTGGTTTCTGGAATGTCAGAGCTAAAGCCGTCCCAGAAGGTTAAAGCCTTTCTTTGTGGAAAAGCTGCAGATTATTCTTTTGACATAAATAAAAAATTCAGCTGAGATTTTTAGACACAAAAACAAGCAACAAGCTAGAGAGTAGTTTTCCTCTGAGCAGGTCATGCTGACATGCTGCTGCCAAGTCATCCACTTCTGCAACAACAACAGGAAACTCAGGAGGATTTTAACCTCAGCATGCATTTCACTATCCCTTCCTTTTCTGACACATCTAAGATTTCAATGTAAAAACCTTTTCCAAAATGTAGCCTTAAGTAGCAAAGAGGTTTATTTAAATAGACACCTCGTGTATCTGAAGACTAAAAATTAGAATCTTTCAGCTAAGATGCTGGATGGAAACCAGCAAAATAAAATATTTCATATTTGATTCTAAAGCAATGCCTTTCACAAATTTAGTAATAAATCTGTTCACGTTTGATTTTATTGATTCAATTATAGATTTGAAACAGAACTTTTGTGTCTTTAGAGCCTCTGATGCCTTTCCACAGAAAGAAAACAAGAAAACTGTGTGAGAAGATGAGCTTCAGCCCCGTTTGTACTGAACTTTTAAAGCTAACTCCACAGCTCAGACATGCATGAAAACATCCAGTAGATCCATAGCTTGTTGTAGCATGACATTTCTGAATCGACCTTTTGAGTTGGTGAAAGGTTTGACAATCCTGAAGAGAATTTACAAATACCAGCATGAAGTATTTGGACAGAAAAATGTTGGCGCTTTAATCTGGCATGTCGTTTTCCATTTAGTTTAACTAGTTTGGTTAAAATTTAGGCTTAGTATAAATAAAGTTACAAATGCAAGGCTTTTCTCCTGCAGAAAAAGTTTTTGGTTGTTCTTTTGTTTCATGGTTGATAGATGAATCATTGCAAAAAAGGAATTACATTATGTGATTTTGTAAGTTCTCCCTCTTGGAAGTCATGGAGGGGTCTGACATTTTTAATTTAGGTGCATTTCCACTGTGAGAGACATATTCTAGAGAAAATCTGGAACTCGCATTGTAAGATTTTTTTTAAACATTTATGCCTTTGCTGCTGCTGCAAATAAGTTTTGGAACACCTGAGAAAATCAACATTAATATTTGGCACAGTAGCCTTTGTTTGCGATTCCACTGGTCAAATGTTTCCTGTCGTTTTCCTCCAGTTTGCAGACACGGCAGGAGGGATTTTGGCCCACTCCTCCTCACAGATCTTCTCTAGATCAGTCAGGTTTCTGGCCTGTCGCTGAGAAACATGGAGTTTGAGCTCCCTCCAAAGATTTTCTAGCGGGTTCATGGAGACTGACTAGGCCACTCCAGAACCTTGATCTGGTTCTTACGGAGCCCCTCCGTCGTTATCCTGTGTGCTTTGAAACATTGTCATGTTTGAAGACCCAGCCATGACCCATCTTCAGTGAAAATCCCAAAATCTCACAATGCATGGCCCGGTCATCCTCTCCTTAGTACAGTGCAGCCGTCCTGTCCCATGTGCAGAAAAACACCTCCATAGCATGATGCTACCACCCCCATGCCTCACAGTAGGGATGGTGTTCTTGGGCGTGGCGAGTGAATTAAGACAGAAAAGTTCTATTTCGGTCTCATTTGACCAAATATGAATAATAGTTTGACCACATGACTTTCTCCCATGACTCCTCTGGATCATCCAAATGCTCTTCAGGAGCAGCAGGAAAGACCCACTCCAGTAAACACTGCTTTTCTGATGATGGTGGACATTTTATAAAGGAAACTAAGATTAAAATGTCTGAATATTGTTTTATTTAGAACGTATATATATATGTATATATGTAGATCTTTAAGGCACTGTTGTCTCAAAAGTAGCTCACATGACAAAAAAGTGTGGGCACCCCTAGATCCTCTGCTGCTCTGTGGAAACTATGTCCTAGAAAACGGCACAGGTTTTTTTCTATTTGGGCTAAAAAAGCACAATTACATTTCACCCTTGTGCTATCCTATGACCCCCCCTTACATTGACGTGCTCTCCCTACCATGACAAAGGTGGATAAAGGTGGAGAGGATTTCATGTAATCCATTGAACCAGTGAAGATCACAAATCATTGAAGAAAAAGGGTTCAGCGCACTGTCTAGTGGGTCTAGATGACCCAACTCCCAATGTCAAAGTGCCTAGGATAGCACAAGGGTAACAAGACCACTGGGAACACTTTGAAAATAGATCGAAAGATGATTGGAGTGGGACTTAGATCATCTCTGCAACCAAACTTGGTCCAGACATGAAAAATAGCAGCATTATCTTTTAGCTCTACTACATGTGAGTCACGAGTTTTAGGTTTTGTAGAACGCAGAAGTCTATGTAGATTTTTGAAATGCAGCAACTTTTGAGTACTTAAGCTGTTGCATCAAAGCATAAAGTGATTATTAAAAAGGCAAACATTTGGTTCTATATAGGAAACCGAACCTGCAGCTTCTGATCCAGGAGGCTACTTTTGCTGCTCAGATGCTGCTTAGTCAGCAGTTTGGTTTGAGTTCCTTTTGCCGTCTTGCTTAGGTTAACTCAGTGATAGTACTGTTCAGGGTTTGAATGATTAAAGAGTGTTTAATGGAACTGGCTTCAAAATGTTTACTCTGCCGATGGAGCTTTGATTAATAAAAAAGTGAAGTTGAATTGACAGCCGATCATCTGGACCAAATTATTTCAAGTTTGATTAAAACAGAAAATCTCAAACTACTTTTAACTACAAACATAGTTAGTTGAAAGATTTTTGTTCAAGCAACTGGATTTGCTTCCTTCTTGATGTTCACCTGTTGGCATTTCCCTTCAGGAAAATAGCCAAAGTGATTCCTATCTATAAGAGTGGAGACAAACACCAATTTACAAACTATAGACCTGTTTCTCTTCTTCCGCAATTCTCAAAAATTTTAGAAAAAATATTCAATGATAAATTAGCTTTATTTATTGAAAAACATAACATTATAAATGAAAACCAATATGGTTTTAGAGAAAATAGATCTACCTCATTGGCTATCATTGATGCTGTGGAGGAAATCACAAATGCTCTGGACAAAAAGAAATATGCAGTTGGAATTTTCATTGACTTAAAAAAAGCATTTGACACTCTCAATCATGACATCCTACTTGACAAACTGGAAGTGTATGGGATAAGAGGACTAGCGCTAACTTGGGTCAAAAGCTATTTAACGGGAAGAAAACAGTTTGTCAAGATGGATGAATATACATCAGAAACCAAAGAGATAAGTTGTGGTGTCCCACAAGGATCAATTCTGGGCCCGCTGCTTTTCAATATTTACATAAATGATATATTCAATGTTTCAAAGCTTATGAAACTCATATTATTTGCTGATGACACAAATATATTCTATTCTACAGACAATTGTAGGAAACTTATCAAGGTGGTGAACACAGAGTTAAACAAAATAAAATCATGGATGGATTACAACAAATTATCTTTGAACCTAGATAAAACCAAAGTGATGTTTTTTGGAAACTACAATGCAAATAAAGAGCTCTCAATTGAAATAAATAATGTCTTAATCGAAAGTGTTACAGAAATCAAATTCTTAGGGGTTTTTATCGATGACAAACTAAGTTGGAAGCCACACATCAGACACATACAAACTAAAGTCTCAAAAAGTATTTCAATCGTAAATAAATCTAAACATATAGTAGAATACAACAGTAGATATTTATTGTACTGCTCCTTAATATTACCATATTTCACCTACTGTATAGAAATCTGGGGGAATAATTATAAGAGTTCACTACATCCTCTCTTTTTACTTCAAAAACGAGCCGTCAGAATTGTACATAAAGCCGGATATCTTGATCATACAAACAATCTATTTTATCAATCAAGACTTTTAAAACTGCATGACCTTGTGGATTTTTACACTGCGCAACTTTTATACAGAGCCAGTTGGAAATCATTACCATTCAATATCCAAAAACAGTTCTTAGAAAATGAAGGAGGCTACAGACTGAGGGGATGTAGGAACTTCAAGATCAAATTGATAAGAACCACTAAGAAAAGTTTCTGTGTGTCTGTGTGTGGCACTAAACTTTGGAACGGTTTAAGTAATGAGCTCAAAAAATGTTCAAATATTCAAAAATTCAAGAAAATGTATAAAGAAACTCTTATATCGGGATATGAAGATAAGAGGATTTAAGGATCAACAGGTGGTGAATAATTCCAAATACATGTGTGAACTTGATTGTGGTGAAATAATCAAAGCTCTTTTAATTACAACCAATGAGTGTTATATTGTAATGTGCAATAATGATTACTGAAAGGGTTAAATTACAACCAATAAGCTCTAGTTTTTGTTTACTTGATCTGCAATGTGTAACAATAATTACTGGTTTAATGTGATCATGTGTTCTAAAGATAATCAATTATTATTACATATCGGTACCGTTACTGTTTACTGAAATCATGAATGAATGTTTTCTGAAGATCATCAATCATTACTAGGCACTGGATTTTGTTACTTGAAGAGAATCTATTTGATCAGAACCGGAGTTAAAACACTGTAAAACTATCAAATGAATTAACTCAGTAGGGGTGGGATTATATAAGCTTGCTTCTTCCCACTCCTTTTCAAGCAATAAATCAAACTCTACTTATACTTCAGTTAATGACCACTGTATTTAATTAAGCAAATGTGATTTAAGTGACATTTTTGTTTTGTTTTCTGTCTTTTTAATCTATGCATTTCATCATTTATGTAATGAGTTTGATAAATATGTGTAATTTCTTTATTGCTTTGACTACAATGCTTGAAATAAATCAATAAATCAAATCAAAAATCAAAATCAGGAGCTTTCACTGATCCACACGGTGGTTTGACAGAGACTTTTCCTCCGGATGCCCTTCCTGACACATCCCTGTATCTATCTGGGCTGGGGACCGGCACAGGGAGACACAGACTCCTCCCCCTTGTGGCTACATAGTTAGGCAGTAGCATAAAGGACCCACACAATATCTGAGTGGGATTTGGATCTGGTCACAGAAATGTGGACTGAATGTTGAGAATGAAGGGAAATGCCACAGTGGAATTTCCTGCAGTGAATGTTGACAAGCCGCAAAGCTTCCGGGAGAAAATCCTCAAGACAGATTGAGTTGGGAAGACGGTCCCAAAACATCAGGCAGGGTTGTTTCAGGTCTGACCTCATGATTTGCTGATGTTTCAATGACATAGGATGTTGAGGAACGCTGATGTTAGAGTCGTTGCCCAGTGTCCGAAAGTTTGGTTTCAGACGCTGATCCTGGATCTTCCAACTTGAAAAATAGCAACAAAAAAATACAAGAACAGCAAAATATAAAGAGGGAAGAGAACTGTGTCAGGCTGTTGGTTTAAAGCGGGTCAGAGAGACCCTGAAGGGAGCAGGAAAGAGCTGAGAGGAAGTGAGAGCAAGAGGTCACAGCACTCCTCCAACAGCATGAAGCTGAAGGTCATCTGTCAGCACGTGTCTGTCAAACCTGAACTGTTTTTGTGTTTTTTTTATCGACCTTGATTTTTTTACAGCAGAAAAACAAGCTTCCCGAGGTCAAAATGTCCAGAACCTTTATGCTGCTGCAGAGGTGGACCTGCTGCCGGGTTTGGATCGGCTGCTGACCTGTGTGCGGCGCTGTGAATGGGTGTAGAGGTTGTAGTAAACTGCCTCTGGGGGCGGTAGTGGGCCTTTTGCCTGGGGATGGGAGGGGCGGGGCTTCAGGTATGTGTGTGTGTGTGTGTGTGTTGGTATACAGATGCACGAGTTAGCGTGTATATCTAGTGTATAGTGTGTGAAATCTGTATGAACACGTGTGTTTGAGTGTGTAGTTGTGTGTGTTTGTGTAGTCTTTGAGTAAACAGTTATTATGAAGCCACTTTGAAAGAAGCCTCCAGCATCTTTTATTACGTTTTCTGTTTCCTCTCAGTTTTGCTGATCTAAACTCTATAACCCAGTTTTTTTTTTTAAGATTCCTCCACATCTGCATCTGTCTGGTCCAAAACCTGGAAAACAATTAAACTAATAATAACATTTAAATAAGATTAATATGTAAATAATAATTTTTATCATTCATAAACTTAATAAACGTTTTATTAAAAGTGGGTTTATATACATGCAGACCTGGTTTGGTTAAGAAGTGTAGAATCAAGTTAAACCTGTTCTTTCTTGTAACATAAACATGTTTCTTTATTTATGTTGCTTTATTTTATTTCTTGTGTAGAAATGCAGGTGAAAACATAAAATCAGCAGAACTCCACTGTGTTTTTTTCTGCAGAAGGCATGAAGCTGAATGTAGAAAAGCATACAGCTCCATCATTCATCACGTTTGACTCACTGAAATGAACAGATTCACATTTAAAGTTAAGAAGAGAGGACTAACTGTTTGTCTTCACTTCTGAAGATGGAAATCGTTGAAGGATATTTCACCGTAAACATCTGAAGCAAATGTGTTTCATATGTAAAACTTTGGAATGCTCAAAAGGTTGTTATCAAAGGTTTAACTAATATTTTTCAATTTGAGAAATATGTTCACCACATGGTGCCAGAATTGTCAGAGCTGGACTTCAGGAAGTGTGAATGCGTCATATGGTTTGGCCAGCAATGACCTCTGACCTGAACCCACTCCTAAGTGACCTGCAGAACTGCATGCAGCACTTGTGGAAGAGTAAAACACCTCAGAACTACATCATGAGTCTAAGTGAGGTTTAGGAGACGTTTCTGTCAAGCTGTCATTGCTGTAAATGGTGGAAATATCCGCCATTGACACGGTTAATGTTTGTTATTTGGGGCGACCTTTATTATTGTCTAAAGTTTTTGGGGTTAGAAATATCAAACCGTTAAAAATAGCGTTTCTCCTCATTCATTATTATATTATATATTAAAGAGAAATTTGACGTATTTAATTAAAATTCAGACTAAATAGGAAAAGCACTCATGTAAATACAAAAATCCCTGAATTATCCTAAGCAGTGTTTGATGTTTTTCTTCTTTCTGCTCCTTTCTGATCCCTCTTTGGTCTGTTATGTGTGTGAAATGCTTTCTGGGTGATTTTGCAAATTTGGAATTTGTATTATGAGGGGCTTAAATAAGAGGAATAACAATAAAAATCAAAGAGGAGAACCCTGACTCTAACAGTGTCATCAGTCTGACATTACAGGAGAGGCTCTCCGCCTCCATCTGTTCTCTCAGCTGCTGGACAAACAGAAAAATGAATGTTTAGTGATTTAAATCTCATCAAAAATCTGTATCATTTGTTTGAATGACGCTCTGCTTCTCATCTCCCTTTTCCTTTTTCAGAGGACACATTTTTAACCAATTGAAGCCACAGATGTTAAATTAAAACAGGTTCATGAGACAGCTGGACATTTTTGTTCCATCTAACAGTTTCCTTTTTATCTTTGGGGATTCGGATGTCAAATGATCAAATTCTAGATCGCTACCTTATATCTATAAAATATTTCTGAAGTATTTTGTCTTAATCTAGTCAGATTCCTGTTTATTTTAATTTTTCAGTTTTTTAAATAAATGTCTTTTTCCGTGAGGAACAGATTAAAGTCTTCTTGATAAATTTTGTTTTTACATCTCTACTTCACGTCTATCACAGTCAATCAAAACACAAATATGGATATTAGTGATTAAGAGTTATTATAATGACATCATTTGCATGTGTATGTGGACGTACAGAGGGACAAAAAAGTATTTAGTCAGCCACCAATTGTCCAAGTTCTTCCACTTAAAAAAAGGGGGGGAGAGGCCTGCAATTTTCATCATACGTTTACCTTATCTACGAGAGACAAAATGAGAAAAAAATGCAGAAAATCACATTGTTACACTCTTCAATTTCATCCAACTATTACAAAACAAAAACAAAAAAAAACATATAAACAATATGACTCAAGTTTTTTAAACTGTCTCAGATATTCAACCCCACATGAGCTTCGCTAGTCCTTCACCCAATACACCAAAGGCTTTTTTCATATTAGCTCGTTATTTATTAATTCATTAAAAAAGACGGACTTCATGTTTCATTAGAGATTTTTAAAAACTCCTTGACTGAGTATCAGGCAGCTGTGAAAAGTTCCAAGACAGTTTATGTTGAACGTTGTGTCTGAGAACATCAGCAAGCCTAAGGTCCTTTTTAATTCTTTTAAGTCTCTTTTAAGTCCTGGGGATTCATCCTGCCTGACTCCTTCTGTTTTACTCTGTGAACAGTTTTTAACATTTTTTACTGACAAGGTCAGTGCCGTCAGGTTTTTACCCCTCCTTGTACCCCTGACCCCTCTGTTTTAACGTCACCACCTGCTGTTTTAGATCAGCCTGTCACTTCCTCTCAGATTTTGGAGATGGTTCAGCACCTGAGTCCTTCCTCCTGCCCAGGTGACTGTGTTCCCCCCAGACTCCTGAAGGAGGTCTTGGATGCCATAGGCCCCTGGATAGTTGGTCTCATCAACTCTTCCCTTGTTTCAGGATGTGTGCCAGCTGCTTTCAAACATGCTGTTGTGCAGCCCCTTTTGAAAAAGCACAACTTGGACCCTAATGTTTTCTCAAACTTTAGGCCGATTTCAAAGAGAAGGTGGTTTATTTTCAATTACAGGACCATCTAACCAAACATGATATTGTTGAGAAGTTTCAGTCTGGTTTTAAATCCTGTCATAGCACTGAAACCGCTCTGCTCAGCTGTGGATTCTGGGGCCTCCACTGTTTTAATTCTTTTAGATCTCACTGCTGCTTTCGACACAGTGGATCACAGTGTTTTATTATCCCGACTGGAGCACTCTGTCGGTGTGAAGGGCACAGCACTCAGTTGGTTCAGATCTTATTTAGGTGGAAGGAGTTTTTCTGTCCAAGTTGGACTGTACTCTTCTCCAGAAGCTCCACTCAAGCATGGTGTACCCCATGGCTCAGTTTTAGGCCCTCTTTTATTCTTGGTCAATCTGCTGCCACTGAGAGCGGAGCTTTTTTAGGAAATATAATGTTTCCTTCCACTGCTATGCCGATGACATCCAGATCTATATTCCCTTAAAATTTACAGAAGTGCTTAGCAGACATCAAATCCTGCATGGAGCGTAACTTCCTCTGTCTGAACAAAAACAAGACAGGTGTTTGTTTTTGAAAGACTGACTTGCTGACAGGTTGCTGTAGTGCTGTTGGCCCCCTGGACTCTTCAGATGCTCCTTTTATTAGGAATCTTGGGGTAAACCTTGACAGATATTTTAAACCTGACAGGCAGGTCAGTGCAGTAGTCCAGTCTAGTTTTTATCACTTGAGGCTAATCAGCAAAGTTAACCATAACCATATCTTCCTCCTCTAATCTTCTCCAAACTGGACTACTGTAACTCTCTGTACAGTGGCATTGACCGGTCTCTGCTCCGCCGTCTCCAGCTGGTTCAGAATTCAAGGAGTCGCATTCCGGCCCGCCTGTTAACGGTGACCAGACGGTGGAGCATCTCCTTCCACCTAACGCTCTCGTCATTGGCTGTCTGGGTTTTTTTAGATCACTTTTTAATTTTTAATCTAGTTTACGTGTTTGAATGGCCTCCCGTATCTCTCTGAGCTGTTTCCATGTGTTCGTCCACGTCGATTCATATATCTGAGATCAAATGCTTTTGTAATGTTCCCAGGACTCGGCGTGTGACTCGGGGAGACGAGCCTTTTCAGTTGCAGCTCCTAAACTTCTGGAATTCTTCCCCTTCTCTGTGAGGTCGGCCAGAAACCGTTTGTTGAACTTCGGCTTTCCCGGGTCGTCGCTAGTAAACTTGGCAGTTTTCGCCGGATGCCGGCCCCTTCAGAACCGGGCTTGGGACCGGTACAGAGTAGAGAAGGAAACAGGGAGCAACTCGGATTTGAACCTGGGTTTCGCAGAGGGAAGGCACCGCAAACCAGCCCGAGCTAAACCGTCGGCCAGAACCGTTTAGTAATTTTAAAACACTTTTAAAAACTCCTCTTTTTACTCAGGCTTTGAACTCCAGTGAGCAGATTTAGTGGGTCAGCTTGTTAATGTTATTCTTTTGTTGTTTTATTGCTTTTATTGTTTCTTTATTGTATCATATTGTCTCTGATTTTATGTGATTTTATGTTAAGCACTTTGGTTGCTTCTGCTTAAATAAGTGCTACACAAATAATACATGTATTGATTGATTAATTGATTGATTTACAAAGCCACCACTTCTCTTGGTGTCTTCCACCCTCAATATGAGAGCAATAGATCAGAGTGACTTGCAGGACGTCCAAGTTCCATTCGTAGGATGAATGTACGCAGCTTACAGGCTCTGGCCACAGTTGATGGGGTTCTCAGTCATTCCATGCATGTGGAGGTCTCACCCAATTGGAGAAAGAAATCCCCAAATATTCCACCGACGCGGTTGACGTCACGGTAATCCTCTACAGTACGTGTCCTGCGGCTGTCAACTCCCGTGTTCCTTCCTTTCAACCCAACAGGTTTACAACAGCACATAAACGACACAAAGTGCACTTACTTTTTCTATTTTCAGATTGAAACTCTTTTAATTGCCGCTCAGAAGTCGGATTTTAAGACTTTATATGGCGTTTCATGGCTGCCATACAGTGAAAGGGCGTAAAGATAACTAAGTGGGTGTATGCAGGAACTGAGTGAGGAACCTTACAACTGTGCAGGCGCAATTCTAACCGAGCGACCCCACATTTTAACCCTTGTGCTATCCTAAGCACTAGACCAGTGGTCCCCAACCCCCGGGCCGTAGACCGGTACCGGTCCGTGGGTCATTTGGTACCGGGCCCCACAGAAAGAATAATTAACTTGCATTACTTCTGCTTTATTTATTTCGGAATCTGAAAGATGTTTTATTTTGAAAAATTGCCCAATTCGGTAGATCTTCAAGACATTAGAGTAGATCGCAGGCCAGCAAAGATAAATAAAAAATAAGAATAAAAAATGTACTTCTTAAAAATCCACCAGCCAATCAAAATCCTCACCGAGAAGTACGGGACTTGATTGACATGCAGAACACGGCCAATCGGACATCTTCTAATACATACGTCACTGCACATGCGTGTTTAACTACATTGAGTGCAAATTCTGTCATCAGAAAGACGCTTTCTGACCGCAGCACATCAAGTCCCCGGCAGAAAACCGCTCTGGACAACCGGGGTGTTTATTGAAGCCGCCCCGCGTGTCCTCCTGCTACCAGCTTTGCGGTTCTCCGCCGATAAATACGAGCTCATTAAGGAAGCTGTGTTTACCTTGGCACGCGCTTCGTACGGAGCCAGCAGCGCCTTTGAAATGCCATGCTCTGCCCATTGCACAGTTTACAACAGAGCATGATATGATAGTCACTGCTTTCTGTCTTTGTACTAAAACGCTTCATATGTTAATACTAAAGTATCTTTGTGTAATCTTACCCTGTATTTTTAATCATCAGTATATAAACTACCATGTACAAATAAATATGTAACCAATAAACATTTAACGGTCTATGTCATTTTTGACGCATTCCAAGGCGCTCTTCTCGGTCACGTGATAAGTTACTGCTAAAATAAAACCCAGGAACTAGCAAAGTGAGTGAAAAACAAAACGTCTTTGGATATTTTCTTTGCCAAGTGGAAAAGGTCCAGCCAGGACACAGAAGAGGAACCTTCCACTTCCAAAAACAGAAAGCTACATTTAATAGACAGTACTACTTTTTTCCACTATGAGTGTGGGAAGGGGGGAGGATGATGACACCTGTGCCATGTCAACTGTTACGCGTGTCAAAATAAAAGCACAGGGTTCGTCTTGTCATGTATTTGATCCTCCATCATCCGAGTATTGCTACAATAATCACCCGCCTATATTTGAAAGATCGGTCCGTGAAAGTTTGTGTGACGTCATACCGGTCCGTGGCATGAACTATGTTGGGGACCACTGATCTAGATCCACTAGACAGTGCTCTGAACCTTTTTTCTTCAATGATTTGTGATCTTCACTGGTGTCCATGGATTACAGGAAATCCTCTTCACCTTTATCCACCTTTGTCATGGTAGGGAGAACACGTCAATGGAAGGGTGGGGTCATAGGATAGCACAAGGGTCAAACTGGACGCCTTCAATCCTAACTGAGCGGTGATTCTACACGGTCACTTCCCCTTTGCGCCCTCACCTGGATTTGCGTGCATTGTTAAGGGGTGTTTTTGTCAGTTGGGGCAGAAACCTTTCTGGTTGATCTGATTGGCCAAAATTTGCATGTCAAATTGGGTGAGGCAGCGGGACGGGACTTTCATTTTTTAGAGCAGGGGGGGCTAACATGCGGTTCTCCGTCTTTTATCATAGTTTCTATATACAGTTATTTCACAACGATAAGACGAACATAAAAGTCTTTCTCGTGTGATCTAGTTAGAGATTAGCTAGACAAAACCAAAAAAGGGCCATTCCACAGTTTTTGCAGGTTAACGCCCATTTTTAGTCTACTTTAAAAAGAAAACTACTCTTTTTTTAAATGTAAAATAATTTTTATGCTTTCACAAAAATATCATTTTTAAGTTTTGGTTTATTTTATTTTTTTTAAATTGATTAGATAGATGCATGTTAGTTTAGCATTTATTTTATGGACTAAAGTTTAGTTGAAATGTTCTTGTTTTATTTTTTCTATATTATACAGAAAACATTTTTAGAAGAGTCCAGTTAAGAAATGCAATAATTTTAATTGATCACATTTTTAGTATAGGATATCTTTTTGGGAAGCCCCACCAAAACAGGTTCAATCTTTTTAGTAAATATGATTTAAAAAACAAAAACAGAAAAGAGGGGCTGCACGGTGGCGCAGTGGTTAGCGCTCTTGCCTCACAGCAAGAAGGCCTTCAAGTCCTGGCTGGGGGACCTGAAAAAAATCAACGGGGGACCTTTCTGTGTGGAGTTTGCATGTTCTCCCCGTGTATGCGTGGGTTCTCTCTGAGATCTGAGATCCGGCTTCCTCCCACCATCCAAAAACATGCTTCATAGGTTAATTGGTCACTCTAAATTGTCCCTAGGTGTGAATGTGAGAGTGAATGGCTGTGTGATTGTGGACATTCTACCCTGCGACAGACTGGCGACCTGTCCAGGTTGTCCCCTGCCTTCGCCCACAAGTGGCCAGGATAGGCTCCAGCAGCCCCGTGACCCTCGAAAGGGAAAAACGGTTAAGAAAATGAATGAATGAATGAATGAATGAAAAAAAACAGAAAAGAAAATTAGTTTAGATTTGAAAGTGCTATGCACTTTGTGACCAGAAGAGGGCAAAAACTCCTTTAAACATTTGGGCACAAAAAGGTTTGGGCCATTGCTTGTGTCCTTACAATGGCAGACATGCATTACAGTCATGCCAGTAGATTGACTTTTGTTTTTCTAGATTTGAAAAACAAACGCATGTCTGGGTTCAGCAGATAAACCAAATCCTAACCCTGATTGGTCAAAGTTTGATATGGTTTACATGGCAACGCGTGTTCAGTGGACACACGTTTTGTACGTACAGCCCAAAACCTGTCGTAAAAATGTGCGTAGCTCCTCGTGAACGCTGGAGTATTGAATATGGACCCCTGAAAGGCGCATTTACACGTTTTTTTCATCGGAAGTGGTCGCTTAAATGTGTGTTTGCTGAGGGCGGCGTGAACAGTGCTGGAGTCGAAATGTAGCCCTTGAAACATTTTCATTTAGTCTACCAATTTCTTGCTCTTGACTAGCTGGCTGTAAAACAACCAAAACCTGCACTGCTGGCAAACAACAATCCCTGAACGAGCGGCGGGCGCTACAACCCACTCCAGTAAAATATTTTTTTAACATGTTCTTGGGCATTTTTTTGATGATGGGGGACTTGTTTAAGGACAACTGAGATTACATTGGAATTTCGGAGTATTACTTTACTTAAATGGTGGTAAATCAAGAACAGGCTAAATAAATCCCATTGGAAAAAGCTTGTAGTCGTCATGTAGAAGCCATCAGCAGGGCACAAGCTCCGCCCCATTCTGATGCATCCACTGTCAGACACATAGATCCATGAACGCCTTTGTTTTCCCTGACCGAGCCGGTGTAGGTACCATAACCGTTCAGCCTGGAACTTCCGTTCGGGGTCCTGGGACTAATGCTGACGTCACACTATGTGATTGGCTGTCCGTTGGTCCGATGACGTGTCAGATAGTGATTGGTCTGGACAAATTACGGGACTACCATAGAAGAAAATATTATGAAGTCTTTTGTAAACAAACAGAGCTGCGACACAGAGCAAGATTATCTTCTAAACTTGCCTTTATTATTGTTATGAGTTTTATTGAATGCATGTTTGCTTATAGTTTTTTTTTATCCGTGCGCCCAGTGCTTTATTATTGACAGAACGCACCCGGAAAGGCAACATTTAGCCGTGCTAACAACATTTTCAGCAGATTCAAGGAGATTGTGACAACATGTCTTTATAAAAATGACAAAGAATATTGTCAGACACAATTTAAGAGAAAAAACAATTTTAGATTACAAAAGGGAGCGTGACACGAAAATATGTAGAGTCTGAGCAGATGTTGACGCTACGTAGTTTGTCCAAGTGGGGTTACCGTAGTGTGACATTGTACTCAGTCGAAAGGACCTCGAACGGAAGTTCCAGGCCGAACGGTTATGGTACCTACACCGGCATCTGGATCAGAACTCTACAGCAGGACAGTTCCAATAGTTGTTCGCCATTTTTGTTGCAGCGGTAACAGTGGATGTGTTTGTAGGCTAGCAGGAGAGAGTAAACAGATGGGTGAGGGGAAGTGGGTGCGGACTTGCTTAGTGCCAACAGTCCTGCCCACAACTTAGAGTTGAATTTCTCATAAACTACACAGAAACTCTGTTCCACGACACAGAGCAGGATGTGTGGATTTGTCCAAAGTTGACAGTAGCTCCTGATAGGCCATTTTCTCTTCCTCCTCCTCTTCTTCTATAAATTGATATTTATGCCACCACGTTGTAAACCAAACATTCCAAGTAGCAAATGAAAATATCAAATATTTGCTTTTAAAAACTTTTGTTTTGCTTGAAAAATCTTTTTGCTCTTGAAAATAAAAAAGTAAATTAAAAAAAGCCATTAATGATCCTTGTGGTTCAGGAGGAAAGATTTAGATTTACCAAATGAAGGAATAAATATGTAAATGTTTGTGATATCAACATAAGTAGTAACTATAGTAACATGGAGTCTGTAACAAAATGTATTGCGTTGCTGAATTTTTGAAAGCAGAAACCAATTTCATGTTGAACCTGCCCTTTTTGTAATTCCATTGATAAAACTGTTTTTCTCGTGTCACTATTCCAAGGATTAGGCATCAGGAGTTGGATTGACTTTAAACTTTGCATTCCCTCATTTAGTGCATCACATGTGTAAACATTTAAGAACAATTTAGATTCATTGTTCCCAAATATTACTAACATTACATTAAAACACTTGCTAAATATCTAATCCGCTGCTGTAAATTGTTCAACGCTTGTGTATTTTCTTTAGAAATTGCCAGTCCACCTCGTATTGATTGTCATTTCAGAAATACTGTGGTGGGACATGAACGTCATTTCTATCTATTCTTCTTCTTCAGATCTGTAGATCTTATAATGAACACGGATCTCTCCTATAGAAAACGGACCTCGGACAAGAGCTTCACTTGTGGACAGTGATGGCTCAGGTGGTTGAGCAGGTCGTCCAATGATCGAAGGGTCGGTGGTTCGATCCCCGCTCCCTCCAGCCAAATGGACAAAACACTTCACCCTCCCTGCCTCCAGTGTGGCTCCACTGGTGTGTGGATGTGCATGGATGATCCCGGTGATGGTCAGAGGGACCGTAGACGCGAACTGGCAGCCACGCCTCTGTCAGTCTGCCCCAGGGCAGCTGTGGCTACAACAGTAGCTACCATCACCAAGTATGAATGAATAATGGACACACTGTAAGCGCTTTGAGCGTCTGGAAAAGCGCAGATAAATCCAATTCATTATTATTATTATTACAAAGTCATGCTGTACAGACCTTTAGACCTGGTTGTGTCATTTGTGGATGTAACTGTGTAACAGGGTTCCTGTGTTCCTAAAAGTCTCCAGTGGATGCTTTCCCCTTCAAGCACAGACAAGATAGCTTTAAGAATTTTTCGTGTTTGCATCAAAATAAAAAGAATCCAAATAAGAATAACTTGATTCATAAAACTGTGACTGCAGATTCTCAGGTCAATCATCGTCTTTTTTCAATTAAAATGTTCAAAACAAAGTATTGCGCATGCTCATGACCGTGGCAGAAACAACAGAATTCACTCTGTCTTTACACTGTAAACTCATCACAAGCACAGGACTCATGCATCAGTGACGTGCGCTGAGGTTAATGGCTGGTGAGGCACTGACGTCATCAGTCATATTTAACAACATATGAACCATACTGAGTAACTTATCACACATTTGATTGACACAGTTAAGTTTTGTTTAAAATAATAATTTCAACATGTTTTTTTTTTCCATACACAGTGATCCTTGCTATAACACGGTTTACTTTTCACGGTTTCGGTACTTCATGGATTTGCATCGTGCATTGTGTTCTGCATTCTGATTGGCTAAAAAATCACTCCGCTTCTTCTCTACCTGTGCGTCAATAACGTTGCAGTTTAATATGTGCACGTATGTAAAACAGCAAATTCTCTTGATGGTGGCATGTCAGTGTATAAGGATCTTTTTGCAAAGCAGAAAAAAGAGCGACAACAACTGCCTATCACTGTGTTCTTCTCCCGAACAAACACAGCTGCACCGCGGCTTCAGAAGTCAGGATGCAGCGGCTGCAACACCTGAGTCACTATTTGTCCCACTGTACTTTGTATTTTTTTCATAATAATTTTACATTTTCTCCCGTTTCATCTAATCACTCGGGTCGCGGTGGGCGGGGCTAATCTCCGCGATTTCAAGCCTTCTGCTCACATTGATTATTAAAAATTATTATTTGACAGTACAGTACAGAAGTTATTTGTCTAAAAAACTTTTCTAAAGCAACAAACGTTATTATCGTCTTACCTTTACTTGTAAGTAAAGTCCATAATCCGCTCCTTCTGAAGAAAATGACTAGCCGCTTGCTATCACTTCTTCTATTATTTTTTAGTGTCATAATCTCAGGGCTCACCAGCGCCCCCTAACATGAGGCACAAGAACTGCTGGCCTCACCCAGCGGCTTTTTTGCCGGCGTTTAGCGCTCAGCACAAGAAACACGTCCCTAACATACAGTTATTTATAAAAACAAATACTGTACATCATATACATCTGCTAAATTATGTAAACTCAGCTCATATAGTACAAGTGATTGAACCGACATACAGAGAGACAGCAGTACCGTCTGACTGCATAGGTATTGCGCAATCCAAGGTGAGGCTCAGCGGGCTGGTGCCTCATCGCACGTCACTTCTTAGTATCTGAACGGCAAATGCGGAAATTCAGCGATTTTGAAAAGAAAAAACACCCAAAAATGGTACATTTAAATGGAAAATGACTGCAAAGCACAAATTGCTGATTAAATATAATAAATGAATTTACTTTTTCTCTTTTCTTCCCATAATGACAGGTGAGGCACAGCCTCACCTGCCTCCCCTGACTGCACGTCACTGTCATGCATTCATCTTGTAGTCTGCTGAAGTTCTGGCGCTTCATTTTGAAAGGTTGACCTCAAAGACAGATTCCCGTCAAACATGTGAAAGCATTCACTGTTGGTGGCTCACACACAATTCAGAATGGGTTCATAAATTCATACAAACGCTACTTCAATAGGAGTTTCCACGTTTACAGTCACACAAGAGGCAACCAGACAAGGAAAATATGACCTGCTGACGATGTTTAACCTAAAAAGTCACATTTCTATCCAGCCAGGCATTCTCTCAATCAGTTTGAACCCTTTTGGGGTCACAGGGCTGCTAGAGCCTAACCTGGCTACCTGTGGGGCTAAGGCTACACCCTGGACATTCCTTACATCACATGCAGCTCAGACCAGCCTTTACGGAGATAAGGGGGGTCAGGAGTACAAAGTGGCTGCTTAGCAAGTGGGGTTAGGTCAAAGGTGGCTGGTGACAGTGGCGGTGGCACGTAGAGGCGGGCGGCGAGGGCAGGTAGTGCCTGTTTACAACGCCGCTTTAGTTTACATTTCTTTTGTCTTCTTTCTCGTTTTTTGGTTTGTTTTCTTTTTTTCCAAACCATTAGCAGTTTGGTGCTGAAAATAAATAAAGTCGTTGGTAAAAAAAAAAACGTAATCTTTATAAAACATCACTCAGTGATCAGTAACAGTGTCATTAGAGCGCGAGGGCCGCGTGCGCGCGTGGATCAATTCCCACGCTGGCAGAGCCGCTGCAGTTTGGCGCAGTCACCAGCAGAGGGCAGTGGTAACCTGCCCCGCGAGTGACCTGAGTCACACACGGGGCAGGAGGTGAGCACGCGCACGCCGGCCCCAACCTTGGCCTCTGATTGGACAGATGGAATTTGACAGTCTACTGAAAGTCGAACAGAAGGCTCACGGGCACGCGCACACACGGAGCTACCTCAGGTGACAGGAAGTCCTCAGGTTCCCGCGTGGATGTTAGCGGAAGAAAGCACAACTGCGGTCAAAGTGAAGACTTTTACTCTGGGGATTCAATAGAAACTGTTCTGGAGTTTGCGAGCGCGTACACGTGCGCGTGCGCGCTCTGCTGCAGCGCTGCATCATCAGGGAAAAGCTGCTTGAAAATGCCGCAGATTCTTTGTTCCACGTTCAGCTGACGTCAGCGTGAGAGTGCGCACGAGCTCCTCTCTGATCCCAGGCACGCGGCTGCAGAAGCCTCAGTCTGCAACAACAGGAGGATGAATGGAGTTTAGAAGAAGTTAACACAGATGACAAACAACAGCGAGGAGGAGAAAATCAACAAAACAATGAATGCAATAGAAACGACAAAGAAATGAACCAAAAGTCTGTGGGACTTGATAAACAGCAACAGTTTTTAGCTTCTTCATTTGGGAAAAGAGTGAAAATAATCGCCAGGTAACCGGAAGTTGGCATCTTTTTTTTTTTCTTCAAAATAATATATATTTTTTTCTTTTATTTTTATTCTGAAACCTTTTTTTTATATCAAAAACATTTGTTTGGTTTAACATATTTCCCACAGCAGCAGCTTGAAGTTTTTATGATGACATCATAGCAGCTCTCATCCTCACTCATAACGTTTTCATAGACTTGTTTGACTTAATTTTTAAGTCTGAAGATAATGTATTCATGCATTTCATTCATATTTTATTAGAATAGCAGTATACTACTTATTATTTTTCAAAAGCAGCATATTGTATAGCAGTTGCAAATTCTAAAAGGTCAAACAGGAACAAAACCTGTTTCTCCAACACAGTTTTGAATGTAATTGTTCAAATAATGAAAATAAAAGCATAAAGTTTGCAACATTTGTCTTTCTTACGGCCCTTTAAATCATCCATTATGATAAACTACAAAGAAGCGCAGCAGAACCTCACACTGCAATACCAACAGCTGCCAGTAGAAGCAGGTTGGAAAGCTTTAACCACAAAGACTTTCACGGTCAGTTTTAGGGATTTTGATCATTCTTGTCATTTTAAACACAGACTGTACATAATATAAATGCGTATCCCAATGTTTGTAACCGATCTATCTCTTGCCCAAATATGGTCATTTTCAGTGCAGAAAATCTTAGGCCTTTATTCCATCTTTGTAATCTAAACTGTTTTCAAAACCATTTACACTAAGCATCTTTACTTTGTAAAATTGTTTAAAAACGTATTATTAATTGTGTTTGCAATAAAAAAAAATTTGAAAAGAGACACAGGAAAATGGTCATGAGCCATTCACACAAATTCTGACCAAAAATAAATGGTCCTCCAATTTGTATGTTTGTGGTTAAAAATCTCAAATCAACAATGAAAATGGCGTGAGGGTTGTAAGGATTTTTTCCTTTAATCCTGGGGAAATTATAATCTTGTATTTTCTTTGTATATTTTACAAATAGGCAGAAAGTATAATTTTTTTTTTTTAGAAAAGGGGAATTTATTGATGATTAGACACTTTAAGGTCAAGAACTGCAGAAAAGTATCCAAATTCATATATACATTTAATTTAAACTATAGTCACAGAATAGCATAAATAAATCAGCGCTTATATAGTTGATTTTACAAAATAAAATAGTTAAATTCTTTTTCATCTTTTTGACATTTTTAAATCCAAATCAAAGATCAAATCTGAAAATATTGATGACGGATGGTGGGAGGGGCTTTCTCCCTCTCCCTTTCTCTCTCTTACCCTCACTCCTTTTTCCGTCCGCGCGCCAAAGCGGCTCTGAGAGCTCAGCGCGCGCGGCGGTCAGCACGAGGAACGGCGCGAAGAAACAAACCAAAGGAGTGAAGGAGGAAGAGGAGAGGCCGGCGGCACGCGGACAACTGTCTTCTGTTGGATGTAGCAGTTTGCGCGTGCGTGTGCGCGCGGCACGCGCTTTGCGGCTCTCCAACTCTGTGGGTCCGTGTGTGCGTGAGCGGAGGATGGGAGGAAGCTGCTCCTTCAGATGCCTCGCGCTCTTCTTGGCTTTTCACATAGGTAAGTCACGGATTCGGGCGCGTGCACAGCAGGGTATATTTTTATTCCAAATTTGAGCATAGACCTTTTTTAAAATCAAATGTTCGTTATCTTTCGTTGCATTTAGTATTTTTTCGTTTGTTTCTCGGCGCCCGGAAGTCTTTTGAACAATTTATTTATGTTTTTATTTGACGGGAACATTTTTATTAGTTTGGGGTTTAAAGCAGCAGCAGCTTGCAAGAACAGATCTCCGCTTCATACTGAGCGTGTGCGTGTTTGTGTGTGCGCGTTAACGAGGGGAATACCCCCACCCCCACCCCCTCATTGTCCCAAACAGAAAAAAAAAAACCCGCAGATTCAATTGATTCTACATTAAAACTGTGAGTTTTAAAGTTTAAAAATAATTCTATACCAGAATTTGAACCATGTTTTTAATTTTTTAGTAAAGAAAAGAATCAATCAGATTTGTGTTTTAATAATAAAGGCCGCAGAGTCCATTTAAATTAAAACATCTCGTGCTTGTAAGCGCGCGCGGAGCTTCCGCCGCAGTGCGCGCGGCGCAATAGCAGAATGCTGCACGCGCCGCTTCCTATTGAAAACGAAACGAAAATCTGCCAAAAGAACAAAATTCTACATCACACCTGTCTTTTGTTTTCCAGAAAATTTGCTACTGAGGGGCGTGTGGAATATTATCGCGCGTGCAGGACATGGTATCTGTCTTTCTTTCATTAGACCTTCTTTTACTAAAATGTGTACGCGCAGTTAAGCCGCGTGCGCAGTTGTATCGAAGTCCCATGCTGCATTCATCAGGAAAAATCTCCTCCGGGATGCGGCTAATTGCTGGAGCCTGCTCTTCCTTCATATGTTCTTTTCTGCGGCTTCGTTGCATAACGAGGCTTTGTGCGCGTGCCTGTGCGCGCGTGAGGGCCACTGCTTTGCTTTGTTTTTTTATTTCTTTGAAAGTGTAAAGAAAAGGTCACGGAGGCGCCGGCTCTATGGCTTTCGGCTCGCGCACGCTTCAAACGCCTGTGCGCGCGTCTCACCTGATTTCTTTTTTCTGTGCAGATGAAAGTTCGCATTTCCCGCACGTTGATTGGCTGCGTGGTCGCGCGCAGCCGCCGAACAAAATAAACCAAATACATAAATAAATAAATAAATAAATGTGCCTTAAGGTTCGCGGGCGCTTGTAGATTTTTCATGCACGGGATAGGGCCTCGCGCGTGGCAGGTGGGTGTGCCCGCGCGGAGTCCCGCACACGGATTTGGCATCCTCACTACACGCATCATCATGCGCGTGCGCGTGGGTGAATGAGTGCACGAAAAAACCCCAAAGAAAAACTGAATGAAAAGAGGAGAAACGAAGAAAATGACAGACAGCAGCTTCAAAAAACAAACACAGTTAAAAGATTCACCTACATTTGAATAAAATGTAAAAATGAAAACATTTACAAACACCAAGCTTCAAGTAATAGAAATAAAACAGTAACATATGTTTTATTGTGCAAAGATAAATCTATTTTTAAATAGAAGCGGTGGAAATGCTTCAGAAAAGAGTTTTTTTCCTGCTTTTATTTTGTTCTGAGCGGAAATAAAGACACATTTGAAGCATTCAGATATGAGTAAAACGGGAGGATTTTTCTCTTTCACGCGGCGCGCGTGCGGTCAGTTTTTAAGGTGATGTAATGCCTTCATTGTACAGTGAAGAAGGAGGAGGAGGAGGAGGAGGAAGAGGAGGAGGAGCCTCACTCCTTCAGCCATTCAGTCCAAAGGAGCTCAGCTGAGAGACAAAATAAAAGAAAAAAAATTATTCAGAAATCGATACATTTGTAAATAGTTTTACAAAATTGAAAGATACTTCATTTAAAAATATTCAATTGAAAATATTAAACTTTTGACTAATTTCATGTTTTTTTTATTCTTCTTTTTATTATAAAACCAGATTCTCAGAAATATTTTTTTTAAGAAAACATATAGATTTCTGTCACTGAATTTCTGCTGCTTTTTAATTTGGCAATTTTTTTATTTAAGGATAACTGAAGCTTTGATTTGTTCTTATATTTGGACAGACAAACTTCTGCTTGGAGGTTTGGATTTTGTTTCATTTTATAACATCTGATTTGATCAAATCATGAGGCCACAAACTAAATAAATGGAACCTCTTACTGATCCAAATGAAAAAAAGAGTGAATGTTTGTGAAATGTGAGAGAAATCAAATCCTATTAAATATAAGCTCATTTCTACATTAAACAAAGAAAATAAAAGGAAAATAAAAATGTGTTGCAGTAGTTTTTGTTTGACGTGAAAAATGTGAAAAATCCCAGACGTTCCGTTTGTTTTATTTGTTATTTGGTTACAGTTAGGATGCTTTTATTTTCAGAGCTTTTACTTTGTTTTGAAAATCAACAAAGAACAATTTAGTTTCTTTATAAAAAGTCTTTTGACAGAAGTAGGAAGTCTTCATCCTAAATCCAGAATTTAGCAGGACCGTAAAAATCTGCTCCAGATTTTTATTTCGTAATCATTTCTTTATGTTATGTGTGGAAAGAATTATGGAAATGACTGCATAATAAAGGCTTTTTAATCCATTATGCTGTCAAACCTGGCAACCGTTTGTGCTCACATCCCGTTTTATACTCCTCCATCAAAAGTGAAGGTTTTATTTTTAATAACTGTAATTCTGCGCTTTTGAATTGTTCAGTAATTGTCCCCAAATGTAAACAGTTTTTTCTATTTCAGAAAAAAGACTAACATTTGAAAAATCAAATTCTTTTTCTAGGTGTAGTTTTCCTGCAGGTCCGTTTCTTATGGCGGCTTTGAAAGCACAGCGCCACCTGCTGACCCCCAGGCAGATCCAGACAAGAATTCAGTCTATTTTTTGAAAACACAGTTTCAAGAAGTTTATGAAGTTCATTTAGCACAAAAGCTGCAATTAATGCAAAGCTTTTACTTTGAAGTGATTAGACCAAAAAAGAAAGTCCTGAAATGTGAATAAAACTGAAATATTGGGAGTAGCATAGACAGAGATGCTACAGTATTCTTTAGGATACCCCCCCCCACCCCCCCCCCCCACCCCCAACCTGTCCTACACGTCACGCCCGGTTAGTCTGAGCGAGCAGACCGGACAGCGGCCATGTTGTTATCCAAACCAATCAATCACGCCCATCTTTCGGCTAATGAACCACAAACGTGTTCTGAACAGGGGTCACTGGGGGGGGGGTCCTGTTAAAGAGCGCGTGTGACGGGGTGGGAGGGTGGATATGTTTTGTTTCTGTGGATGAGGGGGGACAGCCGTGTTCATGGTACCAGGCTGCAGCTGGTCTTTCATGACCCCAAAGCTGGTTCTGGTACCAGTTAGACCTGCTTTTCTGAGCTACACGTCTGAAAAGAAAAATAAATCTCCAAGATGAGCCGGGATGAAATCTGAACTTTTAAAGAGAAAAGGGGCTTGATGAAAGGAGAGGAGGTGGGGAATCACACTGACTCTAAAGAAGAACTAAAAACGCACACATCCACTCGCTGACGTTGGTGGTTTACAGCAGAGGAAGCCTTCAGCTCTGTCACAGAGAGAATTAAAGGCTTCGCTTTTTTTACAAACCAAAGTGTAGATTATGTCTGAATTCACCCACTACCCCTCCACCCTGAAAGATGATCTGCTGCCCTGGATTTGAAATCCAACACCACACTCACTACTTTGTTTGTTTTTTAAAGCCAAATATGATGTCACCCACTCCCCAAAGTAAAACCGTATACATATGAATACTTCCTGAAGAATATTTATGATTATCCACATTATGTAACACATTTTCTTAAAGACAGATTGTTCAAGCACAATGCATTGTGGTCTATACCCACCAATCTAGTGACCATTAATGCTCGCTGGTTGTTCAGGGCACTGGATTTTAGAATTGTACCCCCAAAAAATGTCTGTTTCATGTTGAGTAGTGAGTCAATTTGGACACAATCGTTTTCATGCATTTTACAATTAATATGAATGAAAATCTTTTAGAATAAATAATAAACGTCCTTTATTCTCGCAGTACAGCTGAGCTGCAGATGCAGATGAAGACCTTTTCTCCTTGTCTCTTCTTCAGGGTCCAGATCTGGCTTTAATGGTGTCTGGTGGAGGTTTTTTTGATGTGGATTTTAGAAGCAATGAAAGCTGCTGTGAGCTGACTCAGCACTGGCCTCAGACTCCAGGCCTAAATCTGCCGTCCCAGCTTTGACCGGCCCTCAGTGACGTTTTGAAAGCCCACATTACCAGAGCCTTGTTACATGAACATACAGAGAGTGAAGGAAAGGTCAGAGTGTCATTTGGGCTCATCTGCCTCAGAAAAACAGTTGCAAACATTAAACAACATTTAACATCCTGTGTCTTTGGATGAGACTGGAGGTGTAACCTGATGGAAACCTGCTCTGATCATTACAGATGAAGGTCAAAGTTCTACATGTTTAACATTTATACAACACTGGGTAGTAAAATAGTTCTAGGCTTCATGAATGAATGAATTCTTATGATTGTCCTTACATTAAATGTATTTTTCTCTCTGCTTCAATTGTTCACTCACACCAGGAAAAGCTCCTTTTGGACATTTGTGTTTGTTTTGTTGCCGTCACACTGACAGCTCAGTCTTAACAGGAGGCCTTGAAGATGGTTTTTGAGTTCTCCTTCACAAATATTGCTCTCCTCTCCAAACTGCTGCTGCTTCATTCCAGACTGAAGATGCTGTTTGCAGACGATACAGTGTTTTTCTGAGTGAACTCAAACTTCACTCCACTCGTGATACTGTGAGAAAAGTGTCACATTTCTGTACTAGTGTTAGGTTTTATACATCACACAGACTTTTGGGAATAATTCTGTGTGTTTGAAGACTAAAGGTTAATACATCATGAAACAACTCTGAGAAGGATCTGACGTGTCGACTGAATTTATCTGTCAGTGTTCAGTTCCCTAATGCTGCCCCCTCCCCGTCTGAGTTCTCACCATGTTTCTTGACCCCCCATGCTGCAGTGTCCGTGTTGCAGACGGTGCTGGTCAGCGCTGGTCAATGTGACTCCGTGTTCAAAGGCTTCTCCGACTGTCTGATCCAGCTGGGAGACAACATGGCCAACTATCCGCAGGACCTGGACGACAGGGAGAACCTTCAGAAGATCTGCAGGTAGGTCCACCCCACGCATGCACATGCACACGCACATGCAAACACACATGCACACACATGCAGCTCGGATCATATCAACTGTCAAGCATTGATTGCAGCTGCCGATAATCTGCAAAAATAGTTTGTGAGAAACCTTTTAGAACGTTTCTGGATGTCTGAAGTTATTCTCCATAAAGTGACATAAAGCAGTTTCCTTCTATGCACGCCAGAACCCCGTCCTTCTGCTGGGATTCTGAACTTATGCAAAAGCAACAAATCTCAAAGCAAATTTTGGGAGTGGGAGGATAGAGATGAAGATGCTGCACGGACATGTTTACAAAAAGGATCTAAACCAAGACTGTAGACAAGAAAACAATAAATATGATCCTACAGGAAGAAACCATACAGACAAAAAGTCATGGACAAACCCTGCAGTCATGTGATCTGCTGGATGTTCTGCTGTCATTGAAGCTAGTCTTCATCCTTAGCTTCACAGACGTTTTCTTTTTGGTCAAATAGTGGGAAAAGCGGCAAAGAGGCGGGGCAAATATGCATGACAGCTGTTGATACACATCTGGAAAGTCTGTTCAACAGCTGATAATGGAACAGCCACATTTCTAACTCTCTTATTAGGCTTCATTGGATCTGAAATTCAACATAAAAAAACAACATTTATAAAAATGGTCTCCCGATCAGTTGTCTTGGACGAGCCTCCACCTTTCAAACCTGAAGCTACCTAATGCTGCAGTTCCTGTAGCGACCACTGGAGGCAAGAAAGATTTTATTTTTTAACAGCTCATTGTATTCTGTGTCCTGATTGGCTGTAGACCGTGTCCATCAATCTCCTCTGTGCCGTATTTCCTGTACAGAACGTTTGTCAAATCTACATAAATCCTCATTGTAATGAGGTCTTTGTTTTACTGGACTGATTTTCTATGAAGGTTTGAACTTTGAGGGTTTAAACAGAGAGAAGCGTGTGAAATGTTCCTGTATGTCTAAGTAATGTGTAGAAAGGTTATAGGGAGGAGTTTTTGGAATGTAACTCCTCCAATAAATGAGGGAACACTGTAGTTCCAAACTGTTAGAAGGTCTAATGATGTACGGTATGTACGGCCAGGATTGAATTTATATTTCTATTAACCATTTGTTCAGCTAGACATCAAAGGGTGCTTTAAACAGCCTAAAAGAAACCGTGTATAGATTAAATACAATATTTCAAATTACAAAAAAAAAAAAAAACAGTTTTAGGACAAAACGGCTTTCATTTAATCCGATTTCAAAGTTTTGAAGTTTAGCTTTAGATGCTGTGAGTCTGGAGAAAACCAAAGACCACCTCTGTGAGCTGAAGGGGGTCTACATGAATCTAAACAGGACTGAAGGCTAAAACACACTCACACACACACACACACACACACAGCCTCATGTCCTGCTGCAACACACTTGGAGTTTTGTGATTTATGACATTCTGCATAATGTTTGGTGAAAACAGCTGAAACAACGAAGGAAACACAAAAGGAGCTTTAATGTTTCACAGCTTCAACACAAACGTCCAAACAGCAACAGACATGTATGTGAAGCAAACAGGAGCAGATGAGAGTCAGAGGTTGGTGTCTGAAGCTTTGGTGCAGGCGGCGCCGGCTCTGGAAACACGCCACCGTCCTCTGGAATGAATATTTCAGGACAGACAGAAGCTAAAAGTGGGCTCAGGTCTGCGCTCGGTTCAGACTAAACCGGGCCGTAATGACTGAATTTATATTTATGAGTCCCATCTGAGAGCGTCACTGCCGCGCTGCAGAGCCCCCCAGCCGCCCCCCAGCTCAGAGAAAGTGATTTAAGCACAAACCCGGAGGGAGACTCCATGTTTGCAGAGGGGCGGAGTGTGCATATGTGCTACCCCCTCCTCCCGAAATCCACCCAAACCCCACCACCTAAAGCGGGTGGGCACCAGATGGCACACTGCAGCAGGGAGCCCCCCCCCCCCTCCCTCCCCCCCCATGATTTTTAATTCGGTGACAGCTCCATCACAGTGGTGTTGAGGCGTTGCAGGAGATGCGTTAACACATAGGCACACACACACACACACACACACACACACACGTTAATTGCTTTGAGATGGAGCTCGACATGACTCGGTTCAAGAGGTCAACATCAATAAGAGCAGATTGGAAGATTGGATTAGATACGCTGTCCACGTGTGTGTGTGTGTGTGTGTGTGTGTGTGTGTGTGTGTGTGAAGAAGGCTGGTGTCATCTTTACAACTGAAAGAATGGAAAAAAGATTGACAGAGGAGCTACAAGAAGACAAAGAGATCCAACAAATAGAAGGAAAAAGAGAAAGCAGACAGAAGCAGACAGGAAATGAGAGTAAAAAGAGAAAAAAGTCTCAAAAACATCAAGAAAAACGAAAGCGAATGAAAATAGGGGAGTTTCATAGAAGAAAGCCTTAGAAAAGTTTCTGTTATTAAGGATACTGTACTATAGACCATGTATGTGTAGTGTACTAACTGAATACTTCTTCTGACTAAATTGGAACATTTTAGGTTTATATATAGTATAATAATTAAACCATGGTCCGGGTGAATACTCGATTCTGATTGGCTGCTGGGTGTACATTAAAAAGTGATATACCACAGGATAACCACATGGTGAAAAAAGAAGTTCCGGTCAGCTAGATGAAATGTTTTGTATCACTGCGCCAGCTTCTTTAAAACAACCTTTTGCTTCATCATTTGGACAAAAACAAACTGTCTCTCTAGACTGATGCTTTATTCAACCCGTCGTGACGACCAGTAAATATATCGCTTTCCTTTGCCGCTCGTGGTCTGCGCCAGCTGAGCCAACGAAGGGGCGTGGACTAACAAATAGTCCACTTTTTGTGACAAAAGCTATCTAAAAGCCGAACAAATAACAAGAATAAAGTACTCAAAACTGCTTGAATATTCATTTCTTTTGTAAGGGATTATGGTATAAGCAGGTTAATGGTCTTCAAAGTGTACATTAGCATTAATGCACTTCCCGGAAGCAACCGTCCTCTGGTTCAGGCTTCTGCGTCGTGTGTTTCTGATAATGAACACTTCGTCGGCCCTTAAATAAACTTCAAGTCTACAGCCTCACTTCTGGTATAGACTAAGTACAGAGACTAAGTAGTAAGTAACATAAAAATGATCAGCATTGATCACCATGATCATTCATTAACATTGAAAACTGTATAGTGACTCATATTAAAGACAGATTTTTTTGCCCTCACATGGAGCATGCATGAGATGAGCCGTCCATACGTCTTTTCTCGCCAAATTTCCAAAGCAGCCTCCCACTTTTGTCGAGTTCATGCTTGCTGTGTTTTCTCTTGCCAGTTACTGGGATAACTTCCACTCCTGTGCCACGACGGCGCTGGCGGACTGCCACGAGGGAGCCACGGACCTCTGGGACAAACTGAAAAAGGAGTCCCGAAGCCTGAATTTCCGTGGGAGTTTGTTTGAACTGTGTGGCGGCGGCAACGGAGCCCCCAGATCTGCAGACGCCAGAGGAGTAGCCTTGGTTCTAACCACACTGCCCACCATACTGACTTGGCTGGCATTTTAACAGCAACGGAGAGGAGATGCAGAAAGACAAAGTGGAATCAAGATATAATAAAAAAATATAAGTAAAAAAAAAGAAACAATGACATTCACTCCATGCTAAAAAAATAACAAAACCTCAAGGACTGAGTCTGAATTCATCCCAAAAATGGATTTCTTCTTCTTCATTGCAATACCGTCACCTGGTGGGCCGTTGGACGTTTGCTGGGCGACTGTCTGGATTGCTCGTCCAATCACAGCCGACCTATCCCAGAGATCGATCATATTAAATATTAAAGATGCAGCGGAGATAAAATGAAGCAAATCATGAAATTTTGATGGATTCTTGCCCACTTACAATGGTGGAATTACATAATATTAAAGTCAGCCATGCATTATTGATCTGTGAAATGCTCCGGCTAGACGGCATAATGTGACGGCTCACGGTGTTCGGCCTTAAATTAGTTTCCTCTCATTCAGCCCGAGGTCCTGATGCAAAAACAAAACAGAATGAATAAGAACAGCCAAGGCATCAAACCCATCTCTGAACTGAGAACTTCCTTTCCCCGTCCTTCAGCTGACAGTGGTTTTGGGAGATGGAGACATGGCGCTTGCGTCCGTTCTGGCGGCAGGCCGCAGTCAGAATCAGGAAACACGGCGCCCTCCTGCGCAGGTCAGCTTCTACAGGCAGGAGGCGAAGCTGCAATAATCACAGCACTGACCTTTGGTGCATGACTCGCAGTCAACTGTCATTTCAGTATTATCTGACATTTATAGTGCTTTACATTTGATTGTGGAGCTAGCCAGCCTGCTAACATGCTAGCAACTACTTTGTAAAGTCAACAACAAGTGAAGAAACCTTGATTTGCCAGAATTTGAGGCAGATTTGACCACTTTTTTGGTGGGTAGGGTAGTAGTCCAGATTCAACCCTGCTTTTGTTTCAAATAATAGTTTAAAATGATGTTAATCTGCATGATATCAGTTTAGAATGTCCCAAAGGATTTCAGGAAATGGGCACAAAATGGCAACAATCTGAAACAATGGTCAGATTCAGGCTAATAGCAATCAGCTAGCGGTTTAGATTGGGCAAAAAAAAAAAATAAAAACATTAGAAATGTGGTGATTCAGAAGTAGCTAAATGATTCAATGTCATCCATGAAAACATTTACTTCTATAGAAGGCAAGCATGTTGATCCTACAATTTGGATTAAAAGACATTTGTATTAAAAAAGAACATGCATATGAGAGGATATTTCATGAAACATATTAAATTATATTTTCTTAAACTGTTGGGATCAAAAACCTCCTACAGTAAAAAGTCTGCAAAGGCTTGCAGGGGGGAGCAGTAGGCCATATTGGTTAAACCTTTGGATTGCTGCGTTATTTGGTGATATTATTTTAACATTTAAGGATAAATTATTAGTGGAGGAAGTTAAAAGGCCATCAAATTGACATTATTATTGTTATCTGATTAGTCAAGCCTGTAGCTGACTGTGCTGAGGCAGCCTGTGAGCAACTTCTGACCCACAATGTCAAAGACAATAGCTTTTTTTTAAAACTACATTGATGTTGCAGCAAAGTTGCAGTAAGACTATCAACTTTCAACACAGGAAAAGCAGTCAAACCGATACACCATTTGAATGATAGCATTTTAACCTCTTCATTCCCTCAATACAATAAAAACAGGTTATCTGAGGAGCAGTCGCATTTTATTATTGTACAAAAGATCCACACAGCAAACAAAGGTGGCTTCCGTTGGCTTTTTTCAGCTTCTAGCTACTGAAGGGAGGCACGCGGTGACTGATTAGTGACAACACACAAGGATTTAGTTTTATGATCCATTTAAGTTTATTTGAGATTGGCTTTTATTAGCAGAAACTTCCAAGCAAACAAAAACATTTTGAAACGTTGTGCTCATTTCCTGAAATCCATTAGAACATCTGGGTTTTATCCGACATATTAGATGTTAAAGTAGCAGCACATTAAACGTTGGTGTTAGTTGTGGGTGGTTGACTTCTACCATCTTTCTGTTTCACGGCAGTCAGCTGAACCATCTGATCAAGATGACTGAGTCTAAACTTCTGCTGGAAAAAGAGATTTTTTTATGCTGACAGCAATATCAAGGCGAGACTTATGGCCAGTGTAGCGGAGCAAAAAGAAGAAACCAACAATAAAACCGTGGCTGAGGAGTGATATGACTGTTGCCATCCAGCACATTCTCCAATCATTCCAGTGATTCATGCTATTATTCCTTAGAGATGATTTAGTTTAGGTCTATATGTTCAACAGCAGAGTCCCTAAGTGCAGAAATAGGAGTTGGATTATTTCTTTGCTGAGACTCGGATAGTGTTTTTCACTGCCTTCTGACAAAAAGACGTGTACTCTGTTTGTTTGTTTGTTTGTTGCTTGGTTGGTTTGTCTCATTGTTTGTTAAATGAACGGTTGCTCAACAAAAAGAGTTTTAAAAAGATAAAAAAGAAGCTATTTAAAGCATTGTCTATACAAGAAAACATGTAAATGAAAGGATTTTGAAATGATACAAAGAAGCTCTATTACAGATAGTTTATCCCAGTTTTAACGGCAGATTGAAGATTATAGGCATCATGAAGTATTCAAGATAAAAATAATACAATGATGAAGAGTAACAAATAAATGACTAATGTTTCAGAATGTGTGTTCTGCTTTTTTAATGGGGAGAAACAAAGCACATTTGTCTTTTTTCATGTCCAGCCTCTGACAGGGTGGGGTGTGCAGTTTATTTATTATTAATGAGGGGGTGTCCCAGAGCTGCTGCATTTATTGACTGAGACGGGGGTGGAGGAGGAGGTGGAGGAGCATTTGGCTGCATGTCCCCATGTGGTTCTTTGGTTGGTGGATCAGTTATTCTAGCTGCAAAAACCCTGGAAATGAATAAGGATGACTGAGTGGGAAGACAAAGGAAGAAGGGGCGGAGCCTTCTGGTGATATTATCCCATCATATTTGCTTTTAGGACATACATGTTACAAACATGCTACAGAATTGACAACATCTGTAGGGTTACAAATAAGCAAAAGTGATCTAGAAAATCTAAAAGCAGTTGAATTTGTAAATAAAACATGCACCAACACATACTACCAAATACAAATTAAATAGAAGGGAATATCCAGAGCAAATAAATAAAATCTCAACTAAAATTCTTAACTGGTTGACGTCAAACACAGAACTGCACTTTTAACATCTTTTGAGGGACTGCAGATGAAAAATAGCCCTTTGGCTAACTCTGGCATATTTGCAGAAATGTTGATTAATATGCGCTGTCCCCTATTTCAAATAAATTAAATTCATAAATTCAGTTCTGAAGATGCCCAACGAGCTCAAGTTACGGGAAAAATTTCTGCTGACAAATGCTATGAGCCTCAGCTCCACTTTGATTGATTTTATGCTTATAGGTGCAGATGTTTGCGTTAAGGTTTGTGAACAAACGTTACCACCAGGTTTTTGCGACTTTCCACTGCGCACGGGCCGTTATAAATGAGGTATTCGTGCCAAACCCAAGAAAATAAAGAGTTTTTTTGGGGTAAAGTTGCGAGTTTATCCATGTTTGACCCTAAAGTCTAGTTGCATTGGCAGCATTGACTGTATCAGTGAACTGGACTGAGTGAACGTGACATCATCCATAGAAAATGGTTTACTTCCAGCTTCAACTCAATGAAGTCACGTCAGTCGCCATTTTTTTTGCGATACGGACGACGTCATTAAGCAGCTATTGGTCTTTATCTGTCAGAGTCAATGTTTCTATGGCAACCACTCTCTCCAATTCGTAATGAGCTTGTTGAAAGGCCACACCCCTACCACTTGAAAGTTCAGAAACCCCCTCCTTTAAATAAGGCATCTGATTGCTCAGTGTATTACTTAAATAACTTGCAATAAAGAAAAAAGTCATAAAAAAAGAGGACTATCAAAAATGGTTTAGAACGAAAGGGGGAGGGGTCACTCAGTCTAGTTCTTCTATACAGTTAGTGATTGGCAGCTGGGATCCCCCCGTACCATGCTCTGGCCAAGTGGACTAGAATAAATGTGACTGACAGAGGTGGTCCAGAGCGGCTCAGTGGGCCAAGCCAGAGTATGGATCTAGTGTAAACTATGCACTCACTGGCCACTTTATTAGGCCCACCTGCCCAACTGCTATAGTTAACGCAAGTTTCTAATTAGCCAATCACATGGCAGGAACTCAGTGCATTTAGTCATGTAGACATGGTCCAGACGATCTGCTGCAGATTAAACCGGGCATTAGAATGAGAAAGAAAGCTGATTGAAGTGACTTTGAACGTAGCATGGTTGTTGGTTCCAGACGGGCTGGTCTGAGGATTTCAGAAACTATTGTGGTTTTCACCCACAACCATCTCTAGGGTTTATAGAGAATGGTCCAAAAAAGAGAAAATATCCAGTGAGCTGCAGTTCTGTGGGCAGAAATGTCTTGTTAATGCCAGATGTCAGAGGAGAATGTCCAGACTGGGTCCAGTTGATAGAGAGACAACAGAAACTCAAACAACCACTGGTGACTAAGGGCTACTTCCAGCAGGATAAGGCTCCATGTCATAATGCTGGATTCATCTCAGACTGGTTTCTAGAACATGACAATGAGTCCTCTGGACTCAAATGTCCTCCACAGTCACCAGATCTCAACCCAATAAAGCATCTTTGGGATGTGGTGATACAGGACATTGGCATAATGGATGTGGAGCCCACAAATCTGCAGCAACTGTGTGATGCTGTCATGTCAGTATAGACCAAACTCTCTGAGGAATGTCTCCAGGACCTTGTTGGATCTGTACCATCAAGGATTAAGGCAGTTCTAAAGGCAAAAAGGGGGTCCAACCTGGTACTACCAAGGTAGAGCTAATAGAGTGGCTGGTGCGTGTAGATGTGCCAGGGGACAGTTTAAAAAAGCCATGTTAGTTCTGGAACACTCATGGTCTTATTGTGTTACATATCTGATCTTCCCTCTCCATTCAATTGAACTTTTCGAAGTTTCTTCGGCAAAAGAAAAACAGAAAGCATCAGTGTAAAACCCAACAACACTGAGCTCCACAGTGAAAAATCTACAAAACTTCCTCTTACTTCTTCTGTCTGCTGGTGGATGGTGAGCTGATGGAAGGGGATAAACCGCCACATTAATGGAGGATGGAGCATCTGTGCTGAGATCCACGTTACGTGTCTGATAGAAAGAACAATCATGATCTTGAGGGGATCTGTAGACTGCTATTAGCTGGACTGGAAGTTAAAATGGACAAAAGGATCCAGAAAAAGAAGAGACTCCAAACTTTAACTTGAAGACACATAGTGTATCAAGGGTTCAGGCTGGTGGTGGTGGTGTAATGGTGTGGGGGAAATTTTCTTGGCACACTTTGGGCCCCTTAGTACCAATTGAGCATTGTTACAACACCACAGCCTACTTACCAGGTCTGAATAATAACAAGACTTTAGTCTGAATCAAATGTCTACATCAGGGCGAACGAACTGACCTAAAACAAGCAAATATCAACAAAGCCACATAAATGAAGTAAAGCCAGTGATTGAAGAAGCAGAAAGCTGTTTCCACCTTTGTTTCTGTCCCTGCTGTCAGCGCATCTCTGATCAGTCCACCCTAAAAGCCTTCGGTAGGTCTGTTTGAGACGAGGAGGGCTCACTCTGGCTGTTTAAGCCTGTTAAGGTTTAATGAACTTTGACTGGAGCTGCAGTCTTCGTGCAGCAGGCTCCCGGGGGGGCACACATGTAGGTACAGTATCTGCATTAATATGGATGATGGAAGTGAAGTGAAAGAGAGAGTGACTGCAGACATTGAACACACAGGAGATGCGCCTGGCATCGTTTATAGGCCTGTTCATGGGATCCTCAAAACCTGCAGGAAGGATCACTTCCAAAGAAAAACAGCAGACTTTCATGTTTCTATGGAAATCTGCTCCAGTCTGGCCATTACAACCTCTTAAAGTCTAAAATTTGTACTTCATTTTTAATACCAGGATACTAACAAACAGCCATCAGCTTTGTCTGAGCAGAAGACACAAAACAGGTTTCCAATGGTAGAAGTGTTAGTGAGAGGCTCGTCTAGATTAACTGCATTTAGCGTCTCGCCTCAGCTGCAGCAGCAGTACAATTCCTGGAAGATGCAGTAATGAAAAACCCAGAGCAGCAATTATCGCCTGCAGGAGGAAACAAGAGCTGGCGAGATTCGCGGCGAGCTGCTCATTAAAAATGCATGCAGGGAAGCCTGCGAGATGCAGGAAGTCCTGCGGGATCTCAGGGCTTCTAATAGTCTGACCCCTTTCTTTCTTTCACTCCTCCATCAGCCTCCAAATCTGGGAAACGGTAGACAGGCTTCATGTTTCGTTGATGTGGATTACGCTAAGGTCTCAGGTGGTCTTCTTCTTCTTTGGGGGAGATCACAGTGAAGCTCTGGGACCATCACAAGCTCTCATGAGGATCTACAGGTCACACTCGTGTTACAGAGCAGGAACAATCAGGAACGGGCTTTACTCTGAGGGGATCAGCTGGTCGACTGCTGGGCGTCTGAGGATCAGGTGAAGAGCTTGAACCTCAAACCGAGTCAGTGGAGTGACTTTGGAACCATCATCCGCAGAACCAAAGTCAACCAGGAAGCACTGATTGTTGCAGTTCCGTAAATGACCACTGGAGGTGAGCTGCAGAGGGAAGAATTTCCCTAGTAAGAAGTCTTTCCAACAAAAGTCGACATGTTTGGTCTGCTATAAAAAATTCTATCTTTATTGTTTGCTTTTCTACGGTGGCCCAGAAGGGTCACAACACAACACAATAACTTACCTCACAACACATTAACTCACAACACAACACATTAACTCACAACACAACACATTAACTCACAACACAACACAATAACTCACAACACAACACAATAACTCAGATTAACTACGTTAGGCCGTGTGGCTGTTGGAGTTCTATGTACTGAAGCTGAACGGCAGAGCTTAATGGACCGGGCTCTGTCATCTAACCTGTTGTTGGGGGAACGCCCTGCCTCTTAGAAATTGTGTTCTTTAAAGCCTGACAGTGCCATCTCTCCACATTTGTCGTGTCAAGTTTTGGGGACCGCGTGCGTGTGTGAGAGGAGGAGGGAGTGGAAGAAAGGAGAGGAGCGTATGCAGGGACAGGGAGGGTACGGTTGTATGTGTGTGTTGGGGACCGCGTGCTTGTGTGTGCTGAAGAAAGGAGAGGAGTGGAGCGGGTGCAGCAACAGAGAGGGGTGTGAGCGCGGAGCGGAGTGTGCGTTAACATTGTGTGTGTTCAGAGGAAGAAGAACCGCTCTGCCGTTCACGGAGCTTCAGTACATAGAACTCCAACAGCCACCCAGCCTAAAGTAGTCTGCTATTATATATTCATGAGGGGGAAAAACCCGCCGAACCGACCCTAAAATCTCTCAAATTATGCACTTTTGACCACAAATTTAGACCTGCTGCTAGCTTCTCTTGTAGCAATAACGTGCTCCCTCCACAGCTCACTGTGACGTTACTGTCTGTTAGGTAGTTAGCCGCTCAGCCCAGTAGAAATTTCAGAATAAAAGCACTTCCATTGCTGCTTTACCTGCGTTGTGAGTTAATGTGTTGCGTTGTGAGTTAATGTGTTGTGTTGTGAGTTATTGTGTTGTGTTGTGAGTTATTGTGTTGTGTTGTTAGTTAATGTGTTGTGTTGTGAGTTAATGTGTTGTGTTGTTAGTTAATGTGTTGTGTTGTGAGTTAATGTGTTGTGGGGTAAGTTAATGTGTTGTGGGGTAAGTTAATGTTATTTGTTGTGACCCTTCTGGGCCACCGTACTTTTCTATTGACGACAACTTTCACATTCATCACTTTGATTAGATAATGAATATTCCCTTGTTTTCTCGTGGGTAGGGGGTTGGACCCATGGGGGGACAGAACAGAATTATCACTTTTTCTTTACCAGGTTTGGAAAGTTGTTGACCTGCACAGAACTAACTTTAGGTTTACTTTGACCATGAAAGATATAAGATGTTGTCAAAGCAATAAAGAAACAGAAATGATGAAATACAAAGAAAAAAACAGAAAAAAGACACTTATGTCACATTTGCTTAATTAAATACAGTGATCATTAACTAAAGTCAAGTAGAACTTGATTTATTGCTTATAAAGGAGTGGGAAGAGATCATCTATAATCCCACCCCTACTGAGTTTATTCATTTTATAGTTTTACATCGTTTTTGTTATCCGGTTCTGATCAAATAGATTCTTTTCAAGTTACAAAGTCCACTGCCTATTAATGATTGATTATCTTCAGAAAACATTCATTCATAATTTTAGTAAACTGTGACGGTGACCATTATGTAATAATCATTGATTCTCATTAGAACACATTGTCACATTAAACCAGTAATTATTGCTACACAAAAAGGATCCGTTCTCAGAGATTTTCGTAATCAGTTTATCTGCAATGTTTTCCAGAATCTCAGAGAGTCAGGACTAACTCAGAGAGCACGCAGACCTTCGTTTCTCGGTCTCATCTTTGATCAAAAAATTCTAACTTCAGTCAAAGAGCCCTAATTCACAGAACGATTTGCTGGAGCTCCCATTTTCCCATCACTGCGTTTTCTGCCATCATGTGTGAGGAAAACAGACCCAAATCCATGAAGAGAGGAGAAAATTTAACGAAAGAGAGAAATCTCAGTAAAAAGTTTCCCCTAAAAAAACCTGCTCTTTTGGAAAATAAAGATGAGCTGATGTCCCAAATGATGATAAGCAAAAGTGGGAATAAAGATGCAATGAAAGGGTCACAGAACCTGATGATGCTGAAAGTGGTTTAAAAGAAGAGCCAGAATGGAACTTCAGAGAATGAAGGAGTGTGTTTATGGACACTCTTCTCTTCTTCCTTCTTCACTCTCAGAGTCTAGGCCAGCAGCTAGGCCTCTGAGGAGCCTCAACCTAAAATAAGTTCCTCTGCGGTGCGACAGTGCTGGCTGAAAATGGGGCGGACATCGCTGACGTTCCCTCCGGAGCAGAAAGTCCAGAAGTGGCTTATGTGGGAACCAGCAGGGCAGGAATTGAGCTGAGTGTCGCAGTGGAGGATGCTAACAAGGGTGGTGGTGGTGGTGGAGGGGCTGCTGATGTCTAAGTGGGTCACGCGTAGTTGCTGAGAACGAGCTCCCCTCACTGATGTGCAGAAGTGGATTAGTGGGTCGGAGGAGAGCAGCAGCGTTTGGATCTTTGATGAAACATTTCAGGAAACTTGACAACTTCCTGTTTGAATGAAGACTGAAGACAAAAACATGAACATGTTTTTCAAAAAAATGTTTTTAGAACCATGGAGGTTCTCCACTTTTCCACCTGAGGAACCACCATTCAAGCTCTTTGCATTTTGGAATCTTTAGATGATGCACTTTGAACATCTCTCATCATCTGGTCCGGTTCGCTTTCACACACAGCATGTGGAACAGAACCAAACCCTAACGTGGACCAAACTGTCTAAAACACACAGTTCCAGCGTCCCTAGGGGGCGCTAATGAGCTCTGACCAGGACATGGAGAAAAGGCCTGCAGCTCTTCACTTCCCCATGTCAACTCATCCAACTTTTTCACGATTCCTGCAGCTTCAGGTTCCTTCTGTGGCTGTTTTTCCTCCTCCAATCACGCAGCATTTACATTAATTCTTTCCTTTAGTCCTCGTCCTCTCTGTGGTCTGTGGAAAGTCTGTCTGCACTCAAAGGAACCTCACCAGAGTTCATCTGCAAGTGAACAACCTTTGGTCTAAAAGAACACAGGTCACTTGAATTCTGGTGAGTTTTAACAGCTGCCAAAACCAAGAGGACCATTAGAAGATACAGGTCTGGATCAGACCAGAACCAAACCTGCCAGCGTAAACATGACCTTAGAGAAGCATCTGCATCTATTTGAGATGTTTGATACTGTATTTTTTTTACCTTAAGATGCATTGAGGTTTGGGGCACATGAAGTGAAACAAAAACAGTCAAATAATGTGACTACACTTCCCAGAATGCCAAGAGGGGCCAAGATGTGGGCGATTGGTAAGCTGAGTAGACGGGAAGTTGTTCTAGTGAACTATATGGTTCTTTTTCTCTTTTTATCTGCAACAACAGGCATTTGCGGAGAAAACAACACAACAGAGAAATAAACCTTTATTACCGATACTCACTTTTTCACTTCATGATGCACAGCACGTTTTATTCTGCCAGGCTCCTGACTACAGTGCCCATAAGCCTTGTTTCTACTGTCTGTCCAGTTTTTTGAATGTTCATTCATTCATTCATTCATCCATTCATCTTCTAATCTGTTTTTTCGGGGCCACTGGGCTGCTGGAGCCTTTCCCGGGCACTTACGGGTGAAGGCAGGGGACACCCTGGACAGGTCACCAGTCTGTCGCAGGACCACAATCACACACCCATTCACACTCATGCACACCTAGGGACAATTTAGAGTGAACAGTTAACCTATGAAGCATGTTTTTGGATGGTGGGAGGAAGCCGGAGTCCCTGGGGAAAACATTAACTTCTTCTGCCCTCCAGGCATGTCTGGAGGAGATAGATGGGTGGATGGCTGAAAACTATCTCCTGTTCAGCAGCAACAAGACTGAAGCCATATTAATCAGAACACCTCATCAGATATAACCTCCTAAATCAAAAGCATTCTGGTTTCCGGTCACAACATTCCACTCTCTTCATCTCTAAAATATCTTGGTGTTAAAATTGACTCTAATCTAACATTTGATCATTAAATACATCACCTCTCCAAAGTGTCTTTTTTCCATCTTAACCCATGTACTATCCTATGACCCCACCCTTACAGTGACGTGTTCTCCCTACCATGACAAAGGTGGATAAAGGTGGAGAAGATTTCCTGTAATCCATGGACACCAGTGAAGATCACAAATCATTGAAGAAAAAAGGTTCAGAGCACTGTCTAGTGGGTCTAGATGACCCCACTCCAAATGTTAAAGTGCCTAGGATAGCACAAGGTTTAAAAATATTGCAAAGCTCCGCCCCTCACCCAACCAGTCTGATGCAGAAAACCTGATCCATGCCTTTATCTCCTATGCAATGCTCTCTTTGTTAGGGTTCCTGGCAAATCGCATTCTGAAAAATTTGGATAATTATTATTATTATTATTAAAACTCACACATGCACAGGGAGAACATGAGTATTTCCATCATAAAAAAGACCCATTACGGGAGACTGAATTGTACCATTTTTAGGCCTCTGTTGGTTGAAGGTCCATAGAAAAGCTTCAGCACATCCAAAACATCACTCCTGTTCTTCAGTCACTTCACGGTTACCCATTCATTCCAGAATTCACTACAAACTCTGTCTCCTCACCTACCAATGCGTCCATGGAACTGCCCCCGCCTGCCTTAGTGAGCTCCTTTCCCCGCATGCCACTTCCTGACTCCTCGGCTCAAATTTCACTCATTGGCTTCACCAACCCAGAACAAGGCTGACCACAATGGGAGACCGAGCCTTTCAGGCTGCTGCCCCTCGACTCTGGAACAACCTCCCAGAATCCCTCAGAGCCCCGCAAAGCCTGAAACCTTTAAAAAAGGCTTCAAGACATTCCTCTTTAATAGATTTTTTAGTACTTTTATTGTTGTTTTTCTTTGCTCTTATTTGTAAACTATTGTTATTCCTGTTTTACATTGTAGCGCTTTGAGATTTTTCCTCAAAATGTAAATCGCATTCTGAAAAATTTGTATTATTATTATTGTTATTATGAAAACTCACACATGCACAGGGAGAACATGAATATTTCCACCATTTTTAGGCCTCTGTTGGTTGAAGGTCCATAGAAAAAATGGAACAGACGGGTTAGGGCGGAGCTACTGTTAAACCCATTGATTGGCTTTTCAATATTTTTACTATATCTTTTAAATCTATGGCAGCTTTTAGACTTGCAGTATCAATCAAAGATCCATCGTCTCCTTTTAAGGACCAATGTGATCATTCCTGCTGTGAAAACGGACACTGAGATTAACATGGACAGGTTTTGTTGTAGCTAGTGGCTACACAGAGAAGAAGTGCGTTGGCTCCACTTACTTTCAATGTCAGACCAGTTCCAATACAGCATCTGGAACTAGAGGTGAGAGGAAGAGGATGAAGGTGATCAGGAAAACACTTGAAGACAGCAGATGTCTGCTGCTGTTTGACAGAGAGCTGTCCTGTCAGTCACAAGGTTAATGCTTAAGTCAATGTGACAAACACGCACACACACACACACAACGTACACCCCTGGGTGGTTACTCTTTAAAACTCTGAACTTTTCCTGCAAGTTTGACCTTAGTCCAACAAGTCAGGACAACGCAGGAAGAAGAAAACTCTAACGAATCAGCTGTCAGAGGTACAGAGAGGCGGAGCTGTGGGTCATGACAACACACTCATAAACATGCACACACTCCCACACATGTAAACACACACACTCTCTCCAATAGATCAGGGAGAGCTCTAATGAGTTTATTACATCCCACCTTCAGAAACTAAATGAAGCGATCAATCACAAGGGAGCTCCGCCTTCATCACGCTACAGCTTCATCAGCACTTTAACACGCCAAGGAGGAAGAGGAGGGGGATGACACGGAGGACATGAACAGTGGGTTAGACAGGGAGTGAAGAGGAAGAGGAGGGTTTGAGAGGAAGGGAACATCTGTGCAACAATTTAGTCACACCACAGCTTCATCTGCAGAGGAGGAAGACGAGGACGATGAAGAGCGGGGAGGAGAAGTATGAAAGGAACGTCGCTGAAGTGGTCCACACCAGAGACCGGAGCTGAGAGACATAATGAAGAGGAAGAAGAACATCTGTGCATCTTCATCTGTCAGCAGGTCTAAGAGGAGGAGGAGGGAGATGAAGACATCATGTGACGAATTAGGAGGAAGGAGGGAGGAGCTTATGGAGACATGGAGTGAAGGGACAAAAAAATGACAACAAATCAAAAACAAAAAACACAAAAATGAGAAAAACACAAAACAAGAAATAACAACAGAAAAAAAACATGAATGAATAGAAAACACAATCTTCCCCCAATCTGTTCCCCCGTCCAGGAATATGAGGACCCGATCATTTTGGTGGGTTGTGAGGGGCTGGTGTTTAGAGAGCAGATTAGGAATACTTAGAAATGCGCAAATGGATCAAAGCACCACTTTGGGTTGTTTTTATGGGACGGCCGTGGTGCAGCGGTAGGGCGGTCGACTCACAATTGTAAGATTGCAGGTTCGATTCCCGCCTTGCACGCCCATGTGTCAACCTTGCCTCTGGTGGGAGGCTGGCGCCGCTGGAGCCGCTGCCAGTGTGTGAATGTGTGTGTGCATGGGTGAATGGGACTGTGACTGTAAAGCGCCTTGGGCCTTCGTAAGAAGGTAGAAAGTATACGCCATTTACCATTTTTTTTGTGAGAAATTATATTATAACACACTTAAAAGCTCTAAAATAGATTTTGCATGATATAGGACCTTTCATTTTTTCCAAAAAATGAGCATGACTTTTAATGTGGAGAGCCTTACTTATAGATTCATTCTGGTTAAGTCAACTGATGTCAAAGCAATTTGAAGAATGCTTTGACATGAGGCTCTGTCAAAATGTTTGGTTGAGTGTTAATTTTAATACGCTAACAGCACAGATGAAAGCTTTTGGTCAGAACTTTGTCTAAACACCTTTAAACTGACAAAAAGTCAAAATTTGCAGCTAATCCATTTCAAAACTCTTCACAGAATTTACTACACTGGACAGAGGATGTTCAAGATGTGATTTGTCAGCACTGTGATAGTAATTTACCTGACAGTTACATACATGCACTCTGGTTACTGCACACCTGTCCAGGCTCTCTGGCAGCAGGTATGTGCCGATCTATCAGTCTGGTTTAACCCATGTGCTATCCTATAACTCCACCCTTACATTGACGTGTTCTCCCTACCATGACAAAGGTGGATAAAGGTGGAGAGGATTTCATATAATCCATGGACACCAGTGAAGATCATAAATCATTGAAGGAAAAAGGTTCAGTGCACTGTCTAGTGGGTCTAGATGACCCCACTACCAATGTTAAAGTGTCTAGGATAGCACAAGGGTTACGGTTTAAATCACGGCTTCACCTTCACTTTGTGTGCTTGGTGACATGAGTGCCATCGATGTAGAAGGAGGATTAGTATCTATCATTTTCATAACTCTTTGTATTGCTAAAAAAACAATTTTAAGAAATTGGAAAAACAAGAAAAATATAAATATAAGTCAGTCATATAAGTCAAAGTTCAAGTAACTCTGAAAGAATTCAGTCTCTCTGGTCTCCCATAGCTAACTCCTTGACTTAGGAGGTGGGGGGGGCCTGGTCGTAACTGCTCCTTGCCTTTCTGCCGTGGTTCGGGGTGGGGGTCGGGGCCTCCGGTGCCTCCGGTGCCCTGTGGGGGCTGATGGGGACTCCGTTAGTCGGGGGGCCGGGTCCGGTGCCTGGGTGGGGCGGGCTGGGGCGCTGCGTGGTCTTCTGGGCTCGGGTGTGGGGGTGTGTGGTGGGGGAGGTTGAGTGGTGGTCCGGCTTGGCTTGGGGGGTGGTCTCTTTGCCCGTGCTGGGGCGGGGTGCCTGCTCAGGGGGGGGAGGTCCAGCTGGACGGGCTGCCCATCTACACCTGGGGCTGGGATCAACCCTTCCCTGGCTCTGGGACGGGGCGGGGCAACCCTCTTGGGGCCACCGGTCACTCTGGGTGTCATCCGCTGGGGCTGCGGGGTGTGGGGGGGCCTTGTCGGCCCTGCCTTATGGGGGGGCTTTCTGTGGGGGGGGGGCACTATCGGTATGGGACCTTGGGGGTTTGACAGGTCGGGGTCTCCGCTGAGGCAATTGGCGGTTGCCCTGGCCGATTGGCTGCCCTATGCTGGGGGGGGGGGCTGGGGGACGGCTGTTTGACCACCGGGGGACAGTCTACCAGTTGTTCCCAACTTACCCCCTTCCTAATATAATCTCATATTTGGGTGGAGCGGCACTCTGTTTCCCCCCATGCCTCCCGGCTCTCTGGCTCTGGGGGCCCCGCGGCGGTCCTGCTGGCCCTGGCCTGGGTGGCGGATGTGATCACCCTGGGGGGTGGTTGTTCTCTGCCTGCTGCTGTGTGGCGTTGGGGGTTCTGGCTGCCGCTGCTGCTGCAGCAGGGGTCTTGGTGTGGGGATGGCTGGACACTCTCCTTCCTTCTTTTCACATTCCACCATCCATTTAGAAGAACATAAACACTCACCTGAGCACAGGTGTTAGCTCACCTTTACACTAACAGTTTGTGTGAATGAATGAAATATTTCACACTAGTTGGTTTAAAGGCATAAGTATGCGTGTGTGAACATTATCTGTATTGTGTACATGTTGACATGTGGACATTTTTGCAGGCAACAGGTGTGTTTATAACATTTGAGTGTGTGGACAGGCCCTGCCCCTTTGAGATTTGTATAACATCTGAACCTTACCGTAATGATAAACATCCAGCAAACTTGTTGCTTTATGCCGCTTTATGCCCCCCCCCTCCTATGATCACCCTCCTATCCCCCCCCTCTAACATCCCTCCCTCTTCTTCCCTCCTCTCCTTTTCCGTCCAGTCCAACACAAACGATTTTCAAATATGATTGAAATGAATGAAATTTGGCCTCAATTCCAACAGGGGTTTATTCAGACATACCTCTGGTTTGTCAGAAAATTCATAAACCCTGTTGTTAAAGTAAAATATGTCCAACACAAGAGGCCTTCAGCTCACATCTGTTTGCCCAGCTGTTGGACAGGACAAGCTAAAGAATTTTTTTTCATACGGTAATATAATTATTGTCCAGACATGTTGGAATGACTTACTGCCGGCTATGCGAACAGTAAGTCAGACCTGTTCCCAGTGCATGTTGGACTCTGGAAGGGCTGCCCTTTATCACCGGTTCTGTTCATAGTTTTTGTGGAAAGAATTTCTAGGCGCAGCCAGGGGCTGTAGGGATCTGGTTTGGGGACCACAGGATCTGCTCTGCTCTTTGCAGATGATGTTGTCCTGTTGGCTTCATCGAACCAGGACCCTCCAGCATGCATTGGGGCGGTTTGCAGCCGAGTGTGAAGTGGTTGGGATAAGGCTCAGCACAGCTAAATCTGAGGCCATGTTCCTCAACCGGAGAAAGGTAGTTTGCCATCTCTGGGTGGGTGGGGTGTCCCTACCCCAGGTGGAGGAGTTTAAATATCTGGGGGTCTTGTCAAGTGAGGGAAGACCAGAGCGTGAGATTGACATGCGGATCGGAGCAGCGTCTGTAGTTATGTATCGGTGAATTGTGGTGAAGAGAGAGCTTAGCTGAATAACAAAGCTCTCAATTTACTGTTCGATCTTCGTTCCAATACTCACCTGTGGTCATGAGCTTTAGATCCCGAATACAAGCGGCTGAAATGAGCTTCCTCAGCAGGGTGGCTGGGCGCTCCCTTAGAGATAGAGGGAGACGCTCGGAGTAGAACCGCTTCTCCTCCACATCGAAAGGAGCCAGTTGAGGTGGCTCGGGCATCTAGTCTGGATGCCCCCTGGACGCCTCCCTAGGGAGGTGTTCCGGGCATGTTCCGCTGGACGGAGGCCCCTGGATAGACCCAGGACACACTGGAGAGACTATGTCTCTCGGCTGGCCTGGGTACGCCTCAGGAAGGAGCTAGAGGTAGTGGCCAGGGAGAAGGAAGTCTGGGCATCTTTGCTTAGACTGCTGCCCCCGCGACCCGGTCCCGGATGAGCAGAAGAAGATGGATGGATGTGTTAATAAAAAGTTGGGAGTTAGTGTAGTGACAGTAACATTTGTCTTAGTGGCATAAGTCTGTTTTTTGTGTTGCAAAGCAGGTTGGGGTTACAGGTGTTGTAAATATGATAATGTGGGTAACGTTTCTAACATGAAGCATGTTGCTAACAATTTCTAAAGCTACGGTGAACACAGTTAATAAAGTCTGGAGACAGACAGACGGACGTATCTTGGACTCTTTTTTGTGCGTAATGCTGCTTATATATCACATACGTTTGAAAATAGACCATTTATTGAGCTGCCCTTACGTACTGCTGCTGCTGTTCAGCAGCTCTATGGTTAGCTGTGGCTGTCATGTTTCTTCTTGGAGGTTGCTCCTGCATTGTATTATTCTGAGTCTCATTTGTGTTTTTGTGATTGGATCTGGTCTGTGGGACATTTTAGCTTTCTTGTTTTTGGAATATTAAGGATTTATGGGACTGCTTACCTCAGAACAGATTAGAGAGGATGCAACTCTGTATTATTCTTTGGATTTCTGCCCCTTCTCCCTTTCACTGTGGTCAAACCACATTCGTTACAGACTGTAAGCATAGACTGCATTTTAACCATCCATCTCCATTCTCCCGCATTCATTCTTTCCTCGTTGTGGTGTTGAGGACAAGTTCTTTGGTGGAGCTCAGATGTCCTTGTGCTTTTGTTTACATTGTTTAAATTCTGTTATCACTTCCTCCTATGTTTGGACGGTTGTGGGTTGTCCTCTCCAAATCATCACACTTGGTTTTCTGGCAGCAAATGACGAAATCTGAGCAGCCGAGCCTGGAGGTGAAAGGTCAGATCTGTGCGGGACTGAAGGTCAAACGATCTTCAGGAAGAACTGAGCAGAGGAGAAAGGGATCAAGTAAAGAAGCCCATGAGGACTTGGAGGGCAGACTGGCCGCTCCTCTCAGGAGGAGATCTTCTTAAATGTATCTCGTTTCCATGACAACAGAGTGCTGCTCACCTGTAAGGATCCCACACGCGTGCAGGGAAACTGGATTAAACAAAGAGACGGGCACCTCCTCACTGAGAGTTTGCATTTGCATGTACATGCACTCTCACGTGCGCATGCACTCTCACGTTAACAAGCACCCCTATGTGCACATGCACAGCTAACCCCTGCTGCTGTTCGAGCATTCATAACTTTAACAAAAACACTGTTCCTCATCCTCTTTAAGCTGCTTCATCTGCAGTTCGTTGCTGCTTTTGAGTCAAACAGGAAAAGTCACTGAGTGGTTAAAACAGACAGATTTTCAGACACAGAAACCTTTTCAACTTGAAATTTTTGCTGGTTTTAGTATTCTGTAAAAAAATGGTACAAACCTGACATAACAGAGAAAACAGATGTCTTTACAAAAACAGAAGCAGCTGTGATGATTTACTGACTCTATAAAGGAAGTGAAGGCAGCATAAGAAACCACTTGCAGTCAAACAGGAAGTGTACTAAAGGAAATTATGTTTGGAAATTGTGTTTGTGGCGTTATCAACATTTTCTTGTGGCATTTTTCTGATGATGGAGGACACATATAAAGAAAATTTGCTTAAAATTGCATGTCTGAGAAGGGATCAATGAATGTCTTTGTTTTCCTTGTTTGAGTTGGAATCTGGATGAAACTGTACGGCTGGATCCTCCTTATATAATGCTGATATTGCTCGCCATTTTTGTTGCACCTGTAACGTTAGGTGAGAATGTGTAAACAGAGAGCTCTTAGTTATGAGAAGGGGAACGGGGTTGTTCTCCACCAACACTCTCACCCACAACTTAGTTAGTTTTTTTTTTAGAACCATGTTCTAGAAAACTACACAATTTTTTTGTTTGGCTTAAAACATCATAGTCATAATTAAAATACCACTGAAAATGCTTTGAAAATACGTCAAAAGATGATCGCAGTGGAACTTGAAGGATGGTGCACAGACATCCAGGATAGCTGGATGTCTGTAATCTGAGCACGCTCACTGTTATTTGGAGCACTTGTGTGATCACCAGATCCCTGATAGAAAATGACAATCACACGCAAAGGGTCCTTCTTCAGTGCAGCCTGAAACCTGTCAGTCACTTTTGTTGCCAGGACGACAATTAATTGTTCATATAGAACAATGCACTACATAAAAATGAAGATGATTGATGATTATAATTATTTTCCATGGTAACCAGATTTAAAGGAGACCGTGAGTGAGTCAGAGATGAATTCAGACCGACTTTCTGGAGAATTCTGGCTTATCTTATCTTATGCAACACTTTTCTGTATTAAATGGAAGTAAAAAATTGACAAAATTTCAAAGTGAAATTCAAATAATGGAAATCATTATGTGATCTTTACCTTTTTTAGGTAAAGATCTGTTGGGAAATCCCTGAACAGAGTCTGGATCAAACTCTGTTAAACAGTTGCATCTCCATGCAACTCTTACCTAACACTGACCAATCACACGCTGAGATTGGTCGTACCCCATCCAGCTCCTGGTTAGCTGCTTATCAGAGCCATCACTGTCTTCATCACTTATTCTGGCTCAGACGTCTTCATCACTGACCCGCCACTGTCATTATCCGTTCTCCCACGTGTCTCAAACACAACACAACTCTAGTTTGTGCTCCCTTCTACTCTGCAGATGATGTCATAGATGCAGCAAGGATTTCCCGCCTCTCTGTCGTGGTTTCCATGGCGACAGATCACACAGAATCCCTGAGTGTTCTCTATCACCTCAGTGGATGAACAGCCTTTATCACACCTGTGTGTGAGTGTGTGGAAGTGTCACAAAGGCCTAAAAATACCTGTTTGCCACAGACACACGTGCAGACTCTCATGCATGCTGACAGATTGGGGATTATGGGTAGGCAGCATGTTGGAAATGGTCGGCCAGTATCAGTAAATCAGCTGCTGTGCATGTGGGGGCCAGGTGTGATAACACACACACCTGTGTGTATGTGCACGTGCACATATATGAACAGTTAGACAGATCAATTCTGACTGTGAAACACCTGCCGTGGAGAAGGAGGAGGAGAAAAGGAGGTAAAAGAAAAATGGAGTACAACCTAGTTCAATTACCATGGCAACCACTCTCTATCCTTCATAGTAGCAGCGCTCCCGTCATGAGCCGGGCTTTCCTGCACAGATTTCCTGGGAGGCTCTCGTCAAAGGGTTGTAATGCTGCCTGCATTACTGTGCAGCTTTGGACATAATAAGAGTCCGGTTTGTAAGAATGGAGACATAGGAAGCAAATTCGACCTGGGTTTCATTCTGTGGACATAGTAACTCTAGTCATTACTAACTAGTCATTAGTAACTAAAGTATTTAGCAACTAGAGTCATTAGCAACTCTATTCATTAGTAATTCTATGTGTTAGTAACTAGAGTCATTAGCAACTAGAGTCATTAGTAACTATATTCATTTGTAACTAGAGTCATTAGTAACTATATTCATTTGTAACTAGAGTCATTAGCAACAAGAGTCATTAGTAACCATATTCATTTGTAACTAGAGTCATTAGTAACTAGAGTCATTAGCAACTAGAGTCATTAGTAACCATATTCATTTGTAACTAGAGTCATTAGTAACTAGAGTCATTAGCAACTAGAGTCATTAGTAACCATATTCATTTGTAACTAGAGTCATTAGTAACTAGAGTCATTAGCAACTAGAGTCATTAGTAACCATATTCATTTGTAACTAGAGTCATTAGTAACTAGAGTCATTAGCAACTAGAGTCATTAGTAACTATATTCATTTGTAACTAGAGTCATTAGTAACTAGAGTCATTAGCAACTAGAGTCATTAGTAACCATATTCATTTATAACTAGAGTCATTAGTAACTAGAGTCATTAGCAACTAGAGTCATTAGTAACTATATTCATTTGTAACTGGAGTCATTTGTAACTAGAGTTATTAGTAACTCTATTTGTCACCGAACAAGAGTCATTAGTAACTATATTCGTTAGTAACTAGAGTAACCTCTAGTCATTCGTAACTTGAGTCATTAGTAACTAGTGTCAATAGTAACCCTAGTCGTTAGTTACTCCAGTCAGTAACTCTAGCCGTTAGTGACTCTATTTGTTAGTAACTCTAGTTAGTAACTCTAGTCATTAGTAACTGTAGTTATTAGTATCTCTACTGGTTAGTAACTAGAGTCAATAGTACCTCTGGCCAGTACCTCCAGCAATCAGTGACTGTAATCATTAGTAACTCTAATTAGTATCTCTAGTCATTACTAAATCTAGTCATAAGTGACACAACAACAGGACTCAGCGTGTGACTCGGGGAGACAGAGCCTTTTCAGTTGCAGGTCCTAAACTCTGGAATGCTCTCCCTTTTTCTGTGAGGTCTGCCAGAACTGTCAGTAATTTTAAGACTCTTTTAAAAACATCATCTTTTTACTCAGGCTTTTAACTGCAGTGAGCATATCTAGTGGGCCAGCTTGTTCATTTTATTAATCTTATTCTTTTATTGTTTTATTGCTTTTATTGTTCAATTGATTTTATTGTTTTATTGTTTTATTGGTTTTATTGTTCAATTGATTTTATTGTTTTATTGCTATTGTTTCTTTATTGCATCGTTTTGTTTTTGATTTTAGTTGATTTTATGTTAAGCACTTTGGTTGCCTTGGCTTTTATAAGTGCTATACAAATTGAAAATGATTGATTGATTGATTGAATTTATTTAGTAACTAGAGCCATTAGTAAGCCTAGTTAGTAAATGTAGTCATTAGTAACTGTAGTCATTAGTAACTCTAGTTATTAGTAACTAAAGTCACTACAAACTCTATTCATAAGTAACTGTAGTAAGTAACATCAGTCATTAGTAACTAGTTGTTATTAACTCTATTTGGTAACTTTAGTCATAAGTGACTCTGGTCATTACTTACTCTAGTAACTGTACTCATTTGTCATCAGTAAATCTAGTTAGTAACTTTAGTCAGTAGTAACTAGTCGTTAGGAAATCTATTTGGTAACTTTAGTAATAAGTGACTCTGGTCATTACTTACTCTTGTAACTATACTCATATGTCATGAGTAAATCTAGTTAGTAACTTTAGTCAGTAGTAACTAGTCATCAGTAAATCTAGTTAGTAACTTTAGTCAGTAGTAACTAGTCGTTAATCTAGTAAGTAATATTAGTCAGTAGTAACTAGTTTTTATTAAGTATTTGGTAACTTTAGTCGTAAGTAACTCTGGTCATTACTTACTCTAGTAACTGTACTCATTAGTCATCAGTAAATCTAGTTAGTAACTTTAGTCAGTAGTAACTAGTCATCAGTAAATCTAGTTAGTTGAATTCAGTTACTGTCGTCCCTGCAGGAAAAGGTGTCAGTGTTGGTTTCAGCAGGGATGGGGTCAGCAGAGGTCACAACTGTAGTTCTCTACCTTCACCACAAAGATGCTATAACATTTTTCTGACGAAAGGTGCTGGAATGTGGAGAGCAGTACTTTCTGGATCGGTCGGTCCGCTCCACCTCAGCTCCTCATTCTTCATTCCAGACACTCTGAGCCTCCTTCTTATGGTCCCACATGGTGGATGCAGCCAGACACCCTCCCAAACACGCTGGCAGATGCTGGGACATGCTGTGGATGTGTGGATGAATGCATTTGGAGGATTTGCAAAGATCAAATCCAACACTCAGAGCACACACACACACACATGAGCACATGTAGGGAGGTTGGGGCAGCGGGTTCATCTCAATCCTTTCCGTGACTGAAACTGTGAGCCATTCATTCCTCAGCAAACAACGTGATGAAGAGGAGGAGAAGAGAGGCAGATATGAAAGAGAGAACGAGAGGGAAAAGATGGAAAGAGGACATGAAACAGGAGCAGAGAGGAGAAATCAAAGGCTCATTTATTAGGGCTTCTCTGTATGATTCACTAAACAAAGAGCTGTCACTCTTCTCCTCTTCGTCAGGGACTCAATGCTTTTTATTTATATTCCCCTCAGACCTTCTTCATCTTCTCTGCTTCCTGTTTGAATCAGAAGCAGAGTCTGCTGAAGTTAACCCTCCTGTTATCCTAGGCACTTTAACATTGGGAGATGGGTCATCTAGACCCACTAGACAGTGTGCTGAACCTTTTTTCTTCAATGATTTGTGATCTTCACTGGTGTCCATGGATTACATGAAATCCTCTCCACCTTTATCCACCTGTATCATGGTAGGGAGAACACGTCAATGTAAGGGTGGGGTCATAGGATAGCGCTTGGGTTAAAGCATGCTCTTCTCCACATTTAAAACGAAAAGTTGTAGGGGGGGGGTCGTCTGATGGGTCTGGGTTCAGGCCCCTGGGGACCAGAGCTCCCATTGGGGGCATGGAACTTGGGCTCTGCTCTGAGACTTGAGGGTGGTCTCTAGCCTGGCTCCTCCCTTGCTGCGTAGTCTCGGGAGGCTGGGGGGCTGGTGAGCTTGACCTGGTACGTCGTACTCGGTTGGGGGTTGGGAGACACCAGTCCATGTTGGAGCACGACCACTCTCCACCCTTACACATAACTCCTCACCACCACACCCCCCTCTTAGTACATTAACTACAGACTTAACATAAACAAATAAACTCGTCCAGGACCCTGTGCTAGATACATTCGGGTGATCAGATTCTGGTGTTGCAGGATGGAGGAGTCTGTATCGCCCCGGTCCACTCATTTTAGTTGCACCTCTTTAGTACACACACAGTGAAACGGGGATGGGCACGTTGTTCCCTGTCTCCCATCCCCCTGACTCGGTGGGGCGGGCCAGCGGCTGCTGCCAGGGCGTTGGTGGCTTCCTTGGGGTTCCTGCGCTCCTGACCTGGCAGCTGTTTTCCATGCAGTGAGGGAGTCTCCAACATTTGAGCTAAGTGGACCGTATCCCCCGAGAAGCAGGTAGGACCCCTTTTCTGGGCAGTCCAGGTTACCCCAATTTCTCCATCGTAGCAACTAGAGCCGGGTCCTCTTGTGTGTACCTGTCTGTGCGCATAAGACTTGTGAGATAAATCTTCCATTAACATGTATGAATATACTCAAAACTTGTAAATAGCTCTGTACAGACTATTTGTTGGTGTGTAGGTGTGTGTGTGTGAGAACTAAGTCATGCATTTTACTTATGATGAAGATTTACACCCACCATTGTAACAGCAAAGTCTATCCAACACAAGAGGCCTTCAGCTCTGATCTGCCTGCTCAGGACAGTTAAAAAACAGCACAAGTTTCACAGCCAAGGCTCCATCAGTGCTTGTGTTTTATTAATAAAGTTCATCAACCGTATAAAACCTGATTGGACGGAACCTGTATTCACAATAATATATAAAGAAAACAGGAGCTACACAACCCAAGTGACACAATTAGACAAAAAGCAAAGTCCAGTGAGCTAGTTGACCGTGAGGACATTCTTCAGTCCAGAGAGGCAATCTCATAACCTCACCCTTAAAAGGACACCTGAAAGTCCCAAAAGAACAACTCCACCCCCTTGACCATTCCAGTGCATGGTCAGGAAGTACTCTCACCTTCCTCTCGACTAGAGGGTGGAGTAAGGGCATCGAACAGCAGTCCACTTATTTTATTTTAACAATAATTTCTCAATAGATTTACCACACACACGACAATAGTATGGTCCATTTACATGACATCCCCTGAGGTGTTTACATAAGCCTTATGGAAGCTTCTAGACACGGCTGTGCCCCCCTCCCCCCACTCCTGTCTACACCGGGACAACCTAGAAGCCCGCAGCAGCCGTACGGGTGTGACTCAAGCTTAAGGTGATCCTGACTTCAGGTTGTTTAACACGTGCCGTTTCTAGACCCTTCATGTTCAAACGGGTTTTAGATTCTGTCCTCCACAGTTCTGTCACCACATGACTTTTCTGAAATGTTCAGCGTTAAGCCAAGGACTTCACTCCAGAGCTGTATGGAGGTAGAGAAGAAGTGAGGAACTATGGGAAGAGGAGCTGGAGGAGGAACCAGAGACTGGAGGAGCTTCAAAGCTTCGTCTGTTGTAGTAACACACGTTTGAGGATTTATGAAAAGGAACCTCCAGCACAGAAGCACCAAGGCCCCCCCCCCTTCACTCAGGGTTATAGGCGGTCCTCTTGTCTGGTTGAAAGCTTCCTTGTTGAAGATGTCTTTTTGCTCATTAGTCACAGATGCAGCAGTTGGCATCAACAGATTTTATTCAGGAGATTTCTGACCATTTCAAAGACATAAATGTTCAAGTCGTGACTTCTCATTTCATCCAGACACGTTTGAGTTCAGACAATCCTGCAGGAGCTCTCCTCAAAAACAGTGGAGTGGTTTCAGTTTGAGGTCATTCAGAGCTGATCAGAGCGGTGGAAGCTCAGTCCTCTGGAATAATTCCTCCTCCTCATTCCTGCTGCCGCCTCGCTCTTCTTCTCTCTTATTCAGCCGAGCACTCGGCCAAAAGCAGCCAGTGAGAGTTTCTGCATGAACCAAAGCAAACAGAACAAATCCCAGCGTGCACGCTGGAGGTCAGCGGGCTGGAAACATGGCCGCACATCCCAAACCCGATCCTGGAGGAAGAAAAGATTCTCCAGGATCTAAGAGCATTTTTGTGTGGAACCGTCTTCAGGAGAACATCTCTGGGGTGTTTTTTTAAGTTTCACTGAATCAGCTCCAGAATTCAGATTAGAATCAGACTGATGAAAAGTCTGTCAGGACAGACACTCCACCACCATGCCACTGTATCCAGACATCAGCCTGTTGATGCTCATATTCCATTTTAACCCCTCTGTTCTGTCGGCTCACATGCATCATCTGTGGAGAGGAAAAATCGGAGGGTTGCTGGTTCAATTTCAGCTTCCTTTGGGCCACATCTGCAGCGATAGAAGACCGTCGAGCCCAAACTGTGAGGCTGACCTCAAACTGTCAGAGCCGAGTTTTAACTCGACCAGAGTGACAACAGCATCCAGCTCAGAGCCTGCAGCATGACTGACATGCTGGCATTAGTGTGTGTGTGTGTGTGTGTGTGTGTGCACGTGCTGGTGTGTGTGTGGTGCCAGCGTGGCAGTGCATGATGGCAGCAGCCTGAGCCAGCGGATCGTCTCAGCTCAGTGACAGTGTGCCTGTTACTCCATGAATGAGTGAGGGGAGCTTTTTCTAATGAGCCCCATTCAGATGAGCGTGTGCACGTGCCTGTGCACGTGTGCATCCATCTTTTTAAGCCCTTATTTCACTTTCAGGCCTCTCCCCCCTCTGAGACGGAGCTGCACAGCCGCAGAGTTGGTTTGTTGGGATCAAGTCATGAGATTAAACAGCAGAAAACCAAAATCAAATCCTAACCATGGATATGAAGGAAAAATACACACAGATGATTGAACATCCTCCTGACTACCAGAGAAAAACGTTTCCACCAAAAACTACAAATGTCAAAGCCCCGCCCCTTCACATTTATTATCATTGTCTGCACCAAAACGACACACGTGAACCACAAATTCAGCCACGACGCCAACATTACAACAACAAATGCAAAATAAAAAGCGAAAATTTGACATAAAAATAGACTTTTACTTACTGAACTGAAGTGAACTTAAAACCTAAAGTGCATTACGTGCATTTGATTAAAACAACAGTCAACTGTTGTTCTGAGAGCGGATCTGGTTTTTGGTCAGTCTGGAAGTAAAAGTTTAACTGTTTAACTTTAGCAAATACGATGCATGGATGGATAAACCTTTAGTACCGGTACATGAAAATAAAGGTCTGAAGGTCCACTTATGGTTGTTTGACCGTGTTTTTAACATGTTGTTGTGGGATTTTTCTGATGATTGAGGACATATATATGCTGTGCAAATTTGTGTCTGTTTTTTTTTTTTGTATTGTGTTCTGATGGACTTGAAAACTTACTTGTAGTTCATTCAGACAACTCATGCAGTAAAGACATTTATTTTCACAATGTTTTAATTTGGCATAAGGCTTCGGGGAGGAGGGTGGGGTGGAGGGTGGGGCGATGAACGCAGCGCTTGCGGTAAAAGAAGAGAAGGAAAACTTGCACACCTGGACTTATATAGGACAATGAGCAGGTGAGTTGATTAAACTGAACCGCCTTAGGGAGGAGTAACCGAAGTAAACGCACTGCAAGAGCAGTCTGCCTGAAATGCTCCCAAAGTCGCTCACTTTTGGCCATGAATGATAATTAGTCATCTTTTTGAGCCTCGCAGCATTCCGTAGCCCTTCTTCATTCTTGTCAACAGGCTCCTCATGTTCAGTGGCAACACCTCTATTGATAAATCCCCATTTCCTCCATCGTGTGTCAGTTTCCTGTCTTCACTGAGCGTCAGTGATGCTGCTGGGGGATCACTGCACTCATAGAGGCTTGTTCTTCATTTAAACATCCAAGAAAAAGGTGGTTCATGTCTTTTTCTCCGGATTTTTAGAAAAGATGACAGAGTTGACTGTGTCCCTGCAGGTTCATGGACCAGAAACACGGCAACCAAACTGGTTTGAGTTTTTTATTTCAACATAGAAAACCAGCACAGAACTGCAGGTGAAATTCAGAGGAAACTTGGAATCTCTGTTCTCTCAAAGTCTGATCTGAATTTTCAGGACCTGATCTTCATCACCAAGACCAAAACTTCAACTGAGAATCATGAAATCAAGTTTTTTATCTGACGGAGATAGTTTTAGAAACATTTTTATAACATATTTTTCGCTCTGCTAAATTTAATTAGTGAAATTCTGGTGAATGTTTAAAAAAAAGGCTGTTTGTGGTTGTCTTCATTTCCCCACAGCTTTTATTTAGTAATGTCGGGTTTCTTGTTCAGCTCTATGTCTGAGTTTCTGTAGAAATGTCTGGATCATTAAAGTACACTCTGGAGTAACTGGATCAGAACCCCGCTCATGGACTTGTCCCCCCCTCCACCCAGAAAGGCAGCAGTGTGGCGAACAGGAGGCCTGCAGGAACCAGGTGAGGCTCGCTGGCTCACAGCTTCATTTCTGAGGTGTTTGAAAGGAAACACCCTGGATTTAGTTCCCTGGATAAGCGTTGGTCTGAAACTCCCCCGCTGATTCAACAGGAAGTAAAAAGACAGTTTGAAGGAAAAGCTAAGAAAAAAGGTCAAACTGTTTTCCTGTTGGTTTTCTCTGCTCAGAACCACAGCAGCTGCTCTGGCTCTCTCTCATGCAGATTAAAGGTGACACGTGTCAAACTCGAACATTTGAGTGATGATGAGGAGGGAACAGACGACCAGGATGAAGACGAACCGCCCACAGCGGCCTCAAAAGCTGAGTGAGGAGCAGGAACTAAAGGCAGCGTGTTTCCCCTGCGGCTCTGGTTCACAGCGACGGGGACGGATGGCTTTGTGTTGGGCCCCCTGCAGCTCAGTATCGGCCCTGAACGCCAAGCTCCGCCTCCGCCATCCGCTCGATCTCCTGGTGGACCAGCCGAACCTCCTCCTGGGTCAGAGTGCGCTCCATGTGGCGGTAGACGATGCGGTAGCATCGACTCCGTCTGCCAGTCCTGAAAAACCCAGAAAGAAAAACCAAAGATTTAACAGACAATCACGTGAGGAACCAAAGCTTTTAGGTTTTTTCTGTCCCGTCCAGCAGAAACGGACAGAACCTGAGAGACTCTGGTGTCTGGTAGATCGGATCATTACAATCATTACAACGGGGGTTCTGGTATTAACTCGTTGGGTGACCCAGAGAAAAACCTTTTGAATTTGAGGCTAAACGTTATTTAATGATGTCGGTTTGCTTTGGTTTTTATGGTTTGGACCAGAAGGAAAGGAGAAAGAAAAAACAGGCAAGAGAGAAGAAAGTGGGGAAGAGAAGGAGGATTCAGGACATCGCATAGAGAGAAAACATCAAAACAGACGACTAAAGTTCCCAAACTGTACTTTTGAGCACAAACACACACATCTAATGACTCAAATAAACACACAAACACAGATAACTTTGGTCTGCACTAACAGACCCACACAGGTGAGCCTGCAGGTGTGTTCAGGTGAGTGTGTTTTCCAGAATGTAGAGAGGACGGTGTGAATCCAGAACAACCCCCCCACACAGAGCCCGTGGCAGCAGCGCATCACAACAGACAGCCAGGGCCCCACCACTCCCACATAAAGAAGGTCCACAGACCTCCACACCCTCAGACCCGCTGAGAGCAGCCCCTCACAGACAGCAGAGACCACCACAACCCCCCTCCCCCCTCCAAGCTGTGTGTGGATGCACACGTAATTCCTGTGAGGTCAGTACTGAGCCTGTGTGCGCACCTCACTGACAACGGGGGCGCTGTGTAAAGGGCGCCATATGAAAGCTTCACCCACACATCAGAAGTGCGTCTGTCATGTTATACTTACCTAACGCACAAAAATGGTGCGTTCCATTTTCATGACGTCCGTTAAGGTGACTGCACGAGCCTCAAGGGAACAGCAAGACACCCCCATGCTCAAAAGCTTTGGCCGCTCCTCTACAAGCCACTATGGGCCCGGAAAACCCAAAACCTGCATCAGCTGAATGAGTCAACCCCCCTATAGATGCGTGGGACTGAGGCTGCACACATTTACTAAACCTTTAGTGAGGTCTTTCCAGTGGTCTTTTATATATGATGATGCCGTTTTTAGCCCAAATCAAAAACCTGTGTGGTTTTCTAGGACCTAGTTTCTGCAGAGCGGCAGGAGTTCTTAGAAATTCACCTCTGAGTTGTGAGCGGCACCACTGGCCCACAGTCAGCCGTCCAGTTCTGATCCAGATTCCAGCTCAGACGAGGAAAACTAAGACCTTCATGGATCTATTTTATGTTGTTGCCCTAAAATCCTCCAAACACATTTAAATGCATTTTTCTAGTAAAACTTTTTGTTTATGTCCTTACAGATATTCCTCATGTCTCCTCCCCATGGATTTGTCTACGTCCTGCCATCTTTTCCTGTTTCCTTTTACTTCTCTTGGTGTCTTCCTCGCTCCTCCTCATGTAAATCTTTTAATCTTCCCTGACATTAAACTTTCTCCTCCTGCAGTTGACAGAGAGACTTACGGCTCGTTACAAACACAGACCCACAATAACCCAATAAAACCCCATCTCTCTCTCTCTCTCTCTCTCTCTCTCTCTCTCTCTCTGCATTTGTTTCTTATGTCATTTGGCCTCTCAAAGCAGGTGATGAATAATTGATCATGGATACATTTGGAGGAAATGTCAGCGAGAGAGTCTCACACAGACGCACAAACACAGCCACACATTATATTTGTGAACACAAACACACACTGAGAGAACCATATTTCATGCGATAGACTGTGTCAGTAAATAATTGATGCCTCCATTATCCAGCTGATGAGGGGGGGGTGGAGGGATCGATACAGTAATCTATGCGCACACAAACACACAAAATAAACAGGAATATGAGCGCCAAATATAAACATGCACTCATTTCATTATTCATGACAAACAGAGTTGTGGGTTCACGCATTTGCATCAGAACACTATGAAGCGCGTCAGTGATGACAACGGGCTGGGTGATGGATGGAGGCGAGAAGACCTGATGAAGACGTTGGGATGGAGAAATGCAACAGCTCTATCTGCTAAACGCGTCCATGCCCAGAGTGAGGCTGCTGCAGGTCTGTGAACAGTTAGACGGGAGCAACAAAAGGCTCCAAACTGGAGAAAAAGAACATCCCAGAATAACCACAGATGTCAGATCTGAAGCGTGGTTAGCCTTTAACCTCTTCAGACCTGGTGTCCACATGTGCAGACATCACCTTTTGCATTATATTACCACAGTAGGTACTTTTACTTAACCGGGGGCCTGAGACTATGAAAAAAGGCAAATCAAACAAGAGCTGAGTAGGTTAAAGAGGCCTTGGAGGGTGGAAGTCTCTCAAAAGATGAGCAGAGGCTCTAATCTGTGAAAGGGTGCAATAAAAGATTGTAAAGTATTCAGCAAAAAGTTCACCAACATCAAGCTGGAGATACTTTGAAAAAACATTCAGAGAAAGTGAGGAAATCTCTGTGTGCCAGGGACAAGGCTGGAGATCTTTTCTGGTCTTCAGACCTTGAGAGAACGCTGCATTACTCGCTGCATTACTCGCTGCATTACTCGCTGCATTACTCATTAGAAATTTGGTTTCATAGACATTACTAAACGATCCAGAACACTCCACATAACAGAACTCCTACTGAAGATGAAACTGAGGCTCAGAAGTGAAGTCGTATCTGAACATGAAGCCCTGTTGTGTCCTGTGGACCCAGAATGAATTCAAGTCCCACTCAGATGATCTTTTGTTCCATTCCCTGTGGTCTTTTTATGATGATGATGCAGTTTTCCAAAATAAAAAAAACCCTTTGTTGTTTTCTATGACAGTTTCTGCAGAGCGGCAAGTTTTCAGAAATTCACCTCTGAGTTGTGGGTTGGTTAGTGTGGAGTAAGCACGCCCCCTTTCCCTTCCCCTTTATTAAGAGCACTCTGTTCACATTCTCTCCCGCTAGCTTACAGCCCCTCACACCCCCAACCTAACATGACCGGTGCAACAAAAATGGCAGAAATATCAGAGCTATCCAGCCGTACAGTTTAGATCCAGATTCCAGCTCAGACCAGGAAAACAAAGACGATCATGGATCCATTTGAATCTATTCAGAATGGAGCTGAGCAGAGAGACTGTGGACCACTGACTGTAGCTCAATCAATCAATCAATCAATCAATCAATCAATCAATCAATCAATCAATCAATCAATCAATCAATCAATCAATCAATCAGACTTTATAAAGCACTTTTCATATAAAAGAATAACACAAAGTGCTTTACATTAAAACAAAACAAAATAAATAATATAAAAACAAGCATGAAAATTAAAATAAACAAGCACACAAATAGATATATAAATACAATTAAAAATAGGGCCCCCCTCCCCACACCTACACAACCCCCCACTTCTTTTCCATCTCCCAACCCCTAACTGATGGGGAAACACAATGAGAAATGACAAATAGGCTGAGCACAAAAACAAGATGTTGGAAATGCTGATAATTGGAACCTCCCTCTCTATGAACAGCTGCATGACCAGCCAAATGCAGCATCACAGGCGGGGACCGCTCCACCACAGCTAAGAGGTGATGCATCTAGAGGTGCAGTACAGAACAGCATCTGACCCAGAGGGAGATGATCCAGCTGAGGAAGCACCGGAAAATTAAAAATAAATAATAAAATAAAATAAAAAAGAGAATGAAAAAGTAAATATATTGATAAAAGCAATAAACAATAAAATACTGAAATAAGGTAAATTAAAAAAACACATTAAAATCTAGTGTAAGTTCATTAAACAAGTTAAAATGGATAAAAATAAATAAACAAATTAAATAAATAAAGAGTGGTATTAAAAAATTAGCTGAAACCCAAGTAAACAAGATCTTTAGGTCTTTAGCCTTTTCTTAAAAACTTCTATGCTCTCTGCGGCTCTCAGGTCCTCTGGCAGACTGTTCCATAAACGGCGTTCATAGTGCTGAAATGATGCTTCTCCGTAGGTTTTGGTTTTTACAGTCGGAATGGTTACCAGACAAGTACCAGAGGATCTCAGGGTCCGCAAGCGTTCATACTTTACTAAAAGATTGGATAAATAAGAAGGCGCAAGACCATTAAGACATTTAAAAACTGTTAAAAGTATCTTAAAATCAATCCTAATCATCAATAAGCTAGTTTTCAAATGGTCTGGTCCTGATTCACAGCAATTTGAACAAAGAGATACGCAGAACTGGAATTTTAAGCTTAATTTTCTTCATCTATGCCCTCCATCATCAAAAAAATGCCACAAAAACATGTTAAAAACTCCAAAAACACTATTTTCATCAGAGTAGGTCTTTAAAATGGAGAGTCCACATGGGACGTTCTTGTTGCTAATCACAGATGCTGAGCCTACTTTTCGGACAGCTGGTCTTACCAAACCCTGAACAAATGACAGACGACGGCTGGAATAAAAATGAACCAAGAACAGCCTAATCATTTCAATTAAGAGGTAGAATAAAAGCTCAAGTTAAAATGTTCTGTGTTGGTCTCATTGTTAAAAGTCTCGTCTGATCAGGGTTGTAACAGTTATCACACAAGTGTGTCGTCACAACCAAACACAACTCAGCATCTGACGGGAATCTGACGGATCCGCCTGATTCAAGAGCGAATTAATGGTTCTCCTCTCTCAGCTAGTTATACACAGCGTTTGGTAAAATTAGCTGTGTGTGTGTGTGTGTGTGTGTGTGTGTTTGAGAGAGAGAGTCTAAAATAAGCTGTCAAGCTTTTGCTTTAATTGGAGCAGTGAGCTATTCATAGAATTGTAATTGCTGGGAGTGAAAATCTGTGTAAGCACTCTCCCCCACAGCTTTAGCAGCTCCTCTCTCTTTAGAAAAACCCAAATCCTGCCTGAATACCAAGCAGCTTCGCCTGCATGTGACACAGTTCATTATGTTACCTGTTTGGTGGAGGCACCTCCCTACACCAGCTCCTGAACGGCTGAAACCCCCCTGGAACCATGTTTCATGATCAGAGGACACTGCTGTCCAGAAGCTTAGAGTCGTTTTGCTGAATCCAAATGCTACTTTGGACCCTGAGGAAAGCTGCAGTCCCAGTGGCCCTTACAGGTGGGCGGGGCGGGTTGAAAGTGGGCAAATCTGTCCGGGGCACACAAGTGACCTGCACGATATATTGAGGTGGTTGACATCTGTGATCTTATGCAGAGCAAATGTTTCATGTACATTTTTTTCCACCGGCATGCTGCGGGCGACCGGTCGTAGGGAACCTGTAGCATCGTTAATTGTGGGCGGAGCTTTTCTCAGCTCGACTTGTCACAGTCTATTTTGTAACTCCAACCATCTCAAGTAGGGTCAGCTCCAACTACAACTGCTTCTGAAGGAGAGGTGTTGTAAAGGCAGTGAATGGTAGAGCGGTCAACCTCTGATCAGAAGATTGCAGGTTTGATTCCCGTCCTGCCTGCCCATGTGTGGAAGTGTTCCCATCAGTGTGTGAATGTAAAGCACTTTGGGCCTTACAGCAAGGTAGTAAAGCGCTATACAAGTCTACACCATTTACCATTTTCCACCTCCTGAGTTGATGGGTGACTCTGAAAATATGACTGCTCCTGGTTTCTCATTTCCAGCATCCCTCTCTTCTTTTTTTTAACCAATTTTGATTTTTCTAGAAATATTCATCTTCTTACAACAACAGCCTAAACTCTGGCTCCATCAGTGAAGTCTGATGTCTTTGGCAGAGATGGACAGAAGAGGTTTGGGAAGCGTCAAGGTCAATGTGGAGGGGAAACTCCAGCCAAAACATGAAAAAGCCTAAAAACGCCATCGATTTGATGTCAAAGCTCAGCAGATGGTGGGATGAGGAAGGAGATGGAGAGGGGCGAGCTTCAAAGAGAGGTGTAACGTTTCATCGGGGGAGGCCAAAAAGCACCAGAAAGGGGGGAAGTCGATGGATGAGCTTGAAAGAAGAGAGCTGAGTTTAATTCCGATGAAGGGAAGAGATGGAGAGACAGAGGCAGGAGAGCGATCGATAGATGGAGAGCGGTCCAGATGAGAGGAAATTCCAGCCAACGCCCTTGAAAGAAGCGTGCTGCCTTCAGGAGAAGCCCTGAAAACCAGGAGAGCTGATTCTGTGAATCCCCAAGAATAGCAGGTGACAGGAGGGAAGAAACGATCTTCATCTGCTGGGTTTTCTTCATCATCCACCATCATGTGCCCTCTGAAACATCAGGTTTGGCTTTCTCCCCTTTAAGAGAATTCCTCGGCACGTTGAACTGGTTCTAATTTTCAAAACATTTACTCATCATCATCAGCGAACACGCAGTAATCAGTCCTGTTAATTACGTTCCTGCAGCATGCAGAGGAACTGAGTTCACACTGATACAGCGGGAACACGAGCCGCCTCTCCTTTCATTAAGCCGCTATACATTTTTACCAAACATGTCCCCAACGCCAGCATGAGGCAGATTTGCTCCTAAAAGTGATGGGTGATCACTGTAACCTCAATGTTTCCCACAGAACTGACAGCAGCTCCATTAGGAGGAGTCACTGATGCTCTAGGAAAAGAAGAGAAAGCATTAACAAGCCCTAGATTACTTTACAACAAAAGGGAGGAAGTGAACCTGAGCATTTTCTTTGTCCTCTTCTATCTACGAAGTGTGGCCGTGGGATCTGCTAGAAGACAACAGCTGAGTGGATTTAACTCTACAGAGCCGCCCTCCCTCCACCAAACACGTCAACTCTTAAATCCTTGGCTTTACTCTGGTGGAGTCTTACATTTTCAAACCAATGGTTATATGAATGTTTTCCCGTTACTTTGAAAGAACTGTGGAGACTCAGTGAGACAGTCAGTGTTTCTGTGTTCTGACAAATGAAACAATACAAGAAAGAGCATTTTGTCAGGTCTGACAGTGATGCGCTGGAGGAACAAGAGAGACGTTCCAAATGACCAAGTCCTGAAGCTCAAGTCTCATGTTAAGTTCCGAGTCTTTGAGTGGACGTCTGAAAGCCTTAGTCAAACTGCCCTTCAGGTGGATGCAGGCTGTCTGCGGGCGAAAAAGGGGCAAGCTTGTACAAAGGTGGCCTGCACAAAATATCAAGGTAGTAGCCTCTCAGTGAGCCCAGGGAGAAAACGTTCATGTCCATTTTTGCCACAGGCATGCTGACAGGACATAACGAACACTTATACAACATGTGAGGGGGAGTAAGGGTGTGGTGGGTGAGATGCAGGCGCGTCTGGGTTTGTCTTTTTTTAAACCCCCCCAAATCCTAAGCATTGTTCAAGGAGCCCAATTATTGCTGTTCAAGTAATAAATGTGCACTCCTTGCATTCAACTTGACTTTTAGAAATGAGGAAAGGGGAACTGAAAGACACACCTGCACTCCCTGTAAGATGCAGCCACTTCTCTCTATGACCCTCTACAGGTCTGGACGACCCAAAAACCCACAGCACCTGTACAGATGACCCAACATTCTAGCAACATTTAAACACATCATCTACACACTAATCTGAAGACGTGAAAAGAGTCTCCCAACCCCTCATGCACTTATAACTCTGATGTGTGGTTTTGTGTGTGCATATCCGGCGATTGGTGCGTACTAGCTAAAGATTTGCATGTGTAGGAGTCATTTTGAATTTGCAGTTTGTCTTAAGCTGATATAATTTCAAGTTGTGTGTGTGTAAATTGTATTTTGTAGGTTTTTGATATTGGAGTGTACATGTGAATGCGCAGTTGAAAGAACACACAGGTTCAGCTCAAAATGTATTATGAGTTACAAATCAAGGATTACACACTCACAAATCCAGTCTCAAATACAGTTGGGTGTCCTGAAGCCGCAAAGGTCCGGACAGATTCTCCCTCAAACTGCTCTCTTTAAAATGTTTGTTTTCAGATGAAGACAACAGAACTTGTCTTTGTGTTTGATGGTGAAAAAACACTGCGATGGTAACTTACAGGAAATTTTAAAGTGATGTGTTTATGTACACAAACTAGCATGACAGCATACAGATAGAATATTATCATCTGGGATTTGGGATGTTAAAGGAATTTTGGGCTGGAAATTGAGGTAGTAGTTGGTAGTTACCTTTGTCTAGTTCCTCTGTGGTTCATACTATCAACTAAGAAAAGGAAAGTCAATCTTTATCCATGTCTTTTTTCTTCATTTTCAACTTTCATTTCTTTTGGCATTCATCCAATCTCTCCTTTTTTGGCTAATTAAATTAGTGGATTATGGTCGATATTTGTCCCCTAGTCTTTACATTTATCAGGACAAATGTTGGCAAAAGAGCCTTCCTTCAAAGAGCCCTCCATCCATCCATCCACCCATCCTGACTATTTCTCCACTGGCCCAGAAAACAGCAGAAATCAATTAGCATTCTGTGAATTGCCTGTGATGTGTTCAAGTGCAGGGAAGGAGGCTCTCCACTCCAGTAATTCTCACCTCTCAGATCCTTCCTAATTGGGCTGGACAGTCAGACGGAGGTGATGGAGAACTGGAGGAAGGACGAGCAACTTTAAACCACCAACAAAAACTGAAACCCAGAGTGCAGCAGACTCTACAAATAAATGTTGACATGCATGTTTGTGCACACAGACATAATCTGTATGTGCAGGAAGAAAAATGACCTGAACTCATCTTAGCATTTCTGCAAGTGAGAAAATGCAGCTTAAGTCATGGAAGAGGTGGAAAAAGAATTCAAAAGCTCCATGGGTGCTATGCTACTGCAGCCACAACTACAACAAATTGAAATCCATTAATTCTAATGAAGGTATAAAAAAACTTGATTGACGACTGAATAGATAGAAGCAAACAAACAGTTGGGTTTGTGGTTGAAAATGGATATGGTAAAGAGAAAATGTGTGGTTGGATAGAAGGATGGATGAAAAATGTTTGTGGATGGATGAAAATGGGCCTGACATCAGCACACTAGCACCCACTGACTTTAATAAGTGAAAGAATGAATACATGGATGGATGAATAAAAAGGTGAATGTTACAGATGGATGGAAGAGTGGAAAGACACTAAAATGATGGATGGACAGAATAGCACATGATGTTCAGATGAAAGGATGGATAGATGGATGTATAAATGGTCTAATGGATGTCTGGATGAACAGATAGATAAAATAAATAGGAAAAATGAATAAATGATGGATGAATGAATAGAGAGATGGATGAATGGATGGATGAATGAATGAATGGACGGATGAATGAAACGATCGCAGAGAGACAGTAGTATTCATGGTTGGATGGGATTGAAGGATGGATGAAATATTGGATGGATGAAAGGATGGATAAATAAATGAATTGATGGATGAAGAAATGCATGTATAGATGATTGCCGCTAAAAAAGAGAGGAATAGGAGTGTTGTGAGCGCGCTCACTAAACTTTAGTCCCAGTGATTCCAACACAGCTGTGAGCTGCAGAGCTGCATTCTGGATCAGCTTTGAGTCCACAGGACCTGTTAGTCAGCTTCAAACTTGGCCCAGAATGTGACCCCTGACCTTTCAAAGAAGCGAGGAGAACTGGGCCTGGAGGGAGCAGAGCTGCCTCTGCTTCTGCTCACCAGCACCAGATTGTGGGCTGAGTCCTGGCGGACTCTCCTGACCAGAGCCAGAGCTCCTGCACAGCCGGCTAACAGCCACAGAGCCGCTCTGACTAATTCATGCATATGTATTAATAGATCACAGGCAGCTCTCACCAGGCCTTCTCTGCTCAGAAAAAAAGGCCAGATAAACAAGAGAGAAGAGCTGTGGCGTCACTGCGCTCGCTGAAAGGCCCGCTTCGTTTGCATATCTGCCTCCCGGATTTGTTTGACTTTGCTCGGCTTTATTTATTCATTCGTTTTCCACACGTCTTTCCTGTCAGAGAAATCTAGCAGAAGACATCTTCAAATACTAGCTTTATTCCCTTGACCTTCTTGGAGCGTCATCACAACATGCAGCTCTGCTTTTAGAAACTTTAATCAACCTCTTGAAAGCCCAAGTCTGCATGAAAACCAGCTGCTGTGGCTGCAGCTCTGCTGGAACAGGAGTCTGAGTCTGACATGCAGATGCTGTCAGCTCTGGCAAAGAAAAGACTGGTGAAGGAAACAAAAATGCTCTTCATAAGTGACTCACTGGAGATGAGCCATTCGCATGCGTTTAATGTTTGGTGGAAATACTAGGACATGGTCTAAAGGTAAAACGTCTGGTATATTTCTAATTGCAGAGTGAACAGCAGAGGTCCACTAATAGAACCCTAAGGAACTCTGTACTGCAACAAGACTGTCAGATGTATGATCCCCATGGACATATCACAGCTCTTACATTTTTAGATAAGATCTGACCAAACTGGATGCTACCTGATAGTCCCACCAACTTCTCTAGCCTGCCAAGAGAATATAATATTCCATGGGATCAAAAGTTGCAGCACTGAAACTGAAGACGACATGGCTGCAGACAACAAGATGGCGCCCAGACATCATTAACAGGAACTGGAAGTTCACTATTTATTTGTGGAAAGAGACATATTTAAGTGGCGACCCTAACCGTTAGGGCTTTTCCTGCTTAAAGCTTTAAACCTTTAACAATGCAGATTTCTCTGTCAAAACCTCTAATGCTCTGTGATACCGCAACTTCTAACACAATCAACAGGAATCAGCTGATTTCCAGAGAAAAGCGGCTTTGCGTTGGTATGCAACACTCGTATAAAATGTTGCATAGAAGCGAAAGCTGCTTTTCAGCTAATTCATGTTGATCATGACAAAGCTTGAAAAGTTAAGATAGTCATAGAAATGCAAACAGTGGAGCTAACGCTTTGGCGATCTCGATGAGTATTCTGACTTAGTTGTGTTTAGTTGTGTGGTTCTGCTTCCAGTCAAAGTTGTGGAATTTCTGGTTCCGCCTGGGGCCATTTTGTCTGCAGCCACGGCCCCCTCCTACAACATGAGTGGTCCCAGAGTCAGTGTTGTGATAGCTGTTGAACACCTCAGCAGGTGCTGCCTCAGTGTTGTCTGAAGTCTGTCTGTTTGTTCTTTTTTTATAAAAACGTTCCCAGTGGTGTTTTCACTATGAACATAAAAAATGAATGTCTTAAATAGCCATTTTTCATGTTTATCTCTGTTTCCAAAATTCCTCTACATGGGCGTGGCCATTGCTGCTGAGCTGAGTAGCCCTGGTAGCTGCTGTTGGGTGAAGGCGGGCGCAGCCCCGACAGCCTGTCACAGGGCCGATGGAGCTGGAGCGATCCCCATCACCTTGCTGGAGGCAAGCTGGTGCCAGATACAGACCCACTGTGGGAAGGGGGGCCAGCCTGCTTGGGCCTCCTGAACTTTATGACATTTTTCTTATTTTCATCGAGGCAATAATTAAAAAAAGGTCCCCTGATTTTATGATTTTATTCTGGCTCTCTGGTTAATGCGAGACAGCAAGCCTTCAAACTCTGTCAGAGAGACAACACAAATGCAGAGAACACTGTTGGGACTTTATGTTTATTTATTTCATTTATTTTTAAGTTTACTTTTAAATACGTGCAGCCAACAACAAAATCCAGCATTGGACACACTTAAAATAAGTAATGTGCCATCTTCTCTTCTCTTGCACCTGAGCTTGTGCCGCTGGACGGGGCTGACGGTGAGCTCGTGCAGACGGTGAGCTCGTGCAGACGGTGAGCTCGTGCAGACGGTGAGCTCGTGCAGACGGTGAGCTCGTGCAGACGGTGAGCTCGTGCAGACGGGGAGCTCGTGCAGACGGTGAGCTCGTGCAGACGGTTAGCTCGTGCAGACGGTGAGCTCGTGCAGACGGGGAGCTCGTGCAGACGGGGAGCTCGTGGAGATGGGGAGCTCGTGCAGACGGTGAGCTCGTGCAGACGGTGAGCTCGTGCAGACGGGGAGCTCGTGCAGACAGTGAGCTCGTGCAGACGGTGAGCTCGTGCAGACGGTTAGCTCATGCAGACGGGGAGCTCGTGCAGACGGGGAGCTCGTGCAGACGGGGAGCTCGTGCAGACGGGGAGCTCGTGCAGACGGGGAGCTCGTGCAGACGGGGAGCTCGTGCAGACGGGGAGCTCGTGCAGAGCACATGCACTACTGGGCCGTTGTGATGTTGCTTTAATTCAAATCAAGCATCTCTGCGACAGTTTGATTGACAGCGATTAAAAAGGAAAAATACTCAGAAATGTGTAAACATGATCCAAATGAAATGATTTCTTATTACATTTTATCTGTTTTATAAGAAAACTGCATTTCTAAAACTCAAAAACATGATTTTTATCGAAGGGGGACTTTAAAAGCGCATAAAAGCTGAACCTTTTTCCCAATAAAATAAAGATTAGAAATCTCCCTATAAATACCAGACTGCTTTATTATTAGGGGCTTAGAGCCTGCAGTAATTCTGGAATAAATCCTGACAGGAAGGAGCTGTCAACTCAAGCACTGATGGAAGAGGGTTTGGTAGGATCCAATAGAAGGTTGAAGGTTGACTGCAGTAGATTCTGATCATCTCTGTTTCTACCAGACAGTAGATGAGGTCTGGTTGCGGGTCAGGACTCTGCTGTAGACACTGACTTTGTCTTTGTAACCAGGAGTATAAAACTTTCAGATGTGAGTAAGTTATGGAGAATAGGAGAGATTTCCTCTGCTTTGAAGATTCATGAAAGGCATCAAATCAAGCAGTAGCTGCAGTAAATAAAACTAGATCCTGTGTCTTCAAGTCCTAATTTAAATGTGGCTCATACAGTGGTGGAGTGCTTAGCCATCCTGCGTCACAATGAGAAGGCCCTGGTTCAAATCCCAACAGGGTTCTTCCTGTGTGGAGTTTGGCCGTTTTCTTCAAGCATGTATGGGTTTCTTCTGGGCTCTCTGGCTTCCTCCCACAGCCCAAAACATGCTTCATATGTTGATTGGTGTCTCTAAAATGTCCCTGGGCATGTGTTTGAGTAAGGGGTCCTGCAATAGACGGGCAATTTGTTTGGGGTGTATCCTGCCTTCACTCAGCGGTAGCAGGGATAGGCCCCAGCAACCCTATGACCTGAAAAGGTATTCAGTAGGTTCAGAAAGCGGATGGATATTTTGAATGTAAAAACATTATCACCAAAAAAACAAAGAGACTGTGAGATAGATCCAGGCATCTGTTCACTGATGGTATTCTTGTGAGGTTATTTCTGATTTTCATTTTTGCTGATGACACAGGTTTCTATAAAATATTAAAAGCATTTTCGTGTTTCTTCAGCACTTTTATTACTATTCTGTTAGTTTAGTTTGAAGACAATCCTTTACACTTAACTTAACTTAAACTCTAGGTTATATCTTCATTACAAACAAGACTAAAGAGGAACAGGTATACTTTGTGAACAGAAGGCAGATAGAGGGGGCTTCTCTACATTGTTTTTGCAGTAAAAAAGTGTCAAAATGTCCAACTGTCACCATAAACTCTGTCTTTTTTAAACAGAATGCTTCAGATAGGAGCAGATTTCTAACTCGTAATGAAAAAGTTGTGAGGGACTCTCTCTGAAGGCAGTCAGCTGCGGTTTCAAAGATGCAGCGGTTTTTGTGTCATGTCAGCTGTCAAACAGGTCGATGAGATTTTACCTCAAAGGTCACGAAAGAAGCAAAATAAATAAAATCAGCAGAGACATAATGACAAGTGAGCAGGATGATAATAGAGGGAGGAAAGAAGGATCCTTCCCTCTAACTCTCAGCCCTCTGGGCATCCTGTTCTTCCTCCTCCAGAGAGAGGTGGAGGAGTGTAGAGGAAGAGGAGGAGGACTGTGAATTATTAACCACTCTGTCACTGTAGCAGGGCAGCCTGTCTGTCAGAGGAGGAAACGACAGACACAAAGTTTGCAGAGGAGAAACAAACTCCCTCTGATCACCTCACCGGAGTCCAGGTTCTGCAGACTGAACTGTCTCTGAGGAGCTCAGGAGGTCCAGCTCCTTTTTCATTGGTTCGGTTTTTTACCACATTAAATTAGCCAAACAGAACCAGGTTTGCTTCAGAAGAACCTCAACAGGGGGAGGTGCCTTTACTGTGTAAGACCAGCTGTGGTTTAAAGAAGTTCAGGACCTTGTGAGGTCCTCCTGGCAGGTCCTGAGAGCCTGTGATCCCAGCATCTGCAGCAAAGTCCGGCTGTTGAGTGAACAACATGAGGAGGAGGAGGTTAGAGTTCAACCTGCAGGGAGGAGCAAGCAGAAGCTGAAAACGTTGACCTCCAACCCTTCTTTTTGGATAAATCCTGTGGCGTTCCATTTGACCCAGAACATCAAGCGCTAAAGAAACGGGTCGATTGAGAATTCAATTAAACCAAAGTGAGAAAGTTCCAGGAAAATGAAGGCAGAATAGCTGAAGAAATCCACGTTTGAGCATGTTTGACCACAGGAGCATGTGAAGAAATCCATCTGTGGAGCACGGAGGAGGGGGTGTCATGGTTTAGGGGCTGCTTAAGTAAAGATTGTCATGACCACAAAAGAACAAAAGAGTCTCTCCTAAAAATAACACGATGAGGATAATCAAGAGGGTTTTAAGCCTTTAACACCTGGAGATGTCACTGCACCTACACAACGCCCTCTTTGAGCCTCCATAAATTACTGACTGTTCACACATCCAGCATGAATCCGCTGGTCCTGACGGGGAGTAAAGCAACTTTTGATATCAGTTTTGCACTGATATGCAACATATTACTAATGTAAAGTGTTGTATTAGAGCACAAGGCTGTTCTTCTTTGAGAGAGAATGACTTTAACTGTAAACGTTTAAAGAGTTACAGTGGTCAAAAGAATGTAAACACTGGAGCTAAAGCTCTGGTGTTAAAGGGTTAAATGATGTAATTTAAAGAAACAGAAAGAAAGGAAACATTTCAAAAAGCAAGTTTTGCATTTGCATCTTAATTTCTGCCAAAGATGCAACTTCACTTCCTGAAGTCACTTCAGATGAAACTTCAGAACCAGAATCTTTTTCAATCTGATGATCATGCCTCACGATTATCAGAGTCATCAGATCAAATGTGACAGAGTCGGCCTCGTGGCTGAGAGGTCCATGTGCACGTTTGTGACTTCGCCTACCGTCCATCTGTTAGAGGAGCCGTGATGAGTGTTCAGCGTGACTCAGACATGCACTGAACGCCCCTCTGCTGTCTGTAACGGGCTCTTCAGCACGCTCTGCTCATCTGAAGGGACGAGGACCACAGAAGAAAGGCATTCTGATTCTTTAGAAGCCTTAAATAAACCACTCTGAGCCAAAATAAACTACAAACTAATGCCACAAAACAAAGGAAGAACAAAACGAAACCACCTCAAAATGGAATTCGGAAGTAGTAATTATTTATACACACAGATTCACACAAGCCAGATAAAAGTTGGTGGTCATTTTATTTATAGTGTTTATTAAATTCTGTGCATGTTTAACCTTATTGGTCAGAGGGGCAAAGGTTTAAAAACCAAAAACCAATCCAATCTGAAGCCAGGTCAGTTCACCAAGTCATTCTGTTTCCTTTTGATTTTTTGTGTGCAGGTTGGCTGTAGGGCTCCGCCCCTCTCCTGTAGTTCCTGGAGTGCGCACAACGGCCTGCACTTTAGTTAATCTGTTCTATTTAAGCTCACCTGCTTCTGCACTCTGCATCGCAGTGTAGTCTCTCTTGGTTCTCCATGTTCTTGGCTTTGCTTGTCTTGCTATGTTTGTAGTGGTTCCTTGGTTAAACTAAATCCTTCTCATCACTCCACTTGCTTCTTGTTCCCGCATTTGGGTCATTGTGATTCTCTGTAACTCATCCATCCATCCATCCATCCATCCATCCATCCATCCATCCATCCATCCATCCATCCATCTTCAGAAACCAGTCAAGTGGAATTGAACAACATTCTGGATTTTTAATCCTTTCACACCGGAGATGCTGAACTAGGACACACCCTGAACAAGTCGGCAGTCTGTTGCAGGACGACACTCTCATGCTGATGATTTTAGATTCACTAATGAACCAATCCAGAATGTTTTTGGATTGTGGGACAAAACCAGAGGAAACCCACACGGGGATAACATGCAAACTCCACACAGAAAGAAGCTTTCTGGGATTTGAACATGGCCTTTTCACTGTGAGGCAATAGTGATAACCACTACACCACCGTACAGCCTCAAGTCAGCCTCCAGTCACTGAAATATGACACCATCCAAAATCACGATTTATAGACAACGTTTGATAACTTCATTAAAAAAAAAGTCTACAAGAGCTAACAACAAAGTTTCCCACAATCACATAGAGTATCTATTTTTATGATCAGGTCACTGATCAACATGACTGTAGCGTTAAGCAGTGTTTACACCTCCCTCTGCAACGCATATTCAACCAGAGCAGATCCTTACTGGCTGAAGAAACCACTTCAGCTTCTTAAAGCTGAGACTCTTAGTATTTTTGAATGCCAACCTTCACTGTGACAAAAAAATGACATAGAGTGGGCATGCCTCAACAGGTTTAACTCCGCCCCTATTGAGGCATGCCTCAGCCTGCAGACTGAATCCAGGGGCTCACCCTTCAGTTTCCACTGAAGCTCATTTGAACTTGAAGTACTTTTCAGAACATTTGTCATTTCAGCAGCTTCAGCATCGACCTTTATAAGCAGGCGTCAGTCAAAGTTTGCACAGACAACCTCCAGCTGGAAGAAGTGCCAAAGGGACAGTCTCATTACCCATGATCCTCTGCCCTTACTAATGCAGATCCTCTTGACATTAGTGAAACAGGATTGGCGTCTCAGAGCATATGGCTGCTCCTCCTCTGTGTTATGGCAGTGAATAATTCAGATGGCTGCGTGGCTGACGGCCTTGCTGGCATTTCCCCTCTGCTAATTGCTCGTTAAGTGCTCCATCTGACCTTTATCGGCAAGAAGAAACTTGAGATGTTACGTCTGTGTTTGCTGTAGCGATAGCTGCTTGGGCTGAAGCTGCTCCTTCCGGGATAAACTGTTCTTATTGTTTTGGTTCAAAGTTACATCTGAGGTTCAGCAGCTGAAAACGAAAGCCTCAAACAGCCTTTTCCTGTAGATTAGATTCTTCCCTTTGAGGATGTTTTTTTTTTGTTTTCTGCAAAACAAATATGCCAAATGCCTATTTTAATATGTGAAAATATTTACCATGTAGATAATAGAGAAAGTTCAATCAAAAATACATAAACGTGTATATTTATGAACTGATTGATTTAAAAAACAGACTATTTTATGGTAAATTGGACCACAGATCTTTTTTTCCTCAGAAATCCTTGTAATTTTACAGATTAATCAATTTACCAAAATATAACATTAAAATGTTTTTTATTCGCTTAATTTTTCATTATTTTAATCTTCTTGATGAAAATCCTTGATATTAACTTTTATTAATAAAATAGAAAGAGTAATACTTCAGACCTGAGTTGTTCTCTCGGCTTCCTGTATGAATTAGTAAATGTTATCAAAGAAAACTTCCTCGTCTGCCCAGAGCAGCTCTGAAAACGTGTCTGCCTTCAAGTTAAAAGAATTCAAACCAATAAATCCACAGATTTATATTAAACATTGAGAAAAATGTCTTTTCCTGTTCAGATACGAAGAAGATTTTAGCACAAACACACACAAAGTGGTTCTGTTACGACAAACTAGAACTTAACACACACACTCTCTCCTTTTGTGGTTTTTACTGTCTTTGCTTTCCTCTCTCCCTCACCTCAGCCTCTTAACATCAGAACCCAAAACCCATATGTGTGTGTGTGCGTGTGTAGGTGTGTGTGTGTGTGTGTGTGTGTGTGTGTGCCTGTGGGTCGATACACACTCAAGAACAAACAGGAAGGCGCTTGAGTGAGTGTGAATTAGTGTGCGTCTATTAATTGTATTACAATGGGGAGAAACAGGAAGAGAGCATCGTAATGAGCTGTAATTGCTCTCCTCATCCTCCACAGGAAGTGTGTGTGTGTGTGTGTGAGTGTGTTTGTGAGTGTGTCACTGTGGTTTAAAGCCTCTTCATCTACAGGTTTGTTTAAAAAAATAGAACAGTATCTCTTGCAGTATCTCTTGATTCATTACTTTCAGCATTTCTTTTACATTATTTTCACTCTGTATTTTAGAAAACCTTTTTTTAAAGTGAAACATTTGAAACTTGAAGAAGACCACAGACTCAGTGGATATCCAGAGGGTAATCACTATGAGCCTGAACAAAATGGTTAAGTCCTAAAGGTGATTGGTGATAAAGCTGGTTGTTCAGAGTGCTGTACCCTGATGCTACGTTCACACTACCCCCGGAAACGCCCGTTCAAGCGCCCACTTCCAGAAAAGAGCAAAATTCACCACTTCTTCATTTCACACCAAACCTGTGCCTTCCAACTGCAGTGCTAGTATCAGGTACCGAATGCTAAAAGTGCGTTCAAGAACCCGCGTTCAGTGTGTTCTTGGACTTGTGTCAGATACCTGGTGAGAATTCAGCTTAACACGTTCATCAAAAGATGATTCAAAGACAAACATGGTTTGAAAACGAGATTAAGAAGCAGAAGAAAGATGTAGGTTGTCTAAATTAACTGGGAAACAAAATCATTTGAGACAAAGCAGCACTAAGCAGCACCTGCTACATATGCTACATACCACAATCACAAGCATCTGAACCCTGATGCGGAGGATCATAACGTTCACATCTAAGGGTCCATCTCTAACAAACACAGCATCTAGCCCAAAGCTAAAACACAGAAAGTCCTGGACTGTTGCTTAGTGGTTTAAAGTCCCTTTTTTCAGATGAAAATCCTTTTTGATAATGGATTGGATTTATCTGCACTTTTCCAGACGCTCAACATTCGTCCATCATTCATTCACTTCTCATTCATACTTGGTGATGGTGAACTACTGATGTGGGCACAGCTGCCCTGGGGCAGACTGACAGATGCGTGGCTGCCAGTGTGCTCTTACAGCCCCTCTGACCATCACCGGGACATTCATGCGCGTTCACACAATTTTACATCTTTATATATCAGAAGGGAAGCGTAGGATGTATTCAGACTGGAAAATCTGTTGGCCCGGACCCAGTCGCCTTCATTTGGTCCGGATCGAGTCCTGAACCTTGCTTTTGGTCTGCATTCAGACGGCCGTCAAGGGGACTCTCCTGTTCCAGACTAAACAAAACCATGTGGCTAAAGATCTCTTTACTCATTGGTCAGGATTTACGAGGGCGGGGCAAAGCTACTAGAGGCTGGAATCATGGAAGTCCTGTGCTTTAAATTTCTTATCGGGATAGTTCACTTATTCAAACTTTAGAGCTCAAGAATTTTTTGCGCATCTGATAGAACTGCTAACATTTTGGGGAAAACATGTAGTTTAACCCTTTAAAATCTTCTATATCATGCTGTTCTTAAGCCTTTCAGAGTAAATTATATTCATATAAATGATAATATATTATCTTTGACACACTAAAGAACTATTTTTTTTAAAGATAAGCGTTTGTTGTCACTCATAATAATAATGAACGTTCAAATTTTTTCAAAGATAGATGTGCATATTCTGCATATACTGTAAATAGAAAGCATTTAGTCGATCACTGCTAACTCCTCGGAGAAAGTGGGTGTGTAAGTTAGCATGAAGGGGCGGTGATGGCAGTGCAGACTCTTCCTGGAAGGGGCGGTTCCTCACTTTATGATGTCACAACGTGAGAAACCACTCATTTTTTTGGGTTGGGAGGGGCTGGTGCAGTGCAGGTTATTAGAGGAATACTCTGAAATGCGTGAATGGATCAAAATAACACTGTGGGGTTTTTTATAGTAAAGAATGAACATTATAACACACTTAAAAGCTCAGAAAGTTTACTTTGCATGGTTTAGGTCCTTCAGCCGCAGTGTTTACATTCTGTCGATGACCGTAAGTCTTCAACCTTTCTCGCAATTTACAAAAGCGGTGAAAAGCAGCTTTGCACTGATGTGCAACACTTTACAGCAGTGAAGTGTTTACACCATCAGCAATAATGAGCCGATTCTGTCACAGAGAAAAAAGGGACTTTTCATTAGTCTTCACATTGGTAAAGTGTTGCATAACAGTCCAGAGCTGATATGAAAAGCAGCTTTCAGAATCAGCTGATTCCCATTGATCGCATAAATGGTCAGAGTTACAGTATGTCAGAGAGCAAATATTGTTAAGGTGTCGCTGGAGACATCTCCAGTGTTCAAGGGTTTATAAAGTGGCATTAGAGCATTGTAGCTGTCTGTTCTGCAGGTGGGGCTCCACTGAGAATGTGACGTCCCATCAAAACCAGAAACAAAGCCTTATGTGGGTTTACTGAAAGAGCCCTCAACTTTTTCTGCGTCCAGTGATCTGTGTTGAGCTCGTCATGGCGATGGCCGCACTGAAAGCCTCTCTGCTTCAATTAGCGGCTCACTCATCCAAACACACTCTAAACACGCCTGTTTAAAGATTTTCTTTCATGACTCATCCTTTACAAACACAGATTGTGTTACCAACGTCCTGATTGTGGCATTAAGCCTGATTATAAATAATGTTGTGAATCAGTGTTTGTTCAGAGAAAGACGTCTTCATCCGTTTCTATATTAACATGTTTGGATGAAGATTTTTATTCAAACACAGGAAACTGGAAAGTTCAAGGCAGATTTGAATACTCAGGCAGTGGGAGGAATTACTGAGCTCCAACCTGCTTCTGTTTGTGTTTATTCATGTTTAAATCAGTAGATGGATGCGTGTGGGAATCAAAGAGGAGCGGCAAATAAATCCTGACTGACCTGCTGCTGCAGCACGATGAGGAGGTGAACACTGAAAACTGCTCTGGAAACTGCAGAGTGACAGAACCTCAAAGGCTCAGTGGGGTCACAAAATCGTGTCAACATTCTGGTCCTTGTGTTCTCCAAGTCTCGTCTGTCCCTGTTAGTTTGACCTTTGACTGAGGTCATCTGTAGAGGGAGGCCAGAAGAGCTCGCTGGAAGTTTGAGAGAATTCTGAGGTCACAGCAAGTTTTGCTGAGAAGTGAGAAACACCCAGAAGTCCCCGGAGTCTGCTGCAGTCACTAATTCAGGAGTCAGATGCCTGACCTTGGTCTCAGCCTGCTCTTTACTACAGATGTTCAAAGATGAAGAACCTGTAACACATTTTCCTACATCAGCTACAACACATGAATAGATATTTTGAAAAAAACAGGTTCTCTCAGACTGTTGATAGTAACGTTTCTGAGGAACAATTTAGTTCTTCAGTTTATGATGATTTCAAAAGTTTGAAATGTTCTTCAAAGCAAAACAGCTGATGGAACCACATGCAGAGCTCCAGCACTCAGCTTTTTAGGCTAAACAATGTTCGATTCTCTGCCTTCCTGCTCCTCAGACCTATAGACACCTGAGATGGACCATAGCAGTTTGGAACCGGTCTCTTCTCAGATAACACAGATGCATTCTGGATGGTTCTGGTGGACAGATCAGTGCTGTGCAGACCTGCTGTGATCAATCTTTCACAATATGAAAATAACATGTTACCATGTTGAGTGTCAATTTTCAAATGGACTTCAGTACTGACTAAAGTATTTACCGCATTGTGTTTACCAAACAGAATTATTTATGAAAAAATTGTGACTCTTAAGGCCCGTACACACCGGGACGATTTCGCGCGCGATATTCGCCGACGTTTAACGCCTCCTGACTAAACAAAGGGCACCAATGTGAGTGTGCACACCGACGCAAAAAAACGCCACGCAAAAGCTATGTCCAAGAAAACGACATTATTACGACATTAGTATTTTTATTTTGGCTAATAATGGCATCATCATAATTAAATGACCACTGGGAATGCTTTGAAATAGGGGCGGATCGATAGTATCGATACCAAGGTGAAGTATTGATACTAGCGGGATGAGATCGATACTTTTAATACGTTTGTTGCAGTTTTTCTTTGATACATACAGTAACGAACTAGGATTTACTGATGGAGTGCATGCGAGATGTCTGTCAGCAGTGTTGCCAGATTGGGCAAAAAAATGCCCAATTGGAGCAAAAACCCACCCGACTTGATCGGAAAATTGCCCAATCTGACAACACTGTGTCTGTGTGAACAGTGCGTACACGTGCACACACGCACATCCTCTTGCTGCTGCTCACACCTTGCCCCTCCCCTTCCTGCTTCATCAGAGACCAGAGAGAGAGTCATTAACAATGGCAGGATTTTATGATATGTTGTTTATATTTTACTTTTATTTAAACCACCAAGTGGTTCCCAAGCGCGGCTGTATCTGCAGCCCAGCTGTCAAATGTGGAAAACTCATTTCACACGCCTAGGTGTGTCAACTAATGGACTTTAACTTTTTTTTTTTACTAGGGAGTTTGTTATTTTATTACTGCCTTTATTTTAAATATACATGTTTGTGGTGCTGTCTGTTTGTCACATTGTAGTAGCTTTTCTGTTTTGTTTTTAATTTTGAACTAGTTATGGTTTCCTTCTTCATATTATTGTGTATGCCATTTTTAATACACATGTTCTATATTTGATGCATGTTTAGTTCAGATTGTTTTAATTAGTTAACAAACATTTTCATTTGCTGAAAGTCCCTGTCCTGTGTTTCATTGTGCACTTAACAAAACATGTACAGTATTTTCCCTGCATTCGCAGGGCTTAGGGACCAGAGACACCCACGGATATGCAGAATAAGCTGCTGGTGTTGCACTACATCATCACTTCTTTCCTCCCTCACCAACTTTGGAGGAGTAACAGTGACACCCCCACCCCCCCATCGGTGAATCATTTATGGAGTCTTGCAGGGCGGCAGCCTCTGTGTCTCCTCCTGAGGCAGCAGAATGAACTTCATTTAGACACTACTTTGGATGAACTTGATATCAAATCTAGGTCAAGGACAAATCGGCAGAAAATTGTTATAAAAACTCTTATAAAACAATTAAAAACTTATCTGTTAATACATTTTTAATTAACTAATAGAATAAAAACACGCTTTTCCAAAACATGTAAGACCATTTTTCATCTTTTGTTCACCACAGACAAAATGTCAGACAAAAGATCTGTCATTCCTTATTTAAACTAGAAACATTTTGACCAACTGAACCATTTGATGCTGAGAAAAATGATTCAATCAATAAATAACATTAAATGTAAGTTGGTCTGAAACATTAACGTTTTTTAGTCTGAAGAAATAGGTAAAAACGTTGTGCTGATTTTATTTTCTAAATGTTGGATTGTTTATTTATGATCTCAAAAAGTGCAGCTGTTTTCCTGCTGTCTTTATGTCAAATACTGACACCAACTAAACGACAGGCAGACAAAGAAAACATTTATTAAAATAAAGACACGTCATCAAAATGTCTACAATAGTTAATACAGAATGACATTATTAGCAGGAGCTGAGTATTCTAAAGGCACACGGTGATCCTGGTGTTGCACAGTAGAGGCTGCGCTGCCTGAACCCCCTCCCCCCTACCCCACTTCCTTCTCACACACGCACACTGCCCCCGGCCACCGCCCCCCGTTAAAATTGCGCCTTGGGCAATTGCCCGTATTACCTGTGCCTAAAACTGCTACTACTGCGCGCCCCCACTATTTGAGAAGCACGGACCTAAAGGATCTTTAGATGCCAAAAATGATCCTGAATCATTGTTGATCTCACGATATTTTGATCACAAAGACATTTCTGCAGAGAACCACACTGAGAGTCATCCATATAGCAAGCAACATGGGCCTTAAGTAACTGAGTTAAAGTCAGATGTTTAGCTTGACAGTCAGAAAGAGACTTCTGGACAAACATGGATCTATGAGAATGCTCAAAGAGAAACCATGGAGATGTTTGCACAAATATTCTGTGCCCTGATGAAACCAAAGAGGAATTTTCTGGAAGGTCAATATCCCTACGAAAATATCCTCTGGCCTGGAAATAACACTTTCACTGCAAAAAGATCAACGCAATGAGCAAACACGGTGGTGGGAGTGTGATAATGTGGGTGTGCTTAGCAGATTCTCCTAAATAATTGTGTCCTCCATCAGTAGATGAAAACTCTGGGTTTGACAGCAGGAAGATGGCCAGGTGCAGGTCTACCTCTGAAAGGAGGAGAAACCAAACAGAACTCAGCCTCTTCATCTTTGTTCACATTAGGTGTCGGGTCAGCTGGTCAGCTATCCTGACCAGCATGAGCCACAGTGAGAGCAGCATGTTGGATGGGTTCTGTTCCTCTGTAGTGGTTTGCACCGCTCGTTTGGAGCTCAAGCCTCATTTGGCATAATGTGTTTCCACTGACTTTTAGAACTGGTTCTTAACGGAAACCAACTCTTTTCTGGGCTGAAGTAAAGAAGCATATGGCAATGATCCTGATGGTGTTGGGGGCGTGGTTTCAGGGCCCAAGAAGGAGCAAGAGAACCATCTGCACCCTGGGGTGTGCTCACTTCTCCATGTTTACAGTTGGATGATGTACTGATGGGAACGGGCTCAGCTTCAGGTTTGAGGAGAACACTCAGGTTCTGTGGCAACAGCCAGATGGTCCACCAGCACCAACACCGGTTCTGCTGCAGACCAGTCCTGGTTCTGGACAGAAGCTGCTGAACAAGTGTCGACGTGTTTCATCGTCACGCAGAGCGCTTCACGCCTCTGATTGGTTTAACTCCAACACAGCTTCTACCGTCTGCTTTCTTCCTGAGTCTCAAAGAGGAAAGAAAGAAAAGAACAGCCTCTCTGCTGTCCCCCCCCCACCCCCACCCCCCCATAAACATCTCATGTCGTAGCAAATTTGAGCTGATGGCTTGCCCCCATTCCACACAAATTTGCACTTATTGGTCGGTTAAGGCGCCAGCCGCGACTGGGATCTGAGTAATTCGGTTATCTGGCAGAGCTGTCGGTCAAACGGAAATCTTCCCCTGAGAGGTGGCAGAAGGGGGGTGGGCTTGGATTCACTGTTTCCCCTTGTTCACAAAAAAGAATCACAATTTTACCAATAATGTTTTCTTTTAGAATTTTACATTTGAATTTGAAATTAAAATTTAATCTTGTTTATCATAAAAAATGTAAAATGTTACCTCATGAAACAAAAATCTCATAATGTCACCAAGACTGCAAGCCTAGAGAAAAATACTTTTTAGAAAGCAGATGACTTTTTTTTGCTTGCATCATGTTGTCATGGCTTATAGCTACAAATTTACATAATTGGAAAAATGACATTCCTCAAGCTGAGAGCACTTCCTGTTTTTTACTTGTATTTTTTTTTTGGAAACCATCCGCCTCTGGCTAAAGCCTTAGTTACATGCACCCATACGGGGGGGTTGACTTGTAGAGGTGCTGCAGGTTTTTGGGTTGAACGGGCCGTAGAGGATTGTAGAGAGGAGGTGTGTCTTGCAGTTCCCTTAAGGGACATCAGGAAAATGGAATGTACCATTTTCACGCATGTGGTAAGTCTATTGTGAAGTATTTGTTAAGATAATGTAACGTATGCACACACTGGTGTTGTAATTACAAGTCCTAAGAGCAACGTGGGGGCTCAGTTGGTTCAGTGCAGGACTGACACATGGAAAACTGGGTTAGATTCCAAGGGGGCGCAATGAGCTTCATCCAGTGTGGGTCCTAGGGCAAGACTCTTTGCGCTACTCCCTAATTATGTAATCAAAAGCGGGTCCAGGTCTGGGTCTCCCTGTACCAGTTCCCAGTCTGGATAAAATACAGGGTTATGTCATGAAGGGCATCTGGCGTAAACCACCCTTGGCAACCCCTGCTGCCGAAAGGTAAACAAACAAACAAACTGTCGTAAGGTGCCCTATAATCAGCACTCTAGTCATTAGTGAGTTGTGCTACTGACAGTGTGCGAATGTTGCACGGACAGGGTGCAGGTAATGTCTCAGTCCCTGCTGGACACCAATGGCGACACAAACTACACTCTGATGGTCTCATTTCCTCATTTCAAACAGTCAGGCTGCATGCAAAGAGCGCACACTTTTATGTGAACAGCACTAACTTAAGCAGTCCGCAGGATTTGGGGGGTTGATAAAAAATAAGAAAATTTGAACGACCCTGCCTATGTTTCACCTACTTCACCCTTTCGTATTGTATTGGTGCTCACGACAACCTGCTGCCCGCAGCAAAATTGTGCATGAACATCTTCTCTTTAGTGGCTCACTGAAAGCTCTACGAGGCTGATATTTCCTGAGGGCAACCTGCGCCGCGTCCAGATTTGAGTGTTTTTCACCTGCAGACAGTCTGTATCCTTCTGTGAGGGCAGTAGAGATAAAGTTTTCAAATGAGAAGTTTAAAGTCATTTCAGTTTCTTAACATCAAAACTGGCCTTTATGAGCATTTCTGTGTTTAAAGTGACAACCAGGTCTGACTCATAGCTGCCATTGATCAAAACCATGAATGACATTAATGCAACAGATCTGGAATCTGGATCACAAAAGAACTTTAGGATTTCTGTTCTAATTTAAAGTTAAAATTGTAGTTTTTTTCTATTTAGAAAGTGTTTTTTTTTAATTTACCTGTACAAGTATCATGTCCCGCTTTCACTTAAAATAAAGACCTAAATGTTGCCGACATGGAGAACTTGGCTGCAGAATGAAGCAGCATAAATCACATTTGTGTTTGAAGATGAGTTAGCCCTCCTCTGATGAACTGCCACAGCGTCCGCGCTCCTCTACATGCTAATATAAAGCATTTTTATGTGGTGACTCATCTATTGTTGTCATTTATTCTCCTCCTGACTTTGTGCCAAAGCCTTCTGGGATTTAACCCGCCTCATATACAAGCCCAGTCGTGTCAAATGCAACAATTCAGTTTGATGGATGGTAGTCACGCTGCTGTGTGATCATTGACTCTTTTTCAGGACATAAAGGTCTGTTATCAGGGGTTAATTTTCCTTTTATAGAGAAGAACTAAACTGAAACCATGTTAAATTGTTAACACGCAGAGTTTATGTGCTGATCGATGCTGCTCCACATCAGCTCAGAGGAGGAGCAGCTCCTCTCAGGACCGGCTTTTACAGTAACTCAGTGTGACGGAGCGGCAGCGATCAATAACTACAGTTATTAGAGGCTGATTGGTTTCAGGTGAAGGAGATGCTCTGAGTGCTGCTCAGAGTTTCTGATGACAACTAACGGTCTTGTCCGCCTCTTCAGATCCTTCTGGATCCACACAGGAGGCTTCGCCAAGTTGAAGATGCTGAGTAACGACGGCAGATGCAGCGCAGCATCCATCACTGCAGGCAGATTGGAGAGGGAGGGGGGCAAATCATGTGAAGGCTGGATGAGTCAGACCCGGCTAAACGTACAGTTTGTCTTTAGGAAATCTCTTTTAAACACTAAAAAGAGAAACAAATCTGATCTCATGAAGGTAAAACAAAAACAAAAACAACAACAGATCCACCATTTGGATTTCAGGCAAGACTTTCAGATCCCCAGAGAGAGACAATTAATTACTTATAACTAAATAAAAATAAATGTTTGCTTTTGACACTTTAATGTCCTAAACAAACCCGTTTACAACATGGTGCTCTAGCAGGTCTCAGAACAGTTTGAAAAGAGCATGGTTGCCATGGTTACCTTAATGCTACCAGATTTGTTCTTTAGAAATAGTATGAAGACATCTGAGCATCGAGGTTATGAACTTTTTGACAGTCTCCGTTGAAATTGGCCTAATTCTTGCCTGATATGGATTTGGAGCCATCTTTCACAGAATTTTATGGTAATGAAGCTTTAAAGGTTTGGACCGGTTCTATCATTAAACATTATCTCCCTTTGAAATGGTTCATTTTGGTCCACAGGACACAACTGGCTGTGTGTGCTCCAACGCTAATGGTTATTTTCCTATTAATTACATGTTGTCCATCATGAAAGCAAAATGGCTAAGCGCTGTTTAGGCCTGCACAATTAATCACAAATTTATCGTTAACGTAATTTGTAGCTGTGCAATATCCATATCGCAAAAGTGGGCGAAAATTGCAATAAATGGTAACCCTTAAATGTGCTAAAACAATCTTATGGCAGCTTAAAGTATTTAACAAATTATATAAATCCCTTTCTGCATTTGACCAATCAGATACAGCCCTGTATGTTGTTGACCAATCGGATGGCGCTTTTATGTTAGATGTATGCCTCCTGTGTAGACGAGGGTCATTTGGAGTATAATTTAAAAGATTTTGACTCTTATTTAAATGAAACTGTTACAGTGAAATGGAATTTTTTTTGTGCTATTTATTCATTTATCACAAGTTATATCGTCATTGCAATATTGATCACTAACATCGCACATCACACGTTTTCCTCATTTCTTGCAGCCCTAGCGCTGTTAGTGAATCAAATGATCATGTTTTAGTGTGAAACCCAAAGATGATGCTTTCAGAGTCCTAAAGAAATCATCACCGCTCAATCTATGGACCTGCTGAAAGGACAGAATACTATAGTAAATTATATTACAAATCTCACCCACTGAACCAGGTTTGATGTCACAATAAAGAATTTATTACAAAATAAACTAGTATTAGGTTTTTCCATATATGAAATTCAGTAACCTGTGTTTTTATGGTCTGCCGTGCCTGCTGATCAACAAAAACTACCCATCATGCACTTTACTGAACACAATAAATATTACCATAGATCCAATCAGCCTAAAATGTTGCAAAACATTTCATTTATTGGTTCTGCTGGTTTGTGCAATAACCAACAGATGGCTCAGCAGACCAAAGGTCAAGCAAAGAAGGTCAAATTATCAAATAAATTGCTGTATTTTTTTTTTTTTACTATAAGTCGGTCCGGCATACAGGTTGCAGCAGCCTTAAAAAAGGCGATAAAGGAGAAAGAAAATCATATATAAGTCGTACTTTTAGGAAAGTTTAACAAAACATTGGAACAAAAGTAGACCTCTTGAAAGGCAAATCATAATAACAGAACAATAGATTGAATATCCTGTATGCACACAGGAGCAATTGAATCAGTACTAGCGAATTAGTACTAGTACTAGTTAGTACTAGTACTAATTAGTAAAACTAGTAGAATTAGTACTAGTATTAGCGAATCATCTGAACAATTATTGCATATAACCATAAAAAACATGCTTACACTTAAACTAAACTCTTTATATACCTTCAAATTCAACTCACCTCAAATTTATTTTTACGGCACGTTCAAATGACTGGAATCAAACAACATTAAAAAGTTAAACACACACACAACACATCAACCCATTTATATTCAAAAAAGATCACAAAGAAATCACACCCCCATGTAGTCATTTTTAGTTTTGGGATTTAAACTATCATGTTAGGTGTAAAAAAAAGAAAAGTTTTTTTAAGATAACAGACAGGCCGGCCGCTCTATCAAGTCTGACTGCAGAGCAGCTGCAGATGCTGTTTCAGAGCACCTGATGTGCTCAGAAGGTCAGTTCTGTGTCTACAGTGTCTTCTCTGTAACATTTAATCACCTGCTTCCTCTAATTATACTGTTAAAACACTGCTGTGTCACTTCTGCTTGCCCATTAGCTCTGAAGCCCAAAGTCAGTCTATATTAATGCTTTTGTGTGTGTGTTTTATTTAAAAGGCATTAAAATGCTGAAAGACGAATAGTGTCTGACATTTTTACGCACTGCGGGGTCCTCGCTGCGCACACACTCACACAAGGTCAAATAACTGCGTGTATGTTTAAATGATGTGAAAAAGGAGTTCTGAGCCATAAGGTACCAACCTCCCACTGCTGCCCTTTATAGGAACACACGCTTCTATGTCCTACAAAATGAGACATCAACAGCAGACTCTGCAGGCTCAGAGGTGTGGTCAAGGACAGCTATGTGTGTGTGTGTGCGTACTCATCTTTATGTGGCTCTGAGGACTTTTTATTGAAAACCCACCAAAAGAGTGAGGACCCTGACCTAACCAGCCAGATTATTCCACCCTAACCTGGCTCCATGTCTTTATGGATCTTATTCGTGCCCTGGTATGCCACAAAATTGGAACAACACTTCCCAAAAAGTCAGGAGCATGTAATTCTCCAAAACATCTCATTATGTCAAAGGTATTCAGAGTTTCTCACTCTTGAACAAGAGGTTAAGCTCATGTCCTGAAAAACAACCCCTACCACAGCCCACCCTCCATCTATTTTGGTATGTGACAAAGTACAAACAGCCACCATTGCAACTCTCAAACTTGGATTCGTCCATCAGATTGCCAGGTGAAATAACACAAGTATTTTAGTTAACAGATATTTTTACTTGTTAAGGTTCTGTGTTATGAAAGTTAGCAAAGTTGAAATTGTGAAGCTGCAAAACATGAATAAAAAGGGAAAGTATGTATGCGGCTCAGCAGGGACCCTCAAAAGTACAATTTGTGTTGGTTCTTTCATGTTCTAATCACCATCAAACACCAGATGGCAGTACAGATAATTCTTCTAAGGATAATAAATAGAACTTACAAACTAGAATGTAAGCAGTGAAAAAGAAGGTAATATGTATTTTAGAAAATTCCAAGACAACAATCCAACCAGCTGCAATCGCAGTGAACTGTGTCAGCTAGCATTCACAAAGTAATTGTCGCATCCGGATAAGAATTCGTATTGTACCTCCTAATAAAAATCATCACCCGACAAATGCATCTGCAGGACACGGTTCTTCACTCTAGCATTTTTACTGATTCCTACCACCCTGAAGCCCAGCCCTCCTTGTGACAGACTCAGTGATGGAACAAAGGTCCTGGACTGGCATTCACTCAGAGATACAGACACAGACAGTGGGAGGGTCTTACAGTGTTCATGCATTTTTTAATTCTCCTTCTTGAGTCAAGAGGAAGAATTTTAATGAAGATCATTATCTTTACCGTGACAGTTCAGGAAAATCCAACCCTAATAGCTCATTGAAGTCAAACTGTCCAGAACCACTGTATAAACAACCTGTAGTAAAAGCTTTGAATAAGAATTGTGTCAATGTCAGATTCTCAAAGACAAAACAACCTTTTCTACTTTTTTGTCTCCTGACGCTCCTTGCCCTGTTCTCAAGCCCTCATTGTGTTCCTCTGACCTGGACGATTTGTACCTGTCAGCTTTTTGCTACCTGGGAGCTTCTTAAAAACATCACACAGGCTGAACAATAAAAGAGACATGAAGTGAACCCTCTCTCACTTCACAGGGTTCTGCTTTCTTTTAGTAATGTCTTGTTTGGACTTGTTCTACAATGACACATCTGTATATTAACTGCACAAACCTCACAAATTAAAAATGTGGGAAATATGTCAATCAATACAAAGTTGCCCTAAAATTATGTAGATTTTTTAACAGAACGTTTTAACACTCTGCTTCTTTAGGATAGTTGGCCTTTACCTCCTAAACAAGACCCCAGCCCACTGAGGGAGGCTCATTTCTGCTGTTTCTGATCCCAACTGCTATCCTAATGATCTGCAGCTCATGGTCATCAGTGAAGGTGGGATCATGGTTGTAAACTGGGAGCTGACTTCAGACTCAGCAAACAATTCTGCCGACACAACTCAGACAATACTTTTATTTATTTAGATTGTGAGCTTTTTGCACTTCAAAGCTGTAACACCTGTCCATTTCCATTTTCTACAGAATTCACAAAATGTTCCTGGCGACTTATCCAGTGTTTGCCCGTCTGTGAAAATGTGTTCTTTCTGATATCTATTTATGTTTCTCTTCATCTCCACTTCACAAAGGTCATATGGTTGTAATTTTCTTTGTTCTCACAGAGCCCATCTTCTAGACAGAATCTCAGTTCACTGTGGAGTTCACATGAGGTGACCATACAGAACGAACACAAGACAGGTTCTTACTTTGGATGTGTGAAGTCATCGATGAGTGTGACCTCCTCCACCAAGTCTCCTCCAATGGATCGGACCAGTTCGTAGAAGTCGTTTTCAGTGAAGCTCTCCTCGCTGTCTTTGGTGTCCGGCAGCCAAAAGGAGATATCATTGAGGAGGGGGGGGTACTTACTCAGAGCCTAAGAAGAAACAAAGACTTGTGAAGAGCATAAAATCATGAATACAATCTGGAGTTAATTATTTTTACAGTCCTAAGACCAAAACATCCAAGAAGTCCAGACAGTTTAAATGAGTTCAGAAGGAGACCTGTCCTTTCAAGCTGTAGCCACTAGACTCTCGTTTATCTGCTGTCTGGCTGAATCTGGTGGTTCTTCTAAACAACTTCATAACCCTTCAACTTATCAAACAAGACAAAAACAATTAAAAAAAGAAGCTTTTTTTCTACTGCTTAATGCCTTGGGGGAACAGGACACAAAATCAATGTTTTTAATAGTATGTTTTCTAAATATGATCTACCGTCTGGTTGAGGAGGCAGTTCAAGAGTTAGTGCATTTTTATTCAGACTAGCTTTTAGTTAACTTTGACTTCTGACTGCCGTTTACTTGTTTGAACTTTTTTTGTATTTTACCTAGGATGCTTTATTTATTCATTTTATTAAATTTGTATCATCTTTTTATCATGACATGTAAAACATTCTGCTATTTACAAAGTCCTATCTAAATAAAAGTCTTTTGCATTTCTTCTTTTTATAGAGTAAGACATTTTTTATCGGCGCAAAAAGTTAAGGACAGCTTTATAGGAGTGGAGCAACAAGCTCCGACTAATTTTAGAGAAATCTCAGACTCTACAGGCTTCAGCCAGCTTCCTTTTTATATTGAAGTCGATGACAGCACATTTAGGAGTCTGAGGTAGAACCACTTTTTTCAAGGTCGAAGCAGAAAGACTCTGCAGTGAAGCATGACAGAGCTCCACAAGGACACATTTCAACAAAGATCAGAGATTAGCGAAAATTTCCTGAAAAACGAAAACCATTCCTTTTTTCCCCCCAGACTTGTTCTGTCCAACAGCTGAGCAAACAGATCAGAGCAGAAGGACTCTGGTGTTGGACAGATCTCACCATTACAACAGGGGGTTGTGAATCTTCTGAAGCACAAGGTGTATATTTGTATAAACCGCATTTATTAGATAGATAGATAGATAGATAGATAGATAGATAGATAGATAGATAGATAGATAGATAGATAGATAGATAGATAGATAGATAGATAGATAGATAGATAGATAGATAGATAGATAGATAGATAGATAGATAGATAGATAGATAGATAGATAGATAGATAGATAGATAGATAGATAGATAGATATTTTTTAATATAGATATTTTTAATATAGATATTTTTTACAGAGGGAAGAGAGAGGGGGAAAAGTGTGAAGAGGAAGAAAAAGGTGGGTGAAATAGAAGCAAAATACATAAGGGGCGGAAGTGAGAGGATACGAGTGCCAAGCTGCTGTACTTTGAGAAGGTTATGATTTTGAGCTTCACAACAAAAGCCATTCTCACATTTTACATTAACTTTGGAATTTATCAAACTGATCTTTTATGAGATCTGTTGTCATGTAAGAAGAAAATCTACAAACCTTCCAGAATATGTGTATGTTTATTCAATGAAGACATGTTGAACGTTTTCTGCTACTATGTCCAAAACAATTAGAACCACTGTGTTGACTTTTAAATCTTTTGGCATAAACTTTATGTGAACAGAAACAAAATTTGAAAACAAAAAACAAACGAAGAAAGTGTCTTGATGGAAATAAATATTCTACAGGGAATTGATCAGCAAAGGTACAAAGAAATTCTCTCCAAATATTTGTAGAGGAGCCCCCGTTAATATGCAAGGCCAAAAGGAAGATGACCAGCAAAGGTTGGAAAAGAAATCAGGAACATTTGGTAGATAGCTCCCATTTTTAGTTTTATTGCTATTTCTTAAGATGCCTAACCTTCTTCCCCCTTATCCTCCTCAGCTCGACATCCCCCCCACATTCATTAGTGATGACAGCAGTTAAAATCAAACACCTTTAGGTGGGACAGAATAACCGCACAGTGAACCCAGCCCCCCATGTGTGGGTGTGTGCATGTGTTGGGTCAGAGAAAGAGACTGGGGCTGGTTGACGTGAGCCCCCACTCTCACTATGTTTAATACATGAGGCTGAACACACATCAGGAAGGACTCATCAGGAAGGGCAGTTGATAGTTGGGTTGATGATGCTGTGATTTGTGTTGGTTACGGCTAGATATATGGAATAATTAGAAGGTGTTTTACCAAGAATACTCCATTCTGATTGGCTGCCGGGTGTGGATTAAAACGTGATAATGTACACCTAAAAAAAAGTTCCTTCGCATAGCCCAAATGTTCTGTATCACTGCGCTGGCTTCTTTAAACAAACATTAACTTCATCATCTGGACAAAAACAAGCGGTAAGAGGTGAACTTTCTCTCTGATTTGAGGCTTTATTTAACCTGTCTTGATCATCAGCTAATATATCGCTTTCTGTTGCTGCTGCAGTCAACTTTGTTTCTGGCTCAGCCGGCTAAGCGGCGTGTTGTCGCGGTATTATGACAGCACCACCTAACAAATAGTCTGCTTTTTGTGAAAAAGCGATCTAAACCGAACAAATAACAAAAATGAAGTACTAAAAACTGATTGAATATGTATTTCTTTTGCACCTGGAAGCAGACAGGCTGATGGATGTCCTGGACTCTGAACTGCTTGAGGAAGCGTTCGTCTTCACTCCAGAAGAGGCGGATGTCTGGGATGCTGTACAGAACCATGGCCAGTCTCTCCAAGCCCAGTCCAAATGCCCATCCCAGTTTGTTCTGGGCCCCCACTGTGGAAACACAAAGGACCATCACAGACCAGGAGGCACCAAGTGCACGTTCCCTGCAGAGATATTGATTGGCTTTAGAGAAATCGTAACTGATCACTTATCAGTCTTTACAATATTTGATTAAAAAAATAAAAAATATGTGGCACAAGTTTATATTCTGATCATAGATAATGTGATGTATTATAATCTCAAGAACAACTTCCCTGAAGGCCTCTGGTCAACTGTAGTTTGACCCTTTTACACCAGAGCCTTAGATCCAGTGTTTCATTCTAGTGGATTCTGAAGTGGACAAAAGCAGCCTTGCACTGATGTGCAACATTTTACAGTAGTGAAATGTTTATGCAACCAGCTGATTCTGTCATGAAGACAAGCAGCTTTAATGCCACGTTCACACCGGCTTGAGCGATTGCTTTCAGTGAAAAGTCTGAGTAAACACACATATAAGCACATTTTGGGATTCCACGTTCAAAACATTTGCATTCACACATCGCTACACAAGTTTTTGAGTCAATTTTTGGGCTACGTACAAAATGCAAAGAGATAAAGCATTCGTCAAGAGTTAAACCAGTTGAACTTTGACCAATCAGAAACCAGGGATTTGGCAGTGAAGTAGTGATGAATAGAATCCTTCTCATATAATGGATCTGCCAACTGTTAGAAAATTAATCACGGAGGAACAATTAATACTTGCAGTTTGTTCCCAGCTGGAATTATGACATCTAGTCTTTCATGTATCGGAATAGAGCTGTGAAATTCAGAAGATTTGCACCTTTTGGTCATTTCATACCACGCCTCTTCCAATTGCGCAAAACTTTATCGAAATTATAGAAAGGTCAAATAAAAAAAACAACACAATTTCACAATAACACTGTTTCCATTAAATCACAACGGTGTGAATAAACACAAACCAACTCACATGATAAGTCCTTCAAAAACATGGGGATGGATGTGAACAATGATTTCCAACAGATACATTCAAGTTTCTGGCACTAGCGCTCGTCATCTATCAAAGGAGACGTCGGCGTCTTATTCAGGCCATGGAGCTGCGAGCTCCTCGGCTACAGATGATGTCATTGTGGGAAATAGTGTTTAACGGAGGAGCTGTGGATCCAACTATTCTGCATGACACGCTCAACTTTGATGAGCTGTGTGATGCTGTGGGACGTCTTGTGGCACCCGCTGTGTCGCGTCCAACTCAGCAAGTTCCTATTAAGAAGCACATTGCCATCCAGTTGGTGGGCTTGTAACTCATTCAATTTGAAAAAAGTGTTTCCACTGCAATTTTGGGAAATATACCAATTTCAATACAGCTCCAAAACCACCAAGCGCACAAACGTTTTTTCAATAAATGCAAGTTTTTTCCAAATTTGTCATGTTTCCATCAGGAGGATTATTATTATCACAAATTCAATTCGCGGAATTTCATAGTCAATGGAAACACAGCTTTTGTTGCATATCGGTCCAACGCTGATATGAGAAGCCACTTTTCTCCATGAGAGAATCACATCAAAAAAGAATTTGCCATTTTAAATTATCCTCAGCAGTCTAAAGTAATTTGGTATCAAACTGGATCAGAAGAGACATTATTAAAACAAAAGTACACTATGCTGAGATAACCTTTGTAAGTAAAACTCCAAAGGTCTCATCTCCAAACTGAAGGGTTTCGCTGTATAAACCTTCATTTCTACTCAGATGTGTTTATAATCCAGATCCAAACAGTTTATAAAGTGAAGTGAGCTCTGAACAGGTGGCAGCTTTGGACTTTAACTTGTGCAGGAAGGTGAAAGCTGGAAAAGCCTTCACATATATGGCACTCTCCAGGCATAAATTAGTGTCAGCGTCTTTCAAATGCAGGATTCTTTCCTTCAGAACAAAACTCTGCTCGGAGGCAGGTCAAAGCAGAGGGCAGGTGCTCGGTGGAATAAAGGATTATGGGTAAATCTGAGGATTTCAGACGGGCCGGGCCTGGGACACAGATGAGACAGATGAGAAGGAGGTAGAGCTTCTCTCTGTGGGACCAACACTAATTGAGACAAACCGGTTCACCGAGTGAAGCACAGACCCTCCTCAAACCCTCTGCTCCGTGATCCGCAGTTTAAGAAACCGAACAGAGAGGATCATGGGAATTGATTCTGACAAGAAGGTAATTGATTCAAGCCCAGACAATGTTTTCCTTCTAGAAACCTGCAGTGAGTTTGATCAGAACCAGAGAAGCTTTAAAAACAAACGGCCCATGCTTTACATGACAGAAGATTTATGTCTGATCTATTAAAACCTGAACAAAGCCCAAATATGGCACTTGAATGTTTGTGTCACAAACGAGTTGATGTAGCAAAGATCTATCCTCACATTTATACACTAAATATTAGAAAGTAAGGAAAGCAAAGTTATAAACTAGTAAAACAGCCTTTGATGAAAGATTTTCTCTTAGCTTTTGCTTTCTGACTAAAGATCGGCATCCTCAAAGCAGTTAGGGTATCTCTTTTCTTAAGAAAAGACAGTGTGAAGTACTGGAAAGGATAACGAGAGTTTCTGCCTACAACAGTAACTATTCCAAAGTTACCATTGTCCATCCACCCATCCATTTTCTGAACCTGCTAAATCCCTTTTGGGGTTACGTAGTTGCTGGAGCCTATCCCAGCTACTGTTGGGTGAGGGTGGGCTACACCCTAAACAGGTCGCCAATATGTCTCAGGGCCACACCCTCACACCTAGGAACAATTTAGACACGAATCAAGCTAAGAAGCACATTTTGGACTGTGGAAGGAGGCAGAGTGTCCAGAGAAAACCCACACACGGATGAGGAGAACACGCAAACTTCACACAAAAAGAATCCAGCTGGGATTTGAACCATTATTCTCTGTCTGTGAAGTGGGAGTGCTAGTCACTACACCACTGTGCAGCCCAGCTTTAATTGTCAATATCCCAAACACTAATGTCAAATCAGAGTTTTCATTTTTGTGGCTGTGCCTGAACACATCACTGCAGTGAGTGGTAAAAGACACGCTAAGCTTAGCGCCGATGTTTGCCGTGTTTGTGGACAGAGAGACTATTTCCTAGATGTTAGTTGGATGATAGCTGGATTACAGATGCTGTTCTTGATCAAACAAGCTAAATTCTTTCATTCGAGAAACATGATATTCTAAATGACAAGTGTTTTTGAGGATGGGTGTTTATGCTTTGAGAACTGCACTCATCAGTGTAAAGTGCTGCTGCTGTGAGGTAAAGTGCCAGTGGATCAGGGAGGAGGACATATGAGAGCATGTTTGGAAACCACAAACTCCCCAAAACACCCCTTCGAAACCCTTCTGTGAACCTTTTAGTTATTCAGTCTGGTATTTACAACAGACATGCAACCCCGTTTAATTTACTAATCTGCTATTGTAACGTTGCAGTGAAACAGTGAAATACCTGGTTTAAAAATGGCAAGACTAATAACACAACATTTAACTGTGAATTCAATTGCCATACTCCCCATGCCAGAGAACTGCTGTTACACAGATAACCATATTTTCAAAAAAATAACAAGATAAGCTCTATATTTTTGTGTTACTCGGTTGAGTTTTTCAGCTAAAAACAGCCATGTATTAAAAATCTTGCAGACTTGAACTTTAGATGGGACAGCAACAGGTTTTTGCCCAAACGTTGGAGGAGATGAGCTTAATTTGAGGTGAACGAAACAAGTCATATAACAAATAACTAGTTACTGGTACTTGAGAAAAGAAGTAATATCTAGAAATCTGAACATGGCAGGAGGCAGGAGGGCGGATGGGCTCGGGATCCGATCTGGACATTCTTGTAAATATTGGTGCGTGGGCGCAGAAGCCGGTGACTACTAATGGATAAACACGCCCACAAGCACACAAACACCCACGGTGCGAGGAAAATTCACCCGCTCTGACTGAAAATGCTCCTCTGTATGACAAAGTCAACACACACACGAACACACTTCCTGTGCTGGTTGGTCCAATCAGCACTCAGAAAAAGTGGTTTCTATGCTAATGAGCGCGGGGTCTGCAGGTCGCAGAGATGAAGGAACACACTAGAATAAATCTCACTTCATGAGGATGTCCAATCAGATGTGAGACCTTCTTCTTTTCCTCTTCATCCCTTCATCTCTACCTCTTTTGTCACTCCTGTTCTCTTGATGTTTTCTGTATTTTCATATTTACCAGCTTCTTCTTCTAACTTCACAGTCTTATCGTGGATTTCTTTAGAAAATTTTCAGGGAGAAAAAAAGCTGATAAAATCACTTTAATTCACAAATATATCAGTTTGACATTGAGGAGAAAAAAATTTGACTAATAACTGGACAGATTAATGAATAGACAAATAGATGAATGATTGGATGGATGGATGGATGGATGGACATTTGTGGTTAGATATTTGGATGGATTGATGCTTGGACAGATATATTTTCTGATATAAAGATAAATGAGTGAATGAGCGAATTGAAAAACAGACGAGTGGATGTTAGAACAGATGGATGGATAGATGGTAAATGGTAAATGGTATACCTATTTAGCTTTTCTACCACCTTCGAAGGCCCAAAGTGCTTAACAGTCGGTTAAACAGACGCATTCCTCCATTCCGCTGCAGAACACTGGCGGCAACCTTCCACCTGAGGCAAGGTGGGGTTCAGTGCCCTGCCTAAGGACACTTTGACACATGGGCGTGCAAGGCGGGAATCGAACCCGCAATCTTCCAATCGAAGGTCGGCCTGCTCCACGGCCGCCTCAATAGATGGATGTTTGGAAGAACTGAGGCTTGTATAAACAAATGGGTGGATGATGATTGACAGATGTTTGGATGAATAAATGAATGTTTGGATGGACAAATGGATGGATGTTAGATGGATGCTCGGATAGATAGATAGGTGTTAGGATGGATAAATGGAAATCCACATGGATGGTTGTTAGAAGAAATGGATGTTTAGATGCTTGGATGGATGGATGATAGGATGAAAAGACAAACATAAATAGAAAAATACGAGGGATGTTTGGAGGGATGGATGTTTAAACAGATGGACAGGTATTTGAAGAGATGGTTAGTTGGATGAAAGTTTGGATTGATAGATGGATGGATAAATGACAAATGGATCAAGAGATTCCGTTTAGACGACAGAGGAGATAATCGATGTGATCGGTCAGAATAATAAAGAGCGTTTGCTTTTAGAAAACGTTGACAGCAGTTTACAGACATAATTTCCATTAGACACCAGCAGCTGATTTGAGTCTTTAGAAACCATGAACAACAACTTAAAAGCATTTATCCTGAAAAAAAGAAAAAGCAAACATACCATGGGAACACACATAAAAACACAGTTTCTGTTTTACTGCTCCTCAGCATCTTTAGGGCAGATAAGGCAACTAAAGACGCCGCGTTCTCTTCATCCACCTGCTCCCCTGTGACTGCTAAGTGTCTCATAATGTGTTTGCAGATTTAAAGAACAGCACTAGAACTTCCACCTTAAAAAAGACAAGTATTTTAGAACTTAAAGTAAACTTAAATCGTTATTTTCTGTCTAAATTCTGCTGTATTTACTGTCACGCTGTAAAAGCAAAACAAAGCACAAGAATGTCTAAATAAATTCATATCCTGGTAATTTATACAACGAATAGATGAGAGGTTTGTTCTGAATGTTTTCAAAAATAATTTTTGGATTTTTCTTTTGTATGGTCTACGTGAAGTTGGATCCTTATTTTAATGCTGGGATTTGAGTGCATTGGTCATGCTGAAGGAGATCCAAAGTAATCTGTAGACTTCAAAAGGGGAAACAGCGTGGACTTCTTCAGGACAGCAGCTTCTTTGTCTGGGTTAGCATCCTGTGAGCCTCAGAGGCTTTCAGACAGCAGGTCTGAGCTGCAGAAAAGAGCAGGAGGATGAAAAGCCTCCGAGTCACGCAGAACACTGACGCAGCCGACAGGAAAGGGGGTTGATGCTCAAGGATTAAGGTGTGATGGGGGGTGGGATGACACATGCGTCAGAGGACGCCGATTTAAAAAAAAAAAGACACGACAGATCCCGTCCCCCCAAAGCCGGTACAGGTGCTATGTGTCCATGATGGCACACCTGAGAGGTCACATGACAAGCAGCGATGACATCACACTCCCTGACATTTGTTTTACGCAGTTACAGAGTCAAGTGTGAATGACATGTTTGCATTGTGTGACCTTCAGATGCTGACTCCTCTTCCATGGACTGCATTTAAAAACACACACAAAGAAAGAGTAAAACTAGTCAGAGTGCATTGGACATACAAGCATTTATAACAGGTCTCACAGATTTAAGTGGATCATTAAAACTATTTTCAAAATAAAATGATTGTAAGATATTAAAAAAAACAGTAGAATAGAGAAGACAGTAAAAAGCTCATGAAGAACATAGTAAAAATGTCTGTTGTCTTTTTTATTTTTTTTACTTATTTGCTAATGCCATCTCCTTTATGCAGCACAGTGACCTAATTTTAGGCGGATCCATCTTCCACCTGCTGAGTCCAGATCTCCTGCTTTCGTGTTTCTGTTGCACAGAATTCAAATGACTTCAAATCAAACTCTGCATCTTCACCATCACACCCTGCTGGGACCAGCATCGATGTGCACCTGTGACCATCAGCTCTTTGACCACAGCAGGAGTCTGGATCTGCTGCGAGACCATTGACTGTATATAAGAACTGGACTGAGTGACCCCTCCCCCATGGCATTCCAAACAGGAAGTACCCGCTGATTCCAGGAAGCTAAAACCTTATTGAGTTCTATAGAGAAATAAACAGCTGTAATTCCATTGGTCAGAATAACCATTCTTACTCTGTCACCTTTTTATTAACATGTTTCTGAATCCTCTTTTTTTCTTTATTGCTAGTTATGCATGTTATAAACTGACCAATCAGATGCCTCAATAAAAATAAATGTTGTCACATCCATCGTTTGAAAGGCTTGATTAACAGTTCCTCCCTAGAGTCTGCTTTCAGTGGATGGGTGTGGCCTTCCAACAAGCTCACTCCTGATAGGCGAGAGTGGTTGCCATAGAAACATAGACTCAGACCAATCATTGCTTCCTGGTTCCAACATGGCAATGTCCATATTGTGAAAAATGTCGACTGAATTGACTTCATTTGGTTGGAATTGGAGTAAACCATTTTTATTGCTAAGTCGAGTTATCATTTGCAGTCAATATGGGAGACGACGCTGAAACTTGTGAGGAAACTGGGGGGCAGCAACTCCTGTATGTAAAGAAAGAGCAATTAAGGTTTAATATGAAACCTACCTTCTTTTTTGGTTTTAGCAGAGTGAATAAAGGAAATCAGAAATTTTGTCCATTAAATACAACTTTATTAAAAAACAAACAAATAGAACCAGCTGCTGAGGAAAAATATACATTCATTTAAGGTCGAGGAAGCACAGGGAAACGACTTCGTCTACACGTGGAGCGTTTTTATTCTCAAAAGTATTTAAAACGATAGAAGAAATGAGCGTAAATGATCAGACAGAGGCACCAAACTTCAGACGTCTGCCTGCAGCTCCACCAACCATCGAGGATATTTATCATGATGGGAGGTCATTCTTTGGCTTCCGGAATTTTGCTCACAGTCCTTCATTTATCACCTTCCTCCTCTTCCTTCTATCACCTGACCTTCCTTCACTTCCTGTCATGTTTTGTGCATATCTTCTTCCATCATTTCTTGCTTCCTCCATCATTCGCCCACATTTCTTCTTGTTTTCTGTCCATGCATGAAACCTCTTCTTCCTCCCTCCTCCTCAAACCCCTTCATCTCATCATTCTCTTTCCTTTAGTCTCTTTTCATTCCCTCTTCCTTTGTTCACTATCCATCCAGCCATGGACTCATACTTTCTCCTCACATACATGTTGTCCTTGCCTCCTTCTCTCTTAACCTTCTCAGTTTTTCCTTACAGACTTCTACAGTTTATGTTTAACCAGATGAGGAGTGACGGTTCTAGACTAAACTCAATCAGCATCCGATAGTAAATATGGATCATGAGAACAAATGTGGAAGGAGGCCGCCTCTCGTTTTCAGCGTGACGTTTGAATTAGTAATGAGGACCACATAAATGATGCAGAGTGATTAGCAATCAGCCAATACGCAGCTTCAGCTCAGAGGAACGGTGGAGACAGAAGCATGAAAATGAGGGGATTTCTAAACAAAGAAGACAACCGGACCTCCAGAACCTCCGTTATTTAAACCAGTGGTCTTTAACCTTTTTCAGGCCTCGGACCAGTTTAATGTCATGTAGGAACCATTAAAATATGATCTAGATTTTCTCTTAACCCATAACTGCCAACTTCAGTCTCACATGACTTTTGAGGTGCAACTGATAAATACAAAAAAAAGTGAGTAAAACATTTATATACTAAATATAATCATAAATGTGAATCCACTGTTTGAACAAATCTATTAACAGCATCGTAACATTAAACAGTCAGTTGCTGAATATTCTGCATTATCATTATGTTATGGTCTGTGAGAACAATCAATCCATATTTGGAGTAATGACTCCTGGTTTTTGCCTGTTAAATGTAGAATTCTTTTATTTTAAAGTCAAAGGTTCTACTTCTGTTTCCTCTCTGTATCTTCTAAAAAACTTTCCAAATACGTGTATTTTTTTGGTAACTTTGCTAGCTTGGCGGTTTCAGTTAAACGTGACCGAGCGACTTGACATGTGTCAAGAATGAGTCTGATGTAGAGAGGATCCAGTAGGATTCCAGCATAAAACTTACTTCATAATAAGATTATTATTGAAGTGGAACAAATGTAGGTTGTATTTCTTTCTCTGTGGCCCGGTACCAACTGTCCCACGGACCTGTACTGGTTTGCTGCCCAGTGGTTTTGGACCACTGATTTATACCACATGAAACCATGTGCTCCCAGCTGCCATACTTATAGTGATAACAAATAAAATAATCAATAAAGCACAGAGAAGTTTCATGCTTTTAAAGATGGGTGTTGAGATTTTTTTGAAGAGAAAAGTGGATTTTATTCTGAGCAGGTAATCCAGGGTTTGATGGCATGTCTGTGACGAGTCAATGGCGCAGCCTGGCCTCAGATTCTTGTCACGACTTTGTTCCAGATGAAGATGTTCCAGATGTCCCTTCACTTAAGCTTCCACACAGAAAAACAACGCAAAACTGTTTCAATAAATAGCAAAAATGAGCAGGTCGGAAAAACCTTCTTCCTCTGCCGTTTTGAGTTTTTTCTGTCCCTGCTTTTTCTGGCTGCGTGGGCAGAAACAAAAACACACACAACAAACACACACCTGACTCATGGTTCCACAAATACTGATAATCCCACTCCTGCTTACACACACATTTAAATTCAGGTCTCGTCCAAAACAGCCGCCTACTTCTGTTTGTTTTTTCCTTTGTTTCTCTCAAAGCATGTCAGGCGGAGAACACGCACGTGCGCACCCACAGGTGTGCCAGCCTCCCCTCTGACATCCGGCTGTAATTACTGGAGGATTACAGGGAAATGGCCAGGATTTGGGGAGGTTAGCAGCTGAAGCTGCTCTGAGCGGGCAGGATCCCGAGTTTAGTGGAGGTTAACGCTCTCAGTCATCCACACAGAATTCATCAAGCCCAACATCCACACAGATCATAAAGGGGCCTACGGGGGGAGCTGCAACGACAGGATGAGGAAGACCACAATAAAGAAGCAGAGGAAAGAAAAACAATGATACTCTGCCAGAGTGAAACCATCTACCAGAGGTGGAGGACTTACTTCCAACTGTATAAAACCTACCATTTCCAGGCTTTAAGGAGCCATGTCTCGTTCCAGGTCATGACCTCCTTGCCACCTTCTGTAGATCTCCATCTGACAACAACTGAATTTAATCATTTCCTTTTATGAAAGGCAAAGATGGGTTTGTTTGGTAACCAAAAAAAATCTGGATATCAGGAAATCTCCCCATAAACGTGTTGACAGAACCAGGTCTCAGTTTTCAGTCTGGCTCCTCTAAATAGGTTTAGGGTCACCATGATCCTGTGCTGAAAACCAGGTTTCCACACCTCCACAGTAACATCAGCACTCATTTTAGTTGAGAAGTCCTTCAATAAACAGCCAACCTAAGCGAAATGCAAATTCAAAATGTAGACTAGCTAAACTTCTTCAGAACTTCAATACCACATCCAGCATCCTCAAAGGAGTCAAAACTTTGCAAGAACTACATCAACAAGTTTTCTATTTCATTTGTACTGACAATCACTACGGAGTATTTTTGAAGTCCCTCTCCAATCGTCTTTTGATCTATTCTAAAAACATTCCCAGTGGTATTCTTAATTATGTTGATGCCATTTTCAGCCCAAATAACTTGCTATTTTCTAGGACATAGTTTCTGCAGAGCAGCAGGAGTTCATTAGAAATTCACCTCTGAGTTGTGGGCGGGACTGCTGGCATGGAACAACATGGCCTCCCTCCCTGTCAAAGCAGGGAGCTTGTGGCCTGCCCAGCATATTTTCTATTCACAAATACGCTCTTTTAAAAACGACCTTTTTCCTTCTGCTCCTGATTCTCCACAATTTGTATAAAGAAATACTCAGAAGCTTAATTTTCTTTATATATGTCCACATCAGAAAATGTCACAAGAGCATGTTAAAAACACCAAAAACACGATTTTTATCTGAGTGGGTCTTCAAAAACCTCCAGCAAAGTACCATTGTTTGTGTTTTATCCTTAAAACCTGCCAAGGGCAATTAACCCACAAACATATTGTGTCATTTACATGGGGTCACGGTGCTGGGGTTCCATGAAGGTTGAGTATGATATCACACTCTAACTTCAATGTTTTGAAGCTTCACAGTGGAATTAGAACATCAAACCATGGATATAATCCACTTTTGGATGTAGTGGTCAATGGTGTTTTTTTTATCTGTAGATGGAGAAGAGGCTAAAATCGTTCACCTAAATCAGATTATCTGCTTCCAAAAGCATTAATGTACACATTTCTGCTCAAATGCAGATGACCCCTGACCCACAGAGAGCTCCAGTACGTGAAGTTCTGGTTCAGACCAGGCAGACTGCTCCAACAGAACAATGGAAAGACGCCGGCGCTCTCTTCATCTCTAAGATGTTCCTGGAAACTCCAGCCCCAGCAGCGCCGTCCGGTGCATCTTCCTCCTTCTCTCTGCTCACTTTCATCACAGTGTTTCAACAACGACCTCGAGGCGCAAGGACCCATCATTGTGTGTCCAGTTCTGCTTCCTCATTAAAAACTGAGGTGCAGAGAAGTCTACTACAGGAAACAAACTGGTTGATGAGGCCAGAGACCGCCGCCAACAGAAGGAGGGAAATCCCTTCAACTCTAACACATCTTCACAAACTCCACTGTGTGTGTCTGTGTGAGAGCTCGCCAACACTGATGTGAAGGCCAGCGTCTGCCGCCTGCAGGGTCTGCGCGTCTGTTTGCCTCTCCATCTGTCTGCCTTCATCATGCGCAGAAAATGGAGCAAAACACACAAAACTATCCTATTGTGTTGTCAATACCTCTGAAAAAAAGTGTACTCTTCAATCAGCCTTATTTTTAATGCCAATTTTTACTCACATACATATGACATGTGGACAGTTGCCATGGTTACAGGGGTTATTCTGTCCCCCGGAGGGGTAAAATGATGGACTGAATGTTCCCTGCAGATTATGCCCCATTTACATGATATGTCACCATGGTAACCCAGATAACAAGTTCAAATTTACAAAAGGATAGTTTAGTTTATGTCTTCAGAAAATAATTCATAAATGAATTAAAAAAAGGCAAAAATGTGTTGTCTTAATAGTTTCAAGTTTCTCTGTGATAAACTCTTACATGTGTTTTAACATCCGTCGGCCTTCTGCAGTTTTATTTTGTATTTATAACAACCACCATGTTTCCAGTTTTACGTAGGATTGTTGCTATAATATTTGATCGAAACAATATAAATATATATGCAGCCTTTCTTGAAGCTAAATCATTTGGGGCTGGAGGTATCTGCAAATGCAGAAGTAGAAAATCCACTTCTGTTGCAGAGGACAAGTGCAGTCTAAAACAAAGAGCCCCATGTGGAACAAGGAACACAAAGAGGGGTTCAATAGAGCCTCATTGGTCCAGTGTATGTGTTGGAACCAATGAAGCTCTATCACTCTATCTCTGTCAAGAAAAGGATTCTGAAGGGCAAAGGTGAGGACTGAAGTGGAGAGGCCATATTGACTGGAGTCTATTCCACTTCACTCTGTCAGAAATGGTCGGTAACTTGGGAGGGGCAACACACAATAAGACTTTTGTTGAATCCATCCACCTGTTGATCAGAAGATATATCTCTCTGCTTTCAAAAAGCTCCCCCGTGAACCGCCACCTTAACGTGGTGGGGGAGTTTGTGGGCTTGAGTGATGCCAGGAGCTAAGCTGTCTGGGGCTTAAGCCCCTGGTAGGGTCTCCCATGGCAGACAGGTCCTGGGTGACGAGCCAGACAAAGAACGGTTCAGTACCCCCTGATGAAAAGAAAGATCAAGGAACCGATTACGCCGCCCGGATTGGCGTCACCGGGGCCCCACTCTGGAGCCAGGCCCGGGGTTGGGGCTCGCAGGGAAGCGCCTGGTGACCGGGGCTCTTCCCACGGGCCCCAGTCGAGCACAGCCCGAAGGAGCGACATGGGACCACTCTCCCATGGGCCCACCACCGTAGGAGACCTCAAAAGGGGTCGGTGTATTGTGGTTTGGGTGGCAGTCGAGGGCGGGTGCCTCGGCGACCCAAACCCCGGTCATGGAACTTGGCTTTTGGGACATGGAACGTCACCTCTCTGGGAGGGAAGGAGCCTGAGCTGGTGCGAGAGGTTGAGAGATACCATCTAGATACAGTCGGGCTCACCCCCCACACATAGCCTGGGCTCATAAACTCAGTCCTTAGAGAGGGGTTGAACTCTCTACCACTCTGGAGTTGCTCAAGGTGAGAGGCGGCAGGCTGGTGTGGGCTTACTCGTGAGCCCCTAGCTCAGCCGCCAAGTGTTGGAGTTCACCCCAGTGGACGAGAGGGTCATGTCCCTCCGCCTTCGGGTGGGGGACAGGTCTCAAACTGTGGTTTCGGCTTACGGGCTGAACAGCAGTTTGGAGTACCAGGCCTTCTTGGTGTCTCTCGAAGGGGTACTGGAAAGTGCCCCAACGGGGGACTCCATTGTCCTCCTGGGGGACTTCAATGCCCCCGTGGGCAATGACACCGGAAGTAAGGGCCATCAAGCTGAAGAAAGAGTCCTACCAGGCCTGGCTGGCTTGTGGGTCTCCAGAGGCAGCATGACAGGTATCGGCAGTCTAAGTGAGCTGCGGCCCGGACTGTTGTGGAGGCAAAAACCCGGGCCTGGGATGAGCTTGGTGAGGCCATGGAGAAGGACTATTGGTTGGCCTCGAAGAAACCTGGCAAACCATCCAGCGCCTCAGGAGGGGAAAGCAGATCTCCACAGGTACCGTCTTCAGTGCAGGTGGGGGGCTGTTGACTTCGACTGGGGAGGAAGGAATCCTTCGAGGATCTCCTCAATCCCACTGACACGCTTTCTTTTGAAGAAGCAGAGAACAAGGACTTTGGGTTGGGGGCTGTCTATTACCCGGGCTGAAGTCACTGAAGTAGTCAATGAGCTCCTCAGTGGCAAGGCCCCGGGAGTGGATGAAGTCCGCCCTGAGTACCTCAAGTCTCTGGATGCTGTGGGAGTGTCTTGGCTGACACGTCTCTGCAGCGTCGTGTGGCAGTTGGAAACTGTGCCACTGGACTGGCAGACAGGGGTGGTGGTTCCCTTCTTTAAGAAGGGGGACCTGAGGGTGTGTTCCAACTACAGGGGAATTACACTCCTCAGCCTCCCTGCGAAAGTCTATGCCAGGGTACTGGAGAGGAGAGTCCGTCCCATAGTCGAACCTCGGATTCAGGAACAACAGTGCGGTTTCCGTCCTGGTTGTGGAACAGTGGACCAGGTCTACACCCTATCTAGGGTACTGAAGGGATTGTGGGAGTTCGCTTACCTAGTCCATATGTGTTTTGTGGATTTGGAGAAGGCGTTCGACCGCGTCCCCCGTGGTGTCCTGTGGAGTGTGCTCTAGGAGTATGAGGTCCAGGGAGCCTTACTGAGGGCTGTCCGGTCTCTGTATGACCAGAGTAGGAGCTTGGTTCGCATAGCTGGCAGTAAGTCAGACCTGTTCCCGGTCCACGTTGGACTCTGGAAGGGCTGCCCTTTATCACCGGTTCTGTTCATAGTTTTTATGGACAGAATGTCTAGGCACAGCCAGGGGCCGGAGGGGATCTGGTTTGGGGACCACAGGATTTCCTCTCTGCTTTTTGCAGATGATGTTGTCCTGTTGGCTTTATCGAGCCAGGACCTCCAGCGTGCATTGGGGCAGGTTTGCAGCTGAGTGTGAAGCGGCTGGGATGAGGGTCAGCGCCGCTAAATCCGAGGCCATGGTTCTTGACCGGAGAAAGGTAGTTTGCCATCTCTCAGTGGGTGGAGTCTCCCTGCCCCAGGTGGAGGAGTTTAAATATCTGGGGGTCTTGTTCACGAGTGAGGGAAGACCGGAGTGAGAGATCGACAGGCGGATCGGAGCGGTGTCCGTAGTTATGCGGTCGCTGTATCGGTCCGTTGTGGTGAAGAGAGAGCTGAGCCAAAAAGCAAAGCTCTCAATTTACCGGTCGAACTTCGTTCCAATACTCACCTATGGTCATGAGCTATGGGTCATGAGCTATGGGTCATGACCGAAAGAACGAGGTCCTGAATACAAGTGGCTGAAATGAGCTTCCTCCGTAGGGTGGTGGGGCGCTCACTTAGAGATAGGGTGAGAAGCTCGGCCACCCGTGGAGAGCTCGGAGTAGAACCACTTCTCCTCCACATTGAAAGGAGCCAGTTGAGGTGCCTCGAGCATCTAGTCCGGATGCCTCCTGGACACCTCCCTGGAGAGGTGTTCCGAGCATGTGGGCTCGCTCCCTGCATGATGGACTGGGGGGTTTGGCTGAAATGTGGACCAGTGACAGTCAAGGACCTGTTAAAGTCATCTATTATTACCTTTTTGTGAAGAACAAACTGAGCTGCACTCAGCGTGGCAGAATCAACAAGGGTAGAAAATATTTCACTAGACGACGAGGTGATAAACAAATGACTGCTGCGTTATCTTTTATTAGTTGTTTGTTGCATTATTGGTCAAAGCAAAAAACACAAGGTTGGTCTCAGGTTTCTGACAAGAAATATCGAAGAGGTAGCCAAAGCAAATGGGGAATTCTGACATAAAACCTTTACAGAAATGGAATAAAATAGTTCACACCTTTAAGTGGAAACCAAACTGAAGGCTCCACCTCTCACAGTTTGGGCCAGCAAAGCTCACCTTACTTTCACCTTTAGCTGCACAAACTAGTTCACATTTTAGTCCCATTACTGTATGCTGTAGTCTTTGCTGGGCATCATCAGGGGGTGGAGTGCTATACCGTGTAAAAGATGCCTTCTTTTCTGACCCTTACATTTTGCATGTTCTCCTTGTGCATGTGTGGGATTGCTCCAGGAACTCTGGAATCCTCCCACAGTCCAAAATATTTTTTATAGGGTCCTTGATTGATTGTCCCTATGTGTGCATGTGAGCGTGACTGTGTGTGGTTGCGTGTTCCTGCAACAGATTGACGACCTGTTCAGGGTGAACCTCGCCTTCACCAAACAGTAGCTAGGATAGGCTCCAGCACCCTTATAACCCTTGTACTATCCTAGGCACGTTAACATTGTGAGTTGGGTCATCTAGACCCCACTAGACAGTGCGCTTTTTTTCTTCAATGATTTGTGATCTTCACTGGTGTCCATGGATTACATGAAATCCTCTCCACCTTTATCCACCTTTGTCATGGTAGGGAGAACACGTCAATGTAAGGGTGGGGTGATCTGGACCCCATAAGATAGCACAAGGGTTAAAGGGATTCAGTGGGTTCTGAAGATGGATGAAAACATAAATGGATGGTTGGATGGATGAATATTTCAAACTCACATTGTTACACATTCAGCTTTGTTTAGATCAGCTTGACGAATACGTTTTTCCCAAATGTACTGAAAGCTGAGTTATGCCCTCACAAAGCCAGTCTTCACAATGATAATGTGCTACAAACAGATTTAAAGCCTGCTACAAGCTCAACACAAGGATCTGTCACCTGAAGTAATCTGGAGATAAGTCAGAAGAGGAAAAAATATGCTTAATATGCTTAATGTAAATGTTATTTAAAAAACACAACATTTTGAGCCATTAAATGAGTCTATCTGTTCTTGTCCTCCGATCACCTGAGACCCGTTAGAACCTCTTTTTCAGACTTTAGGTTTTTTTTCTGCACACTTCTCCACATAGAGGGTTATCTTTAAGAATTTTGGTTTCTTCCACTGTTCCAGTCAAACCTGACCGACCTTTAAAAACCCCCTCGGCGCCACTTTCCGAACAGTAGGCAAATAAATAAAATATTAATCAGACGTGATTAATTGCTGTTTGAGCTCTGAACAGTGGTTCAACATAAAACTCTGTAATGAGAAAAGCTTATTACCTTAATAAAGACTTCTAACCTGGTAATTAGAACAATGAGGCGTCTGCGTGACACCGCACACGCATCTCTGAGGACACATCCATGGAGAGAGGATAATTCATGTGACTGATTCGTCCTCCCTCTCTAACAAGTTAAAAGCACAGCAGAGAACAGCTCTGCCCCCCCAGTGGAGGCTTGCTGGGACAGGAAGTGGGATAAATTAGTCACTCTGCGTGATTTGTACGACACACTGAACACAGTGGAGCAGGTGAATCACAGTGAGGCTGCAGAATGGCAGCCTGAGCACTGCAGTAAGACGGATGTGATCCTCCGAGAAGAACAGACAGGAACAGCAAAGCTGCAGTGATGTCAGCCTCAACCTGCTCAGCTGCTCAAACCTGAGCAGTGATGCTCAGGTTCTGCTGCTGGTAATGAAACTCATCATTTATTTATCAGTTCATCTTTCAAATGGACCGGAATGAGACTTTTCCACTAGATTATGCTCCTGTTTGTTTAGGCTGAAGGTCATTTGAAACAAGGCTGCAGATAGACTGAGGTAAAATGAGAGAAAAAGGATGAGTTGTGTTAATGTTAATGATGGGTGGTGGTCCTTACACCCTTATCAGGGGTCCCCAAATCCAGGCCTCGAGGGCCGGTGTCCTACATGTTTTCCAACCAACTTACCGTTGAAGCTCCTTATTGGCTAAACACACCTGATCCAGGTAATCAGCAGCAAATAAGGCAGGGATTCTGGAAAACCAGCAGGACACCGGTCCTCGAGGCCTGGATTTGGGGACCCCCTGCTTTAGACTCACAGAATGCAACAGTGAATTGCAGAGCTTGAATTGTCTTGTTTTTCAACTCTTTATGTGCATCCAAACAGCAATCACATTTTATTCACGCCAAAGTGCTACTGCCACATTTCCTGCATGAGTGCAGAAGTGTGTTTTTGGATAACACAGCCTTCAAACACATCTGGTTTTTGAAAAAGAGGTGTCAGTGATGCAACAAAAAGCACAGTGATCATTAAGATTTTAAATACAGACTAACTATTGTTATTCCTTAGAACACCAGCTGACACTGGAGCAGTTGACCTCTCCCACTGACAGACAGATGACCTCATTCACAGATTTCTGCAGTCGTCCTCACAGACGTTGACATCTGAATGACCAAACGCATCACCTTTTCTCTAAGGGAGCACCCAGACAACCTGCAGAGGAAAATCCTTTTGGCTGTTTGTATTTGGGACCTCGTTCTTTAGGTCATGACCATAGGTGAGTACTGGAACAAAGATCGACTGGTAAATTGAGAGCTCTGTTTTCTGACAACATAACAACGGACACCACTCCAAAGGCCCCTGTTGATCTGACGCTCTGATCTTCCCTCACTTGTGAACAAGACCCTTCACCTGGGGCAGGAGCTCTCCCCCCCACCCAAATGTAGAGAAAACACTATGCTTCTCTGGTTAAGAACCATGGTCTCAGACTTGGCACTACTGCCCAATCCAGCCACTTCAATCCGGCAGCAAACCGCCCCAATACACGCTGGAGGTCCAGGATCGATGAAGCCAACAGGACAACATCATCTGCAAAGAGCAGAGAGGAAATCTAGCGATCCCCAAACCAGACCCTGTTCAGCCTGTGGCTTTGTCACACTACAAAACTCTGTACCTAAATATTATGGTCAGAACTGAAAGACAAGCAAGTAAATCCATGTTTTTCTATGATGTGATGTAATCCTGGATGAGTAACTGTGAACTGGATCAGACCTGCTAGCACCACCAGGAGTCCATCAGAGAAACTGCCAATGTGGCCAAGTTACGATGAAAAATGTTCTTTTAAATCAAGCGACTATTTCTGAAACATGACACCTTTGACCAGGGTTATCTAATTCAGTTTCACATATTCCTCATTACAACACTGTTTAATAAGCAATAACTACACTAAAACCTCCAATAAGACCCACGGTGGACAGATTGTTCTATTTTATGAACCAGGTTTACGTCCATCTTTGGCCGTTCTTGATGATGCCTGTTTAATAACATCATCAATGCAGAGCTGCAAAAAGCATTAAAGACATCATCAGAGTCTGATTCACTGATGATTCGCTGTGATTTATGCCTGCAGCTGCCAGCCTGTCCATCCGCCGGTAATGACCAACCAACCACCTTCTGCCGTCTTCTTGGACATCAGCATTGATTAATGCGGCCTGCTGTTCCTACTTTTCATTTGTTTGTGTCCTAAAAAGCACGTCATCTGCCTTCTTCCTGCTGCCATCTAAACTCTAACGCCCAGCAACATCCGACTTCTGCTTTAGAAGCAAAACTTGCCAGATGCACTGGCATCTACAAAAGCAGAAAAGGTTTCACTTGATGACAAGGTGAGAAAAAGATGGCTTGTGAAAGAAGCTGACTCCTACGTTATCTTTTATTAGTTGTGTGTTCTTCTTAACCATGTTTGGACATTTTTTGTAAATGTTGAGATTTTTTGTATTCTTAATGATTCCTCAGCCCTCCTTCACCTTGTTCTCAACCAGAAGCGACGCTTTGGGATGATTTGGCCCTGAACCGCCATCGGGGTTTAGACTGAGGTTTATACATCTATGGTCTGAGTTCATTCATTCAAGCTCTGGTGTTAAAGGGTTAAAGCATATATTACTGTACCACAAATAAATGTTTACTAGTATTCCTGAAGACTCTCCTTATTGAAAGGAATCACCCTGGAAAACCAGATTAAAACTGATCTTTTCATTCCTATCTCTTAGAAGCCATCCTTAGACCGATTGATCAAACATTAATCATGTGACTTTATGTCAGAGATGAGAAGCACTGTATATAAACATGTCTAACTCACTAGCTGTGGTTCCATGTGCACAATATCTTTCACCGGATCAAAGATCGGATTAGAATTGAACTGTGTACATGGGGCCAGAAAAACTTCATCCGATTATAACAAACGTTTACATACACCACACTTTTGGTCGGAATAAATCATTTTGGCATGAGCAGAACTCTCTAAAATACCGGAAACGACTGTAGAAGAAGAAATGTTGAGTTCCGTTGTAAACAAACAAAACTGCTGCATAGAGCGAGAGGATCTTCTAAACGTGCGTTTATTTTATTGCTATGATTATTATTAGGTGCTTGTTTGCTCATACTTTTTTTTAATCCATGCTTTTTTTTCTTGGGGGAACGGAGCCAGAAGAATGGTTAGGTTTAGGCCAATACGGGCCAACAACAGCATTTCGCCGTGGATGTACTTAAAAAATATTTGTGGTCAATACTGCAATGTGCATCTTGGCTGAATGTAAATATGTGGCAATAACATCAGCCTGTATTTTGTCTGGACATAATTGGAAACATCAATTTACATGGCTGTTTACACAGTTTGTCAGTTCTTTGCGGAGCGGCATTTCCGCATTCAATAGCCACCTCCACCAGCTCACACACCGTCCCAAAGCCCCTCCTCTGCTTGGAGACACGGTTCTCCCAAGTCCGGTAGCCCGCTCACGCAGAGCAGCTGGACGGACTGCGGTCCGAAGCCTCCCCCGGAGCGCACACCATAACAAAGCACCCTCCCCTGCCTGCAAACACGGAGGTACGAGTCCAGCTGCTCTGCACAGTGACATGCTATGCTCACGTGGAGCAGCCAGCCGGTCCTGTTTGCGCTCTAAAGCCTCCTCTGGAGCGCCACACCGTCTACACATGACCTAAACCAGCGCAGTAGTGACCCACAAATGGATTAAATTGTTTACTTCAGATCAACAATCGGCATAACCCACCTGTCTCGATCGAAAGGAAATTTTGATCTGAATGAGTCTGATCGGGACAGAGTATTCCAAACTTACATGACGCATTTTTATTCGGATCAGGCATTCCTTCCGATTACTTTTGTCCATGTAAACACAGCTACTGTTAAGCTCAGAGGTCATCAGCAACCTTTCTGGGAAACAAACCAAAGGATGTGATTTTTGGATGTGTGAACCCAAACATGAATGAATATGACCGCAGCTTAGGTTTACAAACATCCCATGTACAATTGAGATGCTTTAGTAGTTAATAAAAAAGAAAAAGTGGTGTTTCAACCACTCTCCCCGGTTTGTGTTGTTCTGAATGCCGCTCACTGCTCAGCATGAGGCTCTGCTTTGACAACAGTTTGGAAGAAATCCGAACACCTCTGTGCTCTGATGAAGCTCCCCTGCTGTCTTGAGGATTTTCCCAGGCTTTCACTGCAGCCAGAGCGCGTCCGACTCTGCAGACAGTCAGCCTTGGCACCAAATATCTGTTTCACTTCACTTCACTTCACATCAATTTAGATGGTGCCAAGCGGCTGCAGGCACATACAGGAGACAACAGTTCCATCCAGCCACAGCAAAGGCAAGAGCAAGGCTTTACTTCAAATAGAAACGTGGCAACGGTGCTCTTGAGAATTTAAAGTATGGTGGCAGGTGGCTAGTGGTATGGGCTTGTGTTAAATCTAGAGACCTTACATCAGGAGTTCTCAAAGTTTGTGTAGCTGAGGGCCAAATTAGGAACTCGATATTAGACTGGGGCCAATTTTGGTTAAAAAAAATGGACAAACAGAAGCAGTTGTTTTTAAAAACTTAAATGACCAAGTGCCATTTGTACAGTTAACCAGGCCCTCTAGATGTTTTCCTAGTTGCTGTCGGAGGTTGCTGCCCAGATCTTCTACTCGTCTAGTAATTGCGTCATTTGACAGACTTTTATTTGCTCTGGACAAACAATGTCAGCTACTTTCACCATGTGTTCTTTTTACAAACTCCCCGTCACTGAAGGGTTTCTACGCCGGGCCATTTCCAAAGCCACAACGTGCTAGCTTCTGTCACAGCTTCACTGGATTTAGCCATTTTTGTAACATCTGCTGTGCAGCATAGCCTCGTTGTTGTTGTTGGAGCTTATTGTTGTGCTCCTCGCCAATAGATTTGTAATAGTTTTTATGATTTGTAACATAGTGACGATTTATATTGAATATTTACCTGCTTGCAAATAAGGCACATGACTTTATCCAGCCCATGAGGTACGACAAAGTAAGCATTTGTCCACTTAGCTTGAAAGCGCCTTTTCTCCTCGCCAACACTGTTTTTCTTTTATTGAGGGCCACAAAAATCTTCCAGACGCTTTGACTCCAACATAAATTATTCCTAACTTTACAATAACTTACCATCTGCCCACAAGGTGCCACGTACATCTGTATACATATTATTTTTGGGCAGTTAAGGTTGGTGGTTTGATTTCTGACCATCCCATCACACGCCTAAGTGTGCATTGGAGAGACACTTGTGGTGTCCAAGAAATTAGGGTAAGTCATGAATTTGCAAGTTTCACTTAGCTTAAACTGGAGACATTGACAGGTAGGCTTACATACATCATCTGAATTCCTGCAGAAGTTTTTAGTCTGTTTGTTTTGACATTCCCATAGAAACACTGCTGATTTTGAACAGTATCCCTGAGTTTCTTGAAAGATGCTTTAAAAATCAACTAACTTTGACTTTATGTAACCTGCACCAAACCTTTGAGCTGGAAAACATTCTTAATCTCAACGTTTATGGTAATGTGATTAGTATGTGGATGTGACATAAGTAACTATTGTTGCTTAAGGAAAATATTACACACATTCTCTATGTAGATGCACAAAAACTGGTGAAGATGTTCATGAGCCTCAGACATCCACAAAATATAATTGTAGCTATGGGTGAAATGGGACTCCACTCCGACTTAAGTTCAGCCTCAGCTGTGGGTACGGTAGTTAATGGAAGGAAGAAGGGATCAGAAAAAGGCCAGTTTATAACCTCGGATGAAGGTTTCCTACACCCAGGATTCAACTTTAATTTAAGAGTTAAGGCTGCTCTCTGTTTCTTTTGACCGTCTTCCTCCAGTTTGAGATAGCGTCAGCTGTTGAAGACTTCAGAAGGAGCAACAGGGTGTCCAGTGATCATGCACAGCATCAGTTAATTATGACTGAAAGTCTAAGCTCTGCAGAGTCCAGGCAGCAGCTCCACTGTCCTTCTCAGGTCCAATTACTAGATCACCTCCTGAGTGCAGATCATGCTGGCTGAACGCCTGAACTGAGGTGTTGATCAGCTACTCTCTCACTCATTCACTTCAATTTTTACTTCGAATTTACAACATCTCCTTAGCCCTCACTTTTCCTTTGAGCTTCATCAGATGCAGAAGATGATGCGTGTAAATGTGCATCACCTTCATGAGTCGCAGATGTTTGGTTCATCCCACACAGCCTATCAATGTTGTGCAGGAAAACATGAGAGGAAGATCTTCCAAAGAGTCACTAAAACAACCAAACATTTCACCCAGAAAAACTTCAACTCTGATGACTGAGGACTTTGCAGGAGCCAACATTACAACAGCTGCATTTCTTTCTCTTTACAGCCCCACATGTGGAGATCTTGCTGCCATCCAGTGACGTGCGGTGAGGTCAGTGACTGGTGAGGCACTGAATCCTCTGGAGTCAGATTTACAATGAAAGAACTAAATATTTTACCATTCAGCCAACGTCATCAGCTAACAGCTTATAAAATACACACAAGATCATATTTGTCCTACAGAGAATATTTAATATATAGATTGATAGAACACTCTTCTTGTGTAAAAATTATTCACATACTGTAAACAAATGAAAGTATACAGATGTGTTCAGCACACATTTGACCCTCAGTAACTATTTCTGGTAATTTTCCAACTTCAAATTCTAATCAGTTATCAAATGTTGTCTGAGAATGATCCTAAAAATAAAATAAATGATTTTACTTAAATTTTTTCCACTTGCTTCCAAGTTATTTTGAAAAAACAAACATTAAAAAACATGTTTGTCCTTACTTTTTGAGTCCATGTGTTGATCCTTCTCCACAAAAAGCTCTATGATCTGTTTCCAAGCATTCGTTTTTCCTTCAGTTTATGAGTTTCTCCTCTCAATGTAGGCAGACGTTCCTAGTCTTTTTCTACGGCACCAGTGTAGCTACAAAGCAGCTGTCAGCTCACGTCTGCCCCCTAGTGAGGCATGCCTCACCTGAAGCCTATCATGCAGGCCTATAGCGGTTTTTTTCAGCGCACGTCTGTGTTAACATTGAGCCCTACCGTCAGAAGTGAGGCACAGCCCTGCCGAGCCTCACCCCGAGATTCAGCTCTGTCTGCAACACTCAAATTAGGCGATTTTAACCTCAGAAAATGTGGAAAATGTGTTTAGTTGACTGAAAATTTATATTTAACACTAATCAGTGGAATAATATTTACTTAATTTACCTTTATCTATTTTATCACGATTATAACAGGTGAGGCTCTGCCTCACCTGCCTCACCTGACCGCACGTCACTGCTGCCATCCCACGCTGTAAAAATGTGAAAGCAAAACAATGTGAAGACTTGCAAATGTCCAATCTTTCTTTGAGAGAAATCTTCCAGGAGACTTGTGGACGAAACATCTGTGTTTTGGAATTGCGTTGTGTTGTTCTTTTAGAAGTCCAGGAAAAAAGGTGTTGGGTTTCTTGCTTATTTGTTGTCAAATAAATTATGAAATGTTACTTTAACTTTGAGTCTTGTGGTTTATTGATTCTGTTTCTCCTTAAGGTCAGTTTACTGTTCATCATTTTGTTTGTTAGATTTTTCATTTGTGATTTCTCCTTTTTTCCCTCTATTTCAACATTTTTTTAATTTCTTATTTTTATTATTATTATTATTTCTTGTTTTCATTCTGTTACTCTCCAGTCTTTTACGTTGTAAAATTGATGAACACATTATTGTCTCTCCAAACTTCTGTAACTGTACGCGATACTTTTAAAAATATCGCAGATTTCGAAAGGAGAATCCCTGCTAGAACTGAGAAAAGGAAGTAACGTCCGAAATGGGGAAAAAAAAAAAAAATCCAAAACAGGCTTTTTTGTTTGGACATGATCAGCTATTAATATTTGGAAGAAAAACGTTCAAAGTCTAAACATTGGAGAGGGTTTTGGGCATTGTATGTGTTGTATAATTTAAAAAAAAAGTTCTGTGTTGTAGCATTTTGTCTTGCTTTCGGTTTTTAAAATTGGAAAATGTTTTAATGTCAAGCACTTTGAGTCACATTAGTAGGAAAAGTGCTCTACAAGTAAGTTTTATTTGAATTTCCTGGTTTTGCATGTAACTGATATGAACTGATTCCACCAGGAGAGATGGATCTGTAACTGCAGGGCTGATCTTCCGATGACATCTGGAAGAGCGCTGGAGTGTTAACATGCGCTAACATGAAGTAAGCGACCGGCAGTGGACATCATTAAGCTCCTCCTGGTTTGTCCTTCATGTAGGCACGTCTTTCCTATCACAGAGGAAGAGGTACATCTATGACCTTTATCGCCTCCTCCCACATCGCTCTTATGCCCTGACCTGTCTCTCCGTGGGTCCTCGCCCTCCTTCATCACAGAAAAGAAGCACAAATGAGCTGAGAAGGTGAAACAGTCATCTAGAAGGACTTTCTGTTCCCGCTCACCTTCACCTGCTCTTCCTGTGATCTCACAGCGAGGACAGCAGATTCATTTATCGGGTTTAACAGGGTTTTGACCCAAACCACAGAGAACAGAACCAAACAGAAGGAACGTCCTTCATTAACACTGGGATTTCATTAAAAAAAAAAAAAGAATACAAGCAAAAAAGACATTGCAAGTTGTCCCCAAACACCAGAGGCTCAACACTGATGGAGACAATCATTAACTCCAAATGAGTCACATTCACTCTGGAAGTCCGTTGCTGAGGATTTGTGCTTTCTCAGGGTCTGGTATGTCTTGTTAATCTCTGCTCTTTGACTGCAAAGAGTCTGCCGTCGCCGTGGAGACTCAAGAAGAAAACATGGCACCTCTTCTCAATCAAAGCTTCTAGCAATAACTATGCCTCCAAATTGACCATGTGATGGTGGAGTGATGGTACATGAGAGCTACAACAGGCTCCTTTACGTCCACAGGAGCATAAAATCATCACCTTTTGCAAACTTTGGGAGAGAATGGCTCACTCTCTGGAGCTCGGTGAGTTCCAGGATGGTTCTGTGACAGCGGTAGAAAAACGAACCAGTCAGCTGTCACTCCATAACGCAATGGAACAGACTGGTTGACTCAGCCACTCGGTCCCAGTGTCATACCATTTAAACTGGGGATAAACATGGAATCCTGAAACTCGCGGTTCACAGACATCAGTTAACCCCAACTTCATGTCATCTTCAGATTAGCAGAAGACCAACACAGACAGCTTCATGGAAAGGGCTGTGGATAGGGTGAATGCTGTGGTTCAAAACCCATTGCCTCAGAACCTTTGGGCATTGGAAACACATTCACTGAAGGAACTAATCACTTCTTCATCTAAAGGTCTGAAACACCAGACAGACACCATATCTGAGACACTGTAACCAGTGAGAAGTCTGGTGGAGGCATCATTATGGTGTGGGCTTGTCTTCAGGAGCTGAGCTTAAGTGCTTGGTTCTACTAAAAGTTACCTTGATTCTTTCAGCATAACAAAAGGCGTTTCTATGAACATTTTGGGATGGCTCCTTCTGTTCCCACATGACTGCTCACCAGAGCACAACGGGGATCCATAAAGACATGGATGAGCCAGTTAAATGTAGCTGGTTTAAAGTAATAATCGCCCTGCACAGATTCCTAATGAAAGTCTGATGGAGCATTTTTAGAATGAATGCGTGCACAAGCCACCATTGTGCATCCCTGTTCTTAACTGGAGAAGAGCTCAGCAGGTGAGTGAGATCACCTGCTGAGTTTATCACAGAAACTCCTGTTACAACCATAATTAAACATCAGAGCATGCGTCAATTAAAACTAATTACTTGTTTTTTCACTTAAATCGGAATATTTAGAATATTATTATTATTAATTATTTGACTTTTTGTTTGTGTGGAAATTAGACAGCAGACCTGTGAAGAAAACCTTTAAAACAAAAATGTTTCCTCCTAGGAGGAAGATGAAAACATGCTTTTATTGGTAATGTTCTCATATTAACCATTTTATTGAAGTCTCCAAAATATCTAACACAAAAGAAAAATATAATTTTTGGCTCATTTTGTATGCAGTGTGCTGTATTGTTGTATGAATGTAAATGCGTGTTATGAGGACATGAGGACATGAGGACAACAGCATGTCCACATGCAACACGCTAGGCGATGATTAACAGGCCAAACAGTGGGGCTGAGGATGAGTCTGGACCTCTGCAGCATAGCTACCCTCCTGTGAGGAAAATCTCCAGAGCTCCTCTGTCTCCACCCAGCCACCTTGCCCTAACAAACAGACCAAACGCCCCTGAAACAGGCCCTTCGCCTACAGGCCCTGGAAAAACCAACCTACCGTCTTCCCTTTGCTTTAGACGTTCCTCTGTTCTCGAAGACAGATTTCTGTACAACAAACTGTAATGCTTGAAAGTTTTTGTCATTTCAGAAAAATTGAATTTTGTTGATTAAGAATTTAGGCTAATCTGTTACAAACTTTAATTCCAGTTTTCAATAAACCTAAAGTTACAGTTTGCCCTTCATATTCTGAATGCTATGCTAGTGCCACAGCTTTCTGCCTGACCTTTTTTTTTTTTTTTTTTAATTTTTAAACTTTTATTTGAAATCCTTTTCAGGATCTTATGAATAATCTAGTGTTTAATATTTGTTTATCTCTGAACAGGTTGGAAGAAATAGGAAATTGTTGGTTAAGGCTACTGATCATTTCCCAAAGCAGCAGATGGGAATCAAAGTGCTGAGTCATGAAATCATCAAGCACTAACTGAAATCGTCCAGAGTTCAATATGAAGACATGGAAATGTACATTTTCCTGTCACACAGGTGTTATTATTCGGAATATATATATATATATATATATATATATATATTGTAGTAATAATATAGATTTTTAACATAAATTTGTTATTCTGAAAATATTGTTCAGGAAATGCTCTGTAATGAAAACATTTACATTCCTTTGACGATCGCAACACTTCTAACGAAAAGCTTTCCCTGTTATGCAACACTAATGTACAAAAATGTGAAGTGTTGCAAAGCTGACATGAAAAGCCACTTTTCTCTGTGTCAATCAGCTGATCCACGTTGATCAGGTCAATGGGTGATTTACGGTAGACCATAGAGTGTGTGTTCTAGGCATCACCAGTCACCTCTTGGTGTTAAAGCGTTAAAAACAGTCACAGTCTTATTACTTGAGTCCATGAATGTGTCTGATGTTTTTGAGAAGCTTCTGCAGAAGCCAAACTCCCCCTGAGGGCAACTCAGAAAAGATGTTGGACGGCTAAAAACAAAGAAAATGATGCAATTTGGTTCAGGCACAAAAAGGAAAAGTGTGTGTGTGTGTGTGTGTGTGTGAGCCTGGCAGACACACAGCATCTGTGCAGAGTTTAACACACACACACACACGAACGTTGCTGATTCACTTTGCAAGTCTGCGTGCTGAAGCACAGATGGTCTCAAAAACTGCACAAAACCACAATCAGTTGCGTCTTCACGCTCGATCTCATGCATGCTTCATGCATGACGATGACGAAGGCGTGCTGACACGGAGTGGGCGGGGCTCAGGTCAGCAGATGCACAAACATTCATTCATCCCAGCTGCCCCGGCTACAGAAGGACACCGCGCCTACACACACTCTGACGGAGCTGCATCCGCTGCACCGCCAGCAGGAGAGCAACAAGTGGAGCAGTCCGACCCGACACAGTGATGACGGTGAGGCTTCATCCCCAGAGCGCCAACTTCAGGCATTACTGCAGAAACAACCATTTGTAACGCTGCAAAGGCTTTTGATGCATCCACTTGTCTTGTCCTTATGAACAGAAACTCTGACTTGATCCGAGAAGCTTCAGGATGAAGCTGCAGCTCAAAGCTCTGAAAGCAATAAAATTCAACTTAATATCAATCGGCCAGATTTTCTAAACAGATTTTGAAGACAAAGATAAAGGGATTTTTATTTCATAAACCTGGCTCCTTTATTTCAATCAAAGCTGTGAACAATCAGCTGGAGTTTTATCCAGCAAGAAAATAATGACTGCAAAGTTTTAAGAGAAACTAGAACCAAGAAACCTAGAAACCCTACTCTCTTCTCTGGTTCTGTTAGAACTCGGTGCAGCCTTTGACACCATTGACCACAGCAGTTTACGCCAAAGATTAGAGCATGACATAGGGATCAGAGGATCTGCCCTCCAGTGGTTTAAATCCTATTTATCAGATAGGCACCAGTTTGTTAATGTAAATGGACAGTCCTCTCACTGCACCTGCATTAGCTACGGAGTCCCACTGGGCTCAGTTTTAGGACCCATCCTGTTTATGCTTTATATGCTACCCCTAGGGAACATAATCAGGAAACAGCATTAATTTTCACTGTTATGCAGATGATAAGCAGCTGTATTTATCCTTTAAACCTGACCAGAATGTCCATATAGAGAAACTAAATTCGTGCATCAGAGACATTGAGACTTGGATGACAATGAATTACCTCCTCCTGAACCCAGAAAAAACGGAGGTTATTATACTAGGTCCTAAAAAACTCAGAGATGCTCTGTCTGATCAGATAGTCTGTAAGTATAGCCTCCAATTCCACAGTTAGAAACCTTGGGGTTTTATTTGACCAGGATTGATCATTTAAGGCTCACATATCTCAGGTGTGTAGAACTGCATTTTTTTTACCTACGCAATATAGCTAAGATCAGAAATATACTCTCTAAGAGTGATGCTGAAAAACTCATCCATGCGTTTGTTACGTCTAGACTGGATTACTGTAACTCTTTGTTAGCAGCGTGTCCTAAGAGTTCCTTAAGAAGTCTCCAGCTTGTTCAGAACGCAGCAGCTAGATTGTTAGCAGGAACTAGCAGAAGAGATCACATCACTCCTGTGTTAGTTACACTTCACTGAATCCCAGTTGATTCCAGAATAAAGTTCAAAATCCTCCTGTTAACCTATAAGGCCTTACATGGAATGGCCCCGTCCTATATTAAGGACATCCTCGTCCCTTATCAGCCAAACAGAACACTTCGCTCACAAAATGCAGGACTGCTTGTGGTTCCTAGAATTAGTAAAAGTACAGTTGGAGGTAGAGCGTTTAGCCACCAAGCCCCTGTCTTATGGAATAAACTCCCAGCTCATGTAAGAGAGGCCGATTCGGTTTCTACATTCAAAGTTAGACTGAAAACATTCCTCTTTGGACAGGCTTAGTGTAGGACTAGCTAGAGACAGAAAACTTCTAATTCAGTAGTTGCAAGTTGGCTGCTAGAAGTTAGAAGCTGGGGAAAGTATGGTGCACTGAGTGTCTGTCCTCTATTCTCATCTACTTCTCTTCTCCCGTATTCTTGATCATTTATTCATCATTTAGCTCTCCATGCCTCTGTTTGGTGCAGTGCCATTCATGTGTTGTCCCTCTTCCCCGCTCCCCAGATTCCAGTTGGCTCGTCTGTGCTCCAGTCCTTGGCCGTGGACCTCGCCTCTGGCTCTTCTGTGCTCCTGCCCCTGTACTTGGCCATGGACCTCTTGTCAGACTCGCTATTGTTCATATTTTATGACTGATTTCATGTTTATGTGCAATTACTGGTGTGAAGCCCGCTGAGACAACTGTGTTGTGATATTGAGCTATGTAAATAAAATAAAATGAAATTAAATTGAATCCCTTTGCTACATTTAGACTATGAAGTCTTGTGAAGGAACTTGACTGGAAATCTACAGGAATCTGGGTTCATTTCCCCCGTCTGACTGCTGACATGGTTTGGATCCTGACAGAGCTTATTCTTTCAAAAATTCCTGCAGGCAAGTTTTCCCCTGAATGAATTTAGACCTTCAACATAAAACAACCTATTTTTATCAGCAGCACGTATTTTTAGCAGCAGCAGCAGCGGGGCGGCTTCTCTGCAGAGCTCACTCACTCTGCTTTATTATTTAAGGGTCAGAATGGAGGCTGCTCAGCCAGAAAACCCCACAGCTGCAAACAGACTGCTTCCTGCACGTTCACACTGAGCAGACAAGCCCTTCCAATGAGGGTGATGCAGAAAACACACCAGCGCTTGAACGCACTGCTTTAATACGGAATACATTCACTTCTTCACCTCATGGTAAATGGTCAATGGCGTATACTTATATAGCGCTTTCTACCCTCTTACGAAGGCCCAAAGCGCTTTACAGTCACAGTCCCATTCACCCATGCACACACACATTCACACACTGGCGGCAGCTCCGCTGCCCAACACTGGCGCCAACCTCCTACCAGAGGCAAGAAGGGGTTCAGTGTCTTGCCCAAGGACACTTCCACACATGGGCATGCAAGGAATCGAACCTGCAATCTTACGATCATGAGTCGACCACCCTACCGCTGCACCACGGCCGCCCCTCATGGTGTTTAGACATTTAGAAAAACAACGAAAATCCCAGTAACAGGTAAATAATTAGACGAAAGGTGGAGGATGGTTTTAAAGATAATAATCTTCAAACACAAACACTACTAAGAACAAAGAAACAAAAAAATAAGGTTACGAAACTAAAATGTGGTTATAGAATGATTAACAATTTGACCAGAGGGAACTGGAGCACTGTAAAATGTCTTTCCACAACACCCTCATTCTCCCCCCACAGTGAGCAGTCACACCCCACTCACAGCTAATGTTAGGAATTCTGTACTCAGTCATAATTTTGATGACTTTTGGCCTTTAAGTTGAAAACACCTAAACTTTATTTCCTGAGATGATGACTAAAGCATTTGTTTTTCATTAATGAATCTGCAGTAGACAGCAAACCAACTAGTATAGACTAATCTATACCTATACCAGTTCATCTTCTTAAATGTTTTATCCCTTTCGGGGTCACGGAGCTGCTGGAGCCTATCCCGACCACTTGTGGGCAAAGGCAGGGGGCATCCTAGACAGGTCGCCAGTCTGTCGCACACTCACATTCACACCTATGGACAATTTAGATTAACCAGTGAACCTATGAAGCATGTTTTTGGACGGTGGGAGGAAGCCGGAGTCCCCGGAGAAAACCAACGCATGCACGTGGAGAACATGCAAACTCCACACATAAAGGTCCCCCTTCTTGCTGTGAGGCAAGAGCGCTAACCACCACCTTAGCAATGTTGATCCAGCTACTTTTTAGATCTTTTTATGCCTTTTGGGATCACCCGGTTGCTGAAACCTACCCAGAAACTATGGGTAAAGGTGTGGTACATCCTGGATAACTCAACGTACCATCACAGGGCCACACAACCGGTGAAGCACCTTCTTGCTGTGATGTGAGGCTGCCAACCACTGCACCACAGTCCTAAATAAACAAAGTATGAACTGGGGGGGTGGGGTGGGGGGTCTTTCTACCTCAGGTCCAGATTTGTGACACCAGAAAAAGATAACTTACTAATTGGACAAGATAGTGTTTATCATAAAATCGCAAAAGCTAAAACATAGCATAAGATTAGATTAGATTAGATTTGCTTTATTGTCATTGTGCATAGTACAATGAGATTTAATGAGATGAGATTAATGAGATTTACAATGAGATTTCAGGAAATGCCTTAGTCCTTTATGCCCCTACAGGAGCAGTTGTGACTCACATTCCCCAGAAAGAGAGACACACAAACTGCATGTGTGTGCATGTGTTGGTGAAAGTGTGTCAATATTTGTGCATTTTAGCTTTTATTGGCATATTTTACTATAACTTTATAGATATTATTCATTGTTTTAAAAAGAATTCTGGTGATGAAGGAAAAGGGGCAAAAAAGACAGAGTGATGACAGATAGAAAGTATTGTTGGAAATATGAGATTGACAGAAAAAAGAAGTAGATCTCGGGTGGGGCCCTGCGTTGGGCCTGCCCGGCGCGGCGGGGGGGCTGCTCTCCTGGTTGGGCTGGGGCGGCACTCTCTTTCCCCCCATGCCTCCCTGCCCTCTGGCTCTGGGGGCCTCCTTCTTTTCACATTCCACCATCCATTTAGAAGAACATCAACACTCACTAGAGCACAGGTGCTAGCTCACCTTTACACTAATAGTTTGCATGATTGAATGAACAAAATATTTCCCCCACCTCTCCTACTATCACCCTCCTACCCCCCCCCCCCCCCTCATATTACCACCCTCCCACCCCCCCCTCTAGCATCCCTCTCTATTCTTCCCTCCTCTCCTTTTCCGTCCGGTCCAACACCCAAAATTTTCAAATACGATTGAAATTAATAAAGTTTGGCCTCAATTACAAAAGGGGTTTATTCAGACATTCCTCCGGTTTGTCTGAAGATTAATAACCCCCTTTGTTAAAGTAAAATATGTCCAACACAAGAGGCCCTCAGCTCTCATCTGTTTGCCCAGCTGTTGGACAGGACAAGTAAAAAAAAAAAAAAAAAGAAAAAAAAAAAAGGAGAAGATCCATAAAGAGTAGAGGAGAGGATGGAAAAGAAGAGTGAACCTGGATGTGGTTTACCTAAAAAACAAGGGATGAAAAGATAAATAAGATGAAATAAAGAAAAAAAGAGCATTTCCCCAAAATTTAACAAAAAAAAACCCAAAAGAATTGGAGGATCTGTCAGTCAGTATGGGGAGGTCAGGAGTCAGCAGAAGGGGGCGTGTCTTTACACGACACAAAACACAAAGGAGAAGAGGGGTCACCACGCTCTCATCCTCTACCTGCTCTCTTCTCTTCCTGTGGCTTGATCCCTCAATCCGGTGGCAGGTGACAGAGTGGGGGTATGAAAAGTGAAAGAGGAAGAGCGGGGGACTATATTGCTATATTGCAGACTCATCAGAAAAAAATGAGAGACGAGGAGGGGGAAGAAGAGAAATGGAGTCCCAGAGGAGGTGACAGACTAGGTTTAATGAGGGACGGGTGGATGGAGGGATGAAAGCAGGACGGGGGGGTCACATGATTTATTCAGAGGTGTGGGGGGTGGGATTAAGACCTAGGGCGAGGGCTGCCACCTGAACCACACACACAGTCACGCACACACGCACACAGGGTCCCTCAGGAGCTCTGAGAGGCTGGTAATTGTGGCCAACATGACTTTAATCAGATTTCTGAATTCACCCTAATCACACGCATAAACATGCACGGATGCATGCACGTGCACAGGGGGTCAACACATGCACACACCATCATTTCCCATAAGGGGTGGGGTGTCTCTGTGTGTAAATCAGAGTTTGGCATGGAGGTGTGTTCCATAATGCCAAGTCCCATATGGTGCCTGCTGACGGCAGGGAAAACCCCAGAGACAGATACACACATGTGCACACACACACACACGCCAACAAAAGACACAAAAGCTAAAATGCAAGCTGCAAAGTGAAATATGGACTACAGCAAATTCACATTCCATATTGCCATTTTTGCAGAAAGAGGAGAACAGAAAACGAAAAAAAGGCCAGTATCCAACAGTTATCCTCAGTCTGGACTGGAAGGTGTAAATAGTTTCAAGACATTTCCAGCCTTTTATCTAACCTGATTTAAAACATGTAACAACATAAAGGCATGTGCACTTCTTTATTTATTTTTGTACTTTTGTTTTTTTGTATTTTGGAGCAAAAAATATTCATACCAAAAAGGAAAGGATTAAAAACAATAGTGTTGTACTGACAGCTAAAACGTTGGTATCACCCACCAGCAGGTTAAACCAAAGTCATTGTTGTGTTGACATCTTCAACCATCGTACAATCTGTGATCCTCACAAAACGGTGTAATCCTACCAGTAAAGTACTGCGTAGAAGTATCGTAAAATGTATAACAACATTCATGACAAAAGCTTCTAACTGGTGTTTAAACCGATTTGTCATGAGAATGACGTACAGGACAAAGCTTACGGTGAAAGTGTAGTTAAACACACGCTAAAGATGTGGTCTCAGTTTGGCCTTCACAGTTTCTCTATTTGGAGTCCCATTGCTGTAAATCACCTTTTTAAGCCATCTTCTATGGATCCAGGCCTCCTGCGATCACAACGGTATCACTCGCTTTAAAGATCTGCTTATACAGCACATGTGTCCAACTCAAGGCCCGCGGGCCAAATGTGGCCCTCCATGTCATTTTATGTGGCCCGCAAGAGCATAAACGTTTTTCATTTCTTAAAATTAAAAATAAAAATTGGTGTGTATTCATATCTAGGGGGAATTGGACTTGACAGATTGGGCAACTATATATTAGGACTTAAACACTTTCCATATACAGAATCAAATTTAAAAGGATTAATGCTAGAGTAACAAGCACCCGTACCAGGGTTGACCCATTCGGCTGCTGTAGGGTTTTGGGTCGTTCGGACCTGTGGAGGGTCGTACAGGGGAGCGGCCTTAAGGCTCGTATGGCCACCCCCAGGGACGCCGTACAGTGTCCTCACGCCACACTATGGTCAACAGTAAATTACTGGAAAAAATGAAAAATCAATGTATCCACGTCTCACCTACGTGACCCTTACTTACACTTGTGTGTTTGCAACAAAATGTCCCTCACAGCAGAAGTGTAGAAAAGAAATGTGAATCAACACAAAAAAATAAATTAAAAAACTAATATAATAAAATGTCAATAGTTCATATTTGTATAAAATAATTTTGCTATAAATCCACAAACTAATTATATTTATTATGTATTGCAATACATATTTATAGAATTTGTGTTTCTATTAATCTACAGTTAAACACATGATTGTGTTGTTACTCTATTAAATCAGGTGATTTGATGTATTTAATGTGTGTAGTTGGTATGGACGGATCATGGACATGATTTATGTTTTTGGAAGTCATAAAGTGTTAATTAAATACATATATTTAAAACGGGAAAATGAAGAGATTTGCTGGATTACTGTCTCAGTTGGCGTTTGAAAGCTGCTGTTAGAAAGGAGCGTCCTCTTTTGGTGGGATCTGAAGGACTTCTTCCAGATGGTGCAGAAGTGACACGTTGCAGTGAAACAGTTAAGTACGGGGCTGCAGCTGCAGCAGGATGAAGGTGAGGTTCTGCAGAAAGCCTGAGCCGCTGAGGAAGAAGGTCAGAGCGGATTTTCTTCAGAACCTCCTCACACGTTGGCTCCACCTCCGTCACATTTCTGCTTTCTATTAGGTTGTTGGTGCAAATGGGGTGGGGTGTGGGTGGGGAGAGTCTCTAGGGATGCCTGATTAAAAAACAACAGAGCCCCTCCCCCTCATGAGAGAATTAAAAACATCTTCATCCCTTCATTTCTGCTCACTTTACTCTCATCGTCGGTCTTTCCTGCTCCTCCTTTTCCTCTCTTATCATCTCCTTCCTTCACCGTCTCCAACTTTTCAATCTTCCTCTCCTCCTGTGACCCCCCTCCCCCCTTCTCATTAACCATGTCCCTGGTTGTGCTCGGCCTCAGGCGACACATATGGCAGTCACGCTTCTACATCATTAAATAACAGACACACGCCAGCCAAAGCCAACTGGTGTCCCCTGTTGCCTCCCATTTGAGGGGACGGGTCCTGCCACTCGTTTACACCCCCCCCATCCACTGTCGCCTGCTCCTCTTCATCACTTTAACTTCCACAGTCGGTGCTTTGCTCTCTTTGCAGACTTTTTCTCGTTGTCTTTGGGTTGCCAGAAAACAATTGTGTAAGTGTGTGAGTGAGTGTGTGTGTGTGCACGAGGGGGAGGAGGAGTGATGCTGGTGGGATGTGTATATGTGTGTGTGAAGAGGGGGGAGTGGTTTCCAAGGCAACGGAGCCACACTGCCGCAGTGGATGTGCAAAGGAGAAGAAGAGGGTGAAAATGAGAATGAAGCGGGAGTGTGTGCACGTGTGTGACTATGTGTGCACATGCATGGACGTGCACGTGGGTGTGTGCAGAGCAATGCTGCAGAGTTTGGAGCAGCTCTCACACACAAAAAATAAACGGCCGATTTAAAACACTACACACATGCACACAAACCTGGAGTCACACAGATACTCAGAAAACGGCACATCAACCTTAAAACACCCATACATGAACACAGACTCACAACTGCAGAAGATACACAACATGATAGTATTCTGATGTCATTTCTTTCGCTGCAGGAAACAACCTGAGAGCTAGACAGAAAGTTACCGCAGCATCTGGGGGGAGTATCATGGTGTGGGGTTGTTTTCGTTCTGGTTCACTGATGGCATGAACCCCAAAGTTGAGGTCAGTTGATCACTTGAGCGCCTAAAAGTTCAGTTCTGTTCACTAGCAGATGCATATTCCATTATTAAAATAAGCAAATCTAAAAACAACATCAACAGAAAACGCACACAGCAGGATAAAATGTAAAAATTCCGTTTTGGTTCTGGTGTGCTTTAAAGACCCACTCCGATGTAATGGGTGTCTTTGGTGTTTTTAATATGTTTTTATGGCATTTTTCTGATGATGGCGGACATATGTAAAGAAAACTAAGATTATGACCGCGTTTCTGAGTATTTTTTCTTCAAATTGTTCTAAATAAAAAGCTAATGCAAAAATGACTGTGTGTATGAGTGTGATTTGAAAAATATCATATTTGTGGTGTGCCACCAGCTCCCTGCTCCGCTCCTTTCTGAGGCATCCGCTTGCAGACGAACAGATCCACTAACCTTATTTGTTTTTTTTTCCATCTGAGCTGGACTCTGGATCATACGGAGCCCATGACCTGACATGGGTAAAAAAAAGAATTTGTACCCACGAAATAATATTCTGATATACATTTATCCTGTTGTATTTGAATGCACCTCACTTACAGTGACACGTTGATTGGTCAAAATTCATTATGTATATGTAGCATGCGCCCTTTGGATGTAAAGTGACTGCTAACAAGCATGTTAATAAAAGTAAAGTTACCTTAGCATGACCTGAATATTATTATCCCTGTTCGACCCTAAAGTACAACATCCCTGTACCGCAGCGGCTGTCCGTCTGCCAGCATGACAAGCAAACAAGCTCTTCTATGGGGAAGCAGCAAGCTCGGGCATCCAAAATCTTGTAATATTTTTCTTATTTTTATCAAGACTATAATAAATAGATCCCCTAGTTGGATTCTTGTTTTTATTTTCCCTTCGTGAATTATTGTGGGTCACATACGACGTAGAGATAGAAAGCGGCTTTAGCAGCAGGACAGAGAGCGTACCGGGACGTGAATGAACCCAGACATGGAGACGTGATCACAGATATTTCTGTAGAGCTTTTTAAATAAATAAATCAGATGTCTTCCATGCATCGTAATGAGTAGGGGTGTAACGATACGCTAAAATCTCAATTCATAGGGCTTGGTTTGGTACATTTCGGTTCGGTACTGTTGTTTAACAAATCTGCCTGATATAAACTACTACTTTATGAACTATTATTTTAATGTTATTTATTGTGAGTGTGTTTTGCAGCCGGACACCTGAATTTCGTTTTTATCTGTCTGTCTGTCTTCGGTACAAAAAACTGAGAGAGCATGTAAACAGCAAGCTCTCAGCAACGGGGAGGGGAAGGGAGAGGCGGGGTTGTTCCACACCAACAGCCCCACCCACAACTTAGGTGACTTTATAATGAACTCCTGCCGTTCTGCAGAAACTGTGTCCTGAAAAACACAAAAGATGGCCTAATCATAATGAAAGGACCACTGGGGACGCTTTGACAATAGATTAAGATGATTCCAGTGGAACTTTAGGTCACTGGAAGCTTTTCCATGGGGGGGTCATGTGATGGTGTAAGGTACAGAGCTGCTGGGTTAATAGGAGACTCTGGAGGGATTGTATGACTGATGTAGGGCAGGTATCATAGACACCTGTTAGGGTTTTTCCTCAACCCCCCAGGCGACATTTCTCAATAAAGCAGACAAAAGGCTCTGCCTGTTATTGTGAGAGAAGTCGGTGTGATTTCTGCCCGCTACTTCGATGTCAAGGGTAAGACATTTTAATAAAGTCAGGATAAATGTAGCAACTCCTGAAAAGACGCCACCATTGTTCCGTTATCGTTGTAGTTACCATAGATTCCAAAGCCCCCCAGAAACTTTCAGCTGAGAAAGAAATGAAAAAAGGAAAGGCCCAACAAAGTGCAGGTATCTTCAAACAGGAAGGAGGTCTATAAGAGGAGAACCTGCCTGACGGTCACCGCTCAGGACAAGCAGCACAGACGTGTGAATTAAGGGTTTTCCTGCGCACGCGGTGACAGCTGTGCACACAAACCTGCGGCTCTTGTTATTCCGGGAGGCTCTCTCCAACTGCAGCTGTCAGCGTGTGCAGGAGTTTACTGCAGCTTGTCAACACACGGCCCAAACCGATCATTAGAAGTTGGGTTGTTTATGTGAGCAACATGTGTACTTTTGGTGCCGACTAGACGGATGCAAAAAGCAACGTGGCGAATGAAGGGAGAGCTGCTGGTGCCGCTCACATCCTCGCCAAGCATCCCAGCAGAGACGCAGCCTGCACTTCCTCTGCGTCGGTTTGAACCTCAGCATCAATTTAACCTCCCACTGCTTCTGCTGTCAGCAGCCCCTCCCTCCATGTGGCCACAAACAGTCCGTCCACACAAACACACACCTGCAGACCTGGGGCAGAGGGAAGGAGGATGCCTCTGCCTCCTGCATTGATCTGGAGCTCCCCCCTGTGGCGGGGCTGAACATTGCAGTCCTTTAAGATCCTAAAGTCCAAACCGACTCAAACTGAACCATAAAATCCTAAAAGCAGAAACATTTTTTTTTCAAACTACTGCTGAAGTGACAAAATGTCAAAGGAGACAAATATGTGAAGAATGTTTTTCCTCACATGAAATCATCATCCCAGAACAAACATTCTGAACACACTCTGAACTTTGCTCTCTGAAGGATCAGACCTCATATGACTCTTTGTTGGTGCTTTTTAGGAACAGTCCTTTCATGCACAAAGACCTGCAAAGAAGAAAAGTTGCACTAAACTCTGGTCCTAAGCTTGTTCCAGACTGTCCCGTCATCCATCCATGCTTCATTGAACGTAAGTGCAGCCGTATGTTCAGCATGGATTCCCCGTCTCCTGCCGCCAATCACCCAAGACTTCATACTTCCTTTTTGATGAATATGACTGTCAAGGCCTGACCTGTACTGCTGGTTCTGCTGCTGTTGGAATGTTCTCCCCCTCTGAGTACAGACCTACAGTATGTCTGCTCAGTGTTTCGTCATTTAGAATATATGCTGGTGGAACAAACTCGATCCAGAAACTTTACACATCCCAGGATTTCAAATACAGGACCGCTTTTCTAATGCATATTCACGGTTTAATGTAGCTATAACTTAAGATTGATTCGATTAAAATATGGAGCAAGTGACCAATCATTTCAAATGTAACTTAAAAAATATATAATAGTTGTTCAGTATCTTAAAATACAAAAAAAACCTGATGTACCGCCTACCTCGTATTGTCCTCACCATTAATGGAAAACTAGCTTATTTAAATAGATGTTAGCATCTTCAGAAATACTTTGCATATGAAAAAGACAAACTTTGTTACATATGCAAAAAAAACCAAAACAGAATCACAAAGATCTCTATTTATTACCATCAATAAAATACTAAGCCACTGAAACGTTGGAGACAATTGTCTAACCAGGCATTAAAAGTATACATGCCACTCAGGAGTCCTCCACAGTTATTGTGGACAGTCGTAAGCAAAATCTGTCAATCTTAGTATGAACTAAGATGCTATATGGTTGATGCGATGGCCGATCGCTATGAAGTATAAACGGGGCATTAGGGTATTCGTATCTAGGCTGGGATTTGACTTCAGGAGCCTCAGAACTTCTAAAGTTTGCTGATAATGAGGGTTTTCTTGGTTCCTTCAGACCAAAAATCAGCATCTCCAAGTCTGCAGGAAAATGATAGGACGTCCCTTCAGGCCAAGTGCAGCTACTGCATGAAGACGGACCAGGATGGATTGGTTAACATTACAGTTAATAGATGCTCCTAACCTGACCATGACCAGAGGGTTGTTAGTAATCGGTCAGGACCAGATCCAGGCGGCAGTTATGGGCCTCCTTCTGTGGGGCTGGGGGCTCCCTTACAGACAGAAGGGGAAATTCAGACAACCAGGAGAAGGTCGAGCTGCTGGTTTGCCGTTGAGGTTGTTTTGGGAGAAACCCCACGCTGGAGAAATCCCCACTGCAGGCCCAGGGCCCCCTTGGACAGTGCAGGTCAGGAAAGGTCCTGGAAGAGCTGGCCCAGGTGGAGGACGGAGAGAAGTCTGGGCTTCTCCTTCCTGAGACGACTACATCAGCCTCAGATAGGAAGCAATTTATGGAGTAAGGAAGAACATCAGTGCTTGAACTACCTACAGTTGTGTTTCTCTGTTCACGTGTGAATCCTGAACATGTGAACAAATGTGGTTTTTACTTGGAGATGTTTCCTCTCACTACAGGCCACATGAGATCAAAGACGGTTGATGAAGTTGCAGCATGGATCTCTGCCCCGTCTCATCAGGCTTTTGTTTGGTGACTTTGTGGCCTGCCTCCTTTTTCCTCCAAAGATCTGTTTCTCTAGAAATCACCTCACTGGTGCAAAAGAACAACTAAAAACGCAGATTCTGCAGGGAAAAAACTTTTTCTTAACAAGGTTTCCGGTTTGAATAAAACAGTCAGAAATTGCATCATGGAGAAGTCTGTCAGAAACCAACTTTGCATCAGTTTACTGATGAGCCTAACCTCAGGTTTCCTCAGAGTTCATGTGCAGACTGACGCGATCGCATGAAGCAGTCTGCTCCACACTGACTGGTCTGATGCGCATGCACACGCACAAGTGCACACCCACACACACGCATACATACACACACACGCATATGCACGCACGCACACTCATACACACAGACAGAGTCGGTGTGGTGCGATCCATCCAGCTGCTCTTTGAGTTTTAAAGCATGTATTATTGATTGGAACAAGCAGCGCTGAAGTGGAGAGCAGAGCTGCAGCTTTGTTCAAGGGCAAAGCTGCAAGTTAGCTGCTTAGCAGGCTGACAGCAGAGGGACGGGCGAGAGACAGAGTGATGCAGAGAGAGAAATCAGACTGAAATTTAAGACTCACTTAGGGAGCTTTTAGGGAGAAAGAGGCGGATTTAAAGCAATACAGCAGATAAAGGGAACTTTGATATGTTCACTTCTTTGTGGTTCTGCAGCCAAACTACACAAAGACTTTCCTATTCACATGTTAAGCAGCAACACAAAGCAAAGCGTCATGAAGATGATGATGATTACCGAGTGGCTATTCACTGATTTTATATTTTTCTCAAATTTATGGTCTTATTTTATAAGGAATTCTTCAACTGGATTATTCCATCCGGCTCTGTTAAGAGATTTTGAAAAAACTTTTTTTTTTTTAAAAGTTTAAAAACAGAGACTGCTGGACACCTTTTTTGTAAAGTCCGTCATCTGAAGGTCGTAAGTAAAGCACTGAAAAATTTTCCTACGATTCTTCTGATGCTTTTTGTCAGCTTGAACATTGTGTTTACACTTTAGAATAAAAAATGATACAAATATGAGCTTTTTAAAGACAAGTTCAAGTCACTTTGCATGATTTGTTCAGGATACCAACCGATTCAGGCGGAAATGAGAACATCAGCGTCACTGAAATGAAACATTTAAACTCTGGTTTATGCTTAGACTTTTTTTTAAGTAAAAGCCATTTTTTATTTCTTTTTTTTAAAGTTCCGATTCAGAATTGTCTGCTGAAACATCTGCTGTCTGGTTCTCATTGGACATTCTGTGTATTCTTAAGGACTATGACCTGGAACTGTGCTTCATCACAGGGCTGCACTGAATTCACTGAACACGACATGCAGTTGTTCTGATTTGCTGTTTCGAGCAGCTTTTAGAGTTAAAAATTGCCTTTGTTTCTTGTTCATGACTCTTGAGGGAGCTGGATTTTTTCTTAAATCAGTAGTTATGAATTCAATAGAGTTCAATTCTGCACACATTTAGAGCTGTTAGGGATTTTTATTGACAGGCTGGTGGAACAAAGGGATTCAAACTTCACTTTGTCCTGCCCAAATTCTGTTGCAGCACACAGTTGAGGTGGGAGGAGTAAACCTCCGTCAGCATGTCTGTCCCACATTAGGCTTATTTTCTATGATCGAGGTTATCCGTCATAAATATGCATTGACCAGATCACAGGGATGCTGAGAGGACGGCTGGTACATGGATCACCTGGGTCCTTTTGGCTTTCTGTCAGGAATCACGAAAACTCACAGAGATTAGTGGATGACTATGCTAAATAAAAGCTTTCAGAGCAACCTGATTTATTTAGAAAATAAAAAAAAGAGGAAGTGTAGGTGACAATAATACTTGTTTTAAGGTTCTTGTTATAACTCTTTAAAATAAAATAAAACGTGATATCATACTTCTGGCCTGTTTCCAATGATGGTTTTCCATCAAGATTTCTTATATTCCAAGAACAACTGTGTTTTTTATCAGTCAAAACTGTTTATTGAATCAATTTATAATCAAACTTCCGTTCAAAATAAAAGAGTTACTGTGATAAATCTGAATGAATCTTTGAATAAAACAGATTTTGGTTTAAAAAAAAAAAAAAGAAAATATTTTCACTTTACTATGATACAAATAGACGGGGTAACACACGATACAACATACCCGGTGGAGTTCAGAGCGCACTGAAGTAAATTTAGCCTTTAATCATGACAATGGTTTCAACTGTGAAACAAAGAGCTGCATGTTTGTTAAGTCAAACTAAGTATTAAAGAAAGCAAAGAAGAAAAGGATGCTCTCCTTTCTTTCTTTCCCAGCAGAAAATCACACCCTGCAGACACACTTGTGTTTCCAGTGCAGCTCTTTAGTCAAACAAAGTGAAGGTAAGCCTATACAAATGAATGGACATCCGCACCATGAGTGTGTGTTCAGAGAAAATCAGCGGGTAACATGTTATGCAACAGGCAACACATCCCAGCAGCTCGAGAGCTGCAAACAGCCTGATGGACAAACCAACAAATCAATGATCCCCCTGCCTGTCTACACACAAACCTGTGTGTGTTTACAAACATCACTGTGTGTTTGTGCATGTTTACAAACATCACTGTGTGTGTGTGCATGTTCACAAACATCACTATGTGTGTGTTGGTTCACAAACTTCACTGTGTGTGTTGGTTCACAAACATCACTGTGTGTGTGTGTGTGTGTGTGTGTGTTCACAAACATCATTGTGTGTGTGTGTGTTGGTTTACAAACATCACTGTGTGTGTGTGCATGTTCACCAAAGTCACTATGTGTGTGTGTTCACAAACATTTTGTGTGTGTGTTGGTTCACAAACTTCACTTTGTGTGTGTAGGTTAACTAACATCACTGTGTGTGTATGTGTGTGTTGGTTCACAAACATCACTTTGTATGTGTTGGTTCACAAACATCACTGTGTGTGTGTGTTCACAAACATCACTTTGTGTGTGTTGGTTCACAAACATCACTGTGTGTGTTGGTTCACAAACATCACTGTGTGTGTGTTGGTTTACAAACATCACTGTGTGTGTGTGTTGGTTCACAAACATCACTTTGTGTGTGTTGGTTAACTAACATCACTGTGTGTGTATGTGTGTGTTGGTTCACAAACATCACTTTGTATGTGTTGGTTCACAAACATCACTGTGTGTGTGTGCATGTTCACCAAAGTCACTATGTGTGTGTGTTCACAAACATTTTGTGTGTGTGTTGGTTCACAAACTTCACTTTGTGTGTGTTGGTTACACTAACATCACTGTGTGTGTGTGTGTGTGTTCACAAACATCACTTTGTATGTGTTGGTTCACAAACATCACTGTGTGTGTGTTGGTTCACAAACATCACTGTGTGTGTGTGTTCACAAACATCACTTTGTGTGTGTTGGTTCACAAACATCACTGTGTGTGTGTGTTGGTTCACCAAAGTCACTATGTGTGTGTGTTCACAAACATTTTGTGTGTGTGTTGGTTCACAAACTTCACTTTGTGTGTGTTGGTTAACTAACATCACTGTGTGTGTGTGTGTGTGTTGGTTCACAAACATCACTTTGTATGTGTTGGTTCACAAACATCACTGTGTGTGTGTTGGTTCACAAACATCACTGTGTGTGTGTGTTCACAAACATCACTTTGTGTGTGTTGGTTCACAAACATCACTGTGTGTGTGTGTTCACCAAAGTCACTATGTGTGTGTGTTCACAAACATTTGTGTGTGTGTTGGTTCACAAACTTCATTGGTGTGTGGTTCACAAACATCACTGTGTGTGTGTGTGTGTTGGTTCACAAACATCACTTTGTGTGTGTGTTGGTTCACAAACATCACTGTGTGTGTGTTGGTTCACAAACATCACTGTGTGTGTGTTGGTTCACAAACATCACTTGTGTGTGTTGGTTCACAAACATCACTGTGTGTGTGGTTCACAAACATCACTGTGTGTGTGTTGGTTCACAAACATCACTGTGTGTGTGTGTTCACAAACATCACTGTGTGTGTGTTGGTTTACAAACATCACTGTGTGTGTGTTCACAAACATCACTGTGTGTGTGTGGTTCACAAACATCACTTTGTGTGTGTTGGTTCACAAACTTCACTTTGTGTGTATGTGTGTGTGTACACAAACATCACTATAAGATTTAAAAGCTTTATATAATTTTCTTGCAGCCATTAAACTTTTTCACTTGACTTTCCTGAAATACCTGCAAAGTTGAAAAAAAAAGTGGATTTGCTTCATCGCTGATTACCATAACCTTAAAACCACACAACCACAATCCCTGCAGCACAAACCAGCAGACCCTCGAAGGCCCAAAGCGCTGTACAGTCACAGTCCCATTCCCCCAGTCACCTACACATTCACACACACATCACGATGATGCCAACCTTCCACCACAGGCAAGGTGTCTTGCCCAAGGACACTTTGACACATGGGCAGAATATTGATTCCGATCAGGGGTTCACTACTACTACCGCTGCACCACACACATGGGTATGTAAGGTGTGTTTTGACAAACATGTTGAGGTCTTCAAGACAGTATTGTTTGATGAGATATAGGTTTACTGTCGCTTGTTCGAGTCCAGACACATTTGCTTACACTTCTGTGGTTGGCATGAACACTAGAATAACGTGTCACGTAAGTTACGTCCACCTGATGTCCTTCTGGAGCCAGGTTTAATTTATTGTGACTCTAAGAAGCTTCAGATGACATCTAGGAAACTCCAAAGACTCAGCCATTATCGTGTAAACAACACCGTTCCGCCATCAACTCTTTAAACCAAAACTGATTGGTCTTTCATCAAATGTGGAAGTAATGTGTGCATATAGCCCATCGCGTGCCCACCTCCCTCACAAACATGGCATTGGAAGTGACTTGTTCTGTGTGCTCTGACCTGAGTTCAGCAGCTCCTGCTCCATCACCCCACAGCCCAGCACCTCCATCCAGTTCCCCTGGAAACGCACCTCCAACTCAAAGGAGGGGTGAGTGAAGGGAAAGTAACAATCGACCCATCTGACCTCCACATCTGATAGGATAGAAGAGGAGGGGCTTAGAATCTGAAGGCTTCAATAATGTCCACAAGTCCTGCTGGCCTGACCTGCTCCAAAGAGGTAAGAGACAAGGCGTGTCAGCGTCTGCTTCAGGTCAAACTCCACCAGCTTCACTGCTTCCAGAGAGTGTGCTTCCTGCTTCTGCGGCGTGTGGCGGCCCCCACGCTCAAACAGTGACAGGTCCTCACCATTATGCACCTTTGAGAAAAGCTGGGAGATGAGAGAACCGGGGTCAGAGGTCAGGAGCGGTTAGAGAGGCTTTAAGTCTTTAAGCTTCTTGCAGCCATAAAACATTTGTTTACCCCTAAAACACACGGGGGGATCAAAAGCTGAAATTTACAAAATTCAGTTTGTTTAGCTCAACATATCTCCATAAAAGTATTAAACTCGTAAAGTAACACATTCAGTAAAGTAACACAACTGGCCCAAACAAAGTCAGTTTTATTCTGTTCAAATGTATTCCACTTCAGGTCGGAGTCTAGTTGTTCCATCATAGTCCTGGAGATGATATTGGCTTGAGTGCATTGCCAAAGAGCACAACAACCATCTGAGACTAGGATTTAAACACAGATAGTACTCCCCCCCGTTTGTCTGTAACTTTAGGTATCAAAGAAACGTCACAGACAAAACCAAAATGGTAGTGTTACTGGTGGAGGAGTTTGGTTGCAGAGTTCATGGTGAAGAGAATTGACTTTGAGGATAAAGGCCTTCATTTACTGGTCCATCTATGTTCCTGCCCTCACCTATGACCTCGAGCTATGGGCTACTGTGGGATCCTGATCTGGTTCTGAGCCCAAACCTGGTGGTTGGAGAAGAGCCGGACTCCTTCCATCTGGTGGAAGACTGGGTAGTGACTGGCATCAATCTCGTCCCGTCTGTAAACGTCTCCGGCCAACAGGAAGGCATCCAGGCCTGACCTGACGAGCTCCGCCTGGTGGGCCGACGTGTGAGCGCGCAGCATCATCTTTCTTAACACAAAAAGGAAGTCTTTAAAGAAGAGGGTTGGCTAAAAGCACCAATACTGGGAAGGTTCACTTGATTATTAAAAACAAAGCAGCTTTTATGGACTTTTATGGGAAGATGCTTGGTTTGAAACGCTTACCACACTGCAGGCAGTGTGTCTGGGCTTCACAAACACTTACCGGTTCAGGTAGTAGTTGTCTCCTTGTTTTCTGCTCGAGTGATCGGGTGGGATCAGCAAACTGTCAGACAAACACAAGAATGTTCATTTAACAGACTAAAGAACTATTCTGAATCTGTATCAGGTTCACTCTTGAACTTTGAGGTCTAGTCCCTGCTTAAAGCTTATCCATACATCCAAAAACCTGGACTGAAATGAAGTCAAACAGTCTGATGAAGGTCAATGAATTATTTTATTTTTTACAGAAAATGGTATATTTAACCAAGTGGTTAGTGTTTTTGCCTCACAGCGAGAAACCCCTCGTTCAAATTGCGACTAGGACCTTTCTGTGTGGAGTTTGCATGTTCTCCTGTGGAGCATGTTTTCTCCGGGCACTCCAGCTTCCTCTTACAGTCCAAAAACATGCTTCGTAGGTTAACTGGTAACTGTCCCTAGGTGTGTGGGAGTGACTGTGTGGCCCTTTGACAGAGGGGGAACCTATCCAGGGTGTCCCCCACCTTTGCCCAACAGTAGCTGGGACAGGCTCCAGCAACCCCTTGAGCCCGAAAGGGTTAAGAAAATGGATGAATTAACTTTTTAGCTCACTATGGTTGAGAAGAAGGGATGTAGAAAATATAAAGGTTGTTTATCGCTTGATGAGCCATAGAGCGAAAATGTTCATCCCCATTTTTCTACAGGCATGCTGCAGGCGACAGGTCATAGTGAACACGTATAAAACACATATGGGTATGTAGGGGTGAAGTAGGTGAGATTTTTTTAATGGATTTTTCATTTGTTCAACCCCTCGCAAATTCTGTGGACTGTGCTGTTTAAGTGACAAGTGTGCGCTCCTTGTGTGCAGCCTGACTGTTAGAAATGCCAAAAACAGACAGAGTTTAGTTTGTGTGGACATCCTACGGGCACTTACAGACCACCTGCACACCCAGTGCATGCTGCAGTCGCACACGATCAGTGAGGAGCCACCTTACTAATGAGTAGTGCTGTGTAAGGGCACAGAACGACAGCATCACCAGTACGTCATGAATGGGAGTAACTTACATTATCCTTACAGATACACTTACAACACGACACTGGTACTTTCACTTTCATGATGTCCCTTAAGGTGTCCACATGAGGCTCAAGGGAACTGCAAGACACCTGTGCTCCCTTTAAAGATTCAGCCGCTCCTTTCTATGACCCTCTACGGACCAGTGGCGGCTACTGGTCTGTCAGAGAGGGGAAGCTCATTTTCGGCCTACATCATAAAATTGCCTATTTATTTAAAAGTAAATTCTGCCCTACATTCTTTTTCAAGAAAATGGTCTGTGACCCTGTCGTAGTGTGACAGGGTCACATATAATTTAAAGCAATATAACACAATATAATCACAACAATATAATTTAAACATTTTTGGACGGAGCAATTTAAAAAAGGATCATGACTGATTTCATGTGGGCTGTCTTTATAAAAATCAATTTTTATTTAATCTTTTAAATCTTGGTTTTATTTATTCATATTTGTTCAATTATGTTTATTGCTACAAAAAAACAAATATATAAACATATTTTTAGAATGAATGAATGAATAATATATTACGGACTTAAGGCCCAAATGACAAGACCATAAAAACAAACAGAACCAACATTCATTGATAGAGAGCATATAACAATGCTAAGATCAATAGATATAAGAACCAGGCAAAACAAAAATTATAAACTTAAAAACTGAAGGACTATTTTTTGCTTATTGATCTGCGTAAATCTTTGCAATGTCACTGTCCTCTAGTCCTCAGACATCAACAGGAATAAAAAGACAGGCGGCAACTCCAAACTGCATAGTAGGAGCGCCCCCTGGTGGTGTGTGCACACTACCCCGTATTTTATTTATTTAAGTTTTTTTTCTAGAACTTTATTGATCACAACGATCCAATACAAAAAAGTGAAATACAATAACAAAAAAGGAATAAGTAGCTAGTAGCTGCTGTTAGCTTCCGAATCGGTATCAGCCGGAGCCGCAGATGAGCTGCTCTGAGTCGTGTTACCGTTTGTTCCCGGGAGACTCACCGAACAGCATGAAGAGCAGCGCGCAGACCAGCGTGGCCACGATGACCAGCAGCGTGAGGCCGACGCTCTGGTCCGCAATGGGACTGAGCGCGAATAGCTTCAGTGGTTCCTTATAGTACAGAATCGCTGTCAGTCAAAAGGAGATGCAGTCTTTGGACACAGACCCTCCAATCATCACGCAGAAGCTCGGAGTCCGGGCCAGCCCACTCCCCATTCACCCCCAGAGACGCTGAGCGTCCGTGGGCGGGACATAATCGCAGCGTTTATCCAATGACCGTCTAGTTTCGAAGCGCTGAAAAAAACCCGTTCGAAGCAGCCCCATTGAAGTCAATGGACGCTGGGCTTCTATAGGGAAATGCACTGTGACGCTGCAGGAATGTATGAGAAGGAAATCGAGTCAGCCTACCTGCTATATGTAACTGATTCTGAAGGAACTCGTCTTTGAGATGAACGTTTTCTAACGCATTTTTAGTCAATAAAATGCTAATACAATACAATACAATAGTACATATTTGACCATTAATTTTGTCACATTATAAGGGAAGCCGAGCTCCCCTTGCAGTCTTAAAGAAATCGCCGCTACGGACCCAGACAACCCAAAATCCCACAGCATCTGTACGGGTTAACTGCTGTACAAACGCATGTAACTATGACGGCCGTGGTGCAGCGGTAGGGCGGTCGACCAATGATCATAAGATTGCAGGTTCAATTCCCGCCTTGCACGGCCATGAGTCAATGCGTCCTTTGACAAGACACTGAACCCCACCTTGCCCACCTTGCGTGGGAGGTTGGCGCCTGTGTTTGGCAGTGGAGCTGCCACCAGTGTGTGAATGTGCGTGACTGGGTGAATGGGTCTGTGACTGTAAAGCAATTTGCGCCTTGTAGGTAGAAAAGCGCTATTTAAGTACACGCCATTTACCATTTCAATTAGCAGACTTCAAACCTGGTCGTTAGGATCTATCTTCTAGCTTGGTTTTCAACAATCTGTTCCTCTTAACTGATAATTAGATAAATCAGATGATTCTACATTTTGTTTGACTGAACACACCAAAGTATTTGGATAAGACAGCTGTTTGGAAAACAAGAAAGAAGGTGGATCTTGAGGGGCAGAGTTAAAGACATCATGAAATCCTGAACAACAATCACGACATGCTGCTGTCATGCTTATGTTTTTTCAACCAAACACTTTTTTTTTTATCTTCTAATGAGCTTGTACTTATAATTTAGGCAATCTCAATGAGTGAAACAAAATATTTGGAAAACAAGTACAACCCTGGCCCTCAGGGCCTGGTGTTGGCCTGAAAAGAAGCGCTGAAGGCAAAAATAAAAATGAAACTTCTGGCAGAAACTTTCTCTTTCACCAACACCACCCAACTACATGTTATTTGGGAGACTGCTTTTTCTGTCATTGATCTGTGTTATGTCAGGAGAAACGTGAAGGTGGAGCTCCTGACCTGTCAAAGTTCTGCTCCACAGTCACTACAGGACTCAGGTTGTCGTGGACAGAGAAGAGCGGGTTGCCTCCTGGCCCGTTGTAATTGCTGAGGAAAGAAGAAAGCAGAAACGGTACAGACTAGCTGGTTTCTGTCTCGTCCATGGATCCTCTCAGCTTTGAAACTGATGTTCTTCTTACCTGTAGAAATGAGCTTTGATGCGCTCCTTGATCAGCCACAGTGGATGATATGGCTGGTTGTGAAGGTTGCGCCCCACTTTGGCCAAGATCTTTGGAGTAACGTTGGTGAAGTCATCCCTGGAGTAACAGTGCCCCAACACCTCCACTGACTGGTGGCCAATTACAGGCTGAGGGATGTCTGTGCTGAGCCTTCTGTATGAGACATGGCACAATGCAGTGCTGCCACTGGTCCAGAACTCTGACAGAAGCCGCTGAAGGAGGGGGCGGCCCCAGGGTTGAAGGTAAGGGAGAGTGGGTGAGCCAAGCATCACGATGACTGGTCCATGGAGCTGGAAACACAACAGCCATTAGAATCAGAGATGAGGACATAAACAAAAGACAAGACTGCCTCAAGAAAAGCAAACAAATTTCATTTAGAAAACAGCACAATATGGCCAATGAAAGACATGAGGAACCTAAAAGCATTCAACCCTGGATCATTGAAAACCACCAAAGTGGGAAATGTCACCCCACCCACTACAATATCAACCGAGAACAAAAAAAAACAGGTAGTGGGAAAAAGTTTAATATCCTGGTCATAAAGACATGAACAAACAACCCTTGCTACCTTTGGTCTAAATGGAGATCATGAGTCATCGAGCTTTAAACCTGTTTTATTTTGTCAAACATTAGTTACCCTCCAGGGACATCTTTTGATCAACTTGACCTACAGGTATGACTCTAAAAATTATCAAAAATTTTACATCCACTGCACTGATACAGTTGGGAAAACTGTAATTAAAAGAACACAAGACAAGTTAAACACTACAAAGTCCAAAATGTATTAAAGAAATGGAATTTGGAATTGTGGTCAAATACATTACATACTACTTTCCAGTACTTGGCTGTGCTGCAGGAAGCACGGTTGGGTAAAGTCATGGACAGCTGGTAACAATTTTTCCAACAAACTTTACATTTATGACCAAATACACAAAGATTTAGATGAATATTTAAGTTTTATACACTGACACTAAGATTTAAAATGAAGAGCATGAATCTCAAATACCTGTGCTAAACCAAAGACTGAGCAGCATGGTCTGACTAGATGGGGTATACCGGTACTTAACAGTGGTTTAAGTACCAAACTGCTCTACAGTCCCATTCACACACTGATGGCAGCTCTACTGTTTAACACGGGTAACAACCTGTAACCACCAGGAGAAATGTGGACTTCCGTGTCTTACCTAAGGACACATCGACACATGAGCAGGCAAGAAGGGAATTGAGCCTGTAATTTTCTAATCAAAGGTGGATCGCTCTACGTCTGCACCACGGCTGGCATCAGGTTAAAAAAACACTTGTTTCCATATCCTAAAGTCGCACATTGACTCTTTTGGCTCATACTTGCTCCCTGGCATTGCTCTGGCATTGCTTTGCTGTGGGTCAAGGTGATCAGACCTGCTTCTGTCACTTTACTAAACATGGGTGGGGTGGTGTGGTGGGGGAGCAGAACTTGTCTGTAAGGAGGGAAAACAAAGGTGCCAGACCTCGCTTAAGGCCAGATGAGGAGAGCTGCAGCCAAAAGCTCTTGTTGTAATTACAGTTCTGAACAGAAAAAGCAGCACTGAACTCGCACCCCTCAGCCACGGCTCTCCATCATGTCACCATCGCCTGTTCATCCTTAAATATTGTCTCGCTCACATACAGGGTGCATCTCTGAAGGAGAGGATGGGTGTTGCATTGCAGGGGCATTGCAGCAAAATGGATTATTGTTTCTAAATCGGCGCTGCTGCTGGAATCATGTTACACTGGCACAAACACAGACGAGTGTGCAGAAGCAGACGCCTGCCGCTTTATCTTCTGATTTCAGGCTGAAGCACAAATGCCATTTCCTACCTGCAGGCTGCACAATTTCTCCCAACAAATGAAAGCAAACTGCAACCGAGTTAAAGCTGAGAAACTAATTCCTCCTGTGGGAAACATTACCGTGTTGGGTAAAGGTCACACAGCTCGGCCCGGGTTCGCCTGTTAAAGGTTATGTAAAGATGGGGGCTCCGTCTCTGCAGAGCTTCTCCTGTTAATGTTTCACAAATGAAGGTGAAACACGGAGCTGGAGGAAGACTCATCATCTTCATGCGGGAGCGGTCAAAGTTTTTACACTTGTTTGAAAGTTGAACTCCTCTGTTTAAAACCACGGACAGGGGGAGAGAATATAATTACCTGCCTGGGCTCTAAGCTTTCACCTCATGTCCAGGTTTAAGTGAGGTTTCTGCTCAGAGTTCTGCCCTTTTGAACCAAACAGAGGAAGGCCTTTTGCCTGTCTGATGAAAACAAACCTTTCTGGGAAGCAATAAATTAAAGCTGTCACTGCTTTTCCTCCACAGTCTCATTTCAGCTGTGAAGCTGCACCAGTTTTTTCGACCAGAAACCATCAAGGAGGCCAAATAATTAGCTGCCCCCGCTTCAACAGGATCAGAGGACGTGGAAGACTCTCCAGGAAAAGAAATGAAAAATGTTCCGCTTGACCTTTTATCCTAACAGTGCTCAGGAACCTCCTATAGCTTCTGTCTGCTTGTGGTGAGCTGAATGGGCATGGCTTCTATAGCTCACACGTCTTCGACTCCACACACATAGAACATACAACTCTACGTTTGAAAGTCAAGGAATTCAAGTCTGTATGATGATTGTAAAGCACAAATGTCTGACATACGTACACAAACTCTTAAAGTTGGAACAGGGCATTTGAAGCTCACATTTAGCCCGTGGTGTTCTGACTGGAAAATCAGGGAGGGGCTTCTTCTTCTTTTTCCCTTTCTACTGTCTATTAGTGAATGTCTGCCACCTACAGTTGGAAGATGCTTGGTGCGAGATGTTGACATGAAGCAAATCTGGTGAATCTCGCTCCAGGCGTTTTCTCTCACAGCTCTATTCTGATTTAGAAAGACTTGGGGTCATAGAATTCCAGCCGCGTAAAAAAACGCAAGTAATAACGACTCCTCCTTGGTCAATTTTCTTTTTTTTTTTTTTCTTACTTGTGTTTATTATATTGTGAATGTAGATTTAGGCCAAAACAATGCGCAGCACTGAGGAAGATATTTCTGATTAAAACTGGATTTTGTGAAAAATCTTCTACTTTTTGAAGTGAAAACATTATCCTTACATCTAACAACAGTCCAAAACAGTCTGACCAAGACTAGATTTTTTATTTGACAATATAACCTGACAAAGTTAAAGCCCAGAAATGTAAATAAATGATTCAGAATTTATTAACTTGTGCTTTTTGTATTCTTTGATGAGAAGTGCAGGACCTGTAGTTACTCTCTTTATGTTTTTCAAAGACAGACCAGCTGAGATCAACCACAGACTGAAGTCGTGCTCATCGTGAATCATGGGAGCTCATCAGGACACATGGGTCGAAATGGGAAGCAAAGCTGCGGGTTTGAGGCGGGGCAGCAAACAGCACGCAGCATCAGGTGAAACACGCAGCAAAGCCAGGAGCTCTGGAGGAAGCCGAGGATGATTCATCATTTGTGAAGGTTGCTGAGAAAATCCCTGCTTTGGCTGCCAGCAGCTTGTTCTGAGTAAGCAGGCAGGTGGAAGCCAGCAGTGAGGCGGGGATGTGACTTCTGCTGCTGCCAGCTGACAAATGGTGGAACATGGGACGCTGCAAAGGACGAGCTGCCAATTGGTCCGAAAACACATCAACGAGCGTGGAGATAAATCCTGGGACGTGTGTGAGGGCACAGCTCAGACAGCGGCTGATTCCGACATGAAACCAAAGACGCCGCAAATGCTGTGTATATTGCCAAGGTTTGAGCCCCGCCTCTCACATGTCTGGAAGCATGTCAGCCAGATGCCGCCTCTGAAACATGACGACATACAAAGAAATAAAGGACACACACCGTTTACAGCAGCAGGTTTAGAGCTGAGGGATTCATGGAGGCTGTAAAAAGTGACACGCTGATAGAAGGAGGAGATAAATCACAAACTGCAGAGAGGCCTGCACGCTCAGATTAAGCCCCCACCTTCCGTTCCTGGATTCAAAGCCAGCCAGGAAGAACATTGCAGTTCCTTAAAAGACCACTGAAGGATGATGACAAAGGAGCAATTTCCTCTAAATGCCAATGTTCAAACATCAGACTTTACACAAAGAATAACTGAATGTAAGCCCAAGTGTACAAATGGTTTCTGATGTATCATAGTTTGTTTTATTATTCGTTACAACTGTGTGTGGTTGAACTATTCATTTAGAGAACAGACTAAAATACGGTGTTCCTTCAGTATATCACCTTTAGCCATCTGTCTCTGCTATTTTAATGCTTTATTTAATATTTATTTTTAAAGCACACTGTGTTTTTTGTCTGCTTGGACATTTTGTAACTCTTTGATCTTTTCCCACTTTCCCGTTTTAAGGTCCGGTCACAATCCAACCATTGGGCACAGAAGATCCTAGACCAAAATCCAATTAAATATCATGACTGTCACATTTGACTGAAATACAACATTTTACCATCTACTAATTTATCCAGTTTAGCTTTCTAAAACATTTTTTTTATGTTTTAATGAACTAGAAACTTGCAGCGGGTCTTTTGATCAATCTTAAGGGGAAATTGTAAGATTTTTTTCTGCAAAACTTCTTTTGCTCAGGCTGCCCGGAAAAGACTCTGGAATTTACCCCTCACCGATTTGAAAACTGTGACCAGTTTTATCTTTTTAAATGAGTCTTGATTCTATCAACAGCAGCACTGCACATTTTTTAATGGGTTAATATTGTGTTTTTATCCTTTTGATGCATTCATGTGTTGCTTTTTTACTTTATTGCCTTAAAGTGCAGAGATACAGAAAATTAACACAACTGAAACAAAAAAACGCGTGGAGATTGGGCATATTCCACCAGATATACAAATCTAGAAGGTATAGTCACATAGGCACATGTTCAGGTGCAAAATGAGGAACTTAGGACGACGACAGTCGTTCAAAGACATAGCTAACATTCAAAGAGAGCAACGATTCCCATCCATCTTTTCAAAATAACATCCATTCTTAGTTGTAGTTGGGCAGTCAGATATTCCATCATGTAAACTTGGTTTAATTTTTGTATTAAAAGAGCCACAGTTATGGACCGGGACTCATCAGCAGTGAAAAGGTACGTCACTTGATAGTGAGGAGCAGCTTTTTGCAGCACTACAAGTCAATCTTTCAGCGTTTGTGTGGATGAAACTACAACAGAAGACAACAATGCCTCATTATGTCTCTTATGTACGACATGTGTCTGACAGCAGAGAGGCTGAGGCCTTTTTGTCTGGAAAGCATCTCATAAGAGGGCAGAGGTTTGTCAGCGCTGGATCAATACTTGCTGGAGAAGTCTATCCCTTCTGAACAGAGTTCCTGCTAGTGCCACAGACATTGTCTCCTCTATGGTTGGTAGTTACATAGACTGCACTGGATTACTGAAGGATGGAGCGACACACATCCATACTGTCCAACGCATTATTCACTGTCACTGCCTAGTGGCTAAAAACATCAGTCCTCAGCTTCACTAGTTAAGTCTATTAACAAAATGAAAGTCCACGCACTGAAGAAACGCCTCTTCAGACAAGTGTGTGGTAAACGTAACGTAAGAGCTCCTACTGCTGTACACCAAAAAGCGCTGGCTTTCCAAAGAGACATGTCTCTCTCTTCTTTGTAAAGTCTTTAACACAGATCTGAAGTTTCTAGGGAACAAAGACCTAGACATCAAAAGTCACCTGCTGTCATATCAGTTTACCTTTTTTGAAAAGATGAATGAGGTGACCCTCAAGCTCCAGGGAGGTGAGGTGACCCTCAAGCTCCAGGGAGGTGAGGTGACCCTCAAGCTCCAGGGAGGTGAGGTGACCCTCAAGCTCCAGGGAGGTGAGGTGACCCTCAAGCTCCAGGGAGGTGAGGTGACCCTGGTTCAGTGCAAAACCACTGTGGAGTTTCCCTGCCAAGATGTGCTTGGGCAGTCTACCCACCTCACTCATCTGGTTTAGGTTTATGTACAGTTCCTCTATTATCATCATTGACTGATGTTGAAAATCTAAAATGAATTAATGTATCAATTCTGTTTGCTTTTAGGTGTCCAGTCCATTGACTGTTGATGATCGGCTGGGTTACGCTTTGAGATGATTAAAGCTGACGAGGAGATCTACTTTAGGGATCGTCAGAATCTGCCTGGATTCTGCAGCAATATAAGAAGGAAGGTGGTTTACAAAATGATGAGGAGGCACAAGCAGACGTTTGTGGTAAAAACATGTGTTATTGGTTGGATGTGATCTCCTCATCAGACTTAAAGTTTGGGGTTTCCTTTTTTATAGTCCGAGATCATCAGAATGACAGAAAAGGCCAGAAACATTCCAATCTATTATAGTAAAACATTTTTATTTTTCTGGAAAACCTTTATGAAATGGAAAAATGCTGTTATCATCTCATGTTATTATCCTTTATTTTACCAGGAGGATCAGTTGAGAACAAACTCTCATTTCCCATTATGACCTGGCAAGAAGGCCCAGTTCATAACGATAACACTCATGTTTTAGAGACAGTATATTGGAAGGTTTTGAAGAGGGGGGGGGTCTAATGAACAGTCTCTTTCTCACTGCCTGAGAGTCGCCCCCCCCCTTTCAGAGGGACTCCCTTTCTGGCATCATGACTACTTCCTGTGGTCCTCGTCCTGTCGCCAGCATGGACGATTACATAACATCCGAAACCTGCCTGCGTCTGGGAGCCTGAAATAAAGCTCCATAAACAGACATCTGCTCCGGGTTTCATCTGAAACCAACACGTTGAAAGACAAATCTGAGGATTTTAAAACATTGTTTCCCATTTTTGCTGAATGATCTACACCAGTGTTTGCAACCTTTTTTGAGCCACCGCCCACTTTAACCTTGACAAAAATCCTGCGGCACACCATCATCCAAAAATTTTTAAAAAGGAGAACCTCATAGTCTGTATTGATCTACAGCCCCTCCACAATCTCACATGCATTTTTATGATAATTGTGGCAGAAAAAGCTGGAAATTGCAGCTGTTTTTTTCTAAAAGATGTAATAAAAGTTAAGTTAGAAGATTTAAAAACTGTTTGATGTGTGTTTGTTGTGGTTTCAAAACGTTTAACAAGGAAGACTCATTGTGCGCTGAGACACTGTCACTTTAACCCAATGCATCATGGGAGATGTAGTGCAACAGCCCCGAACGCAGACAGACTCTCTTCTCTGAGGTTCATTGTTTTGTTCACTCTTTCCACGGTCTGACACCGGATTCTGTGGAAAGCTAAAGATTAGCTTTAGCTGGTATTTTTGTTGGAACTGAGAGACTTTAAGAGCAGAATCAGACAGAAAAACAGCTGAAGCTGCGGCTAAATTGCAGTACCGTCATTCTTATCAAAGTATCCCTAATAGAATCGAATAAACACAAAGAAAAAAGTATTTTATGATCTTTCATATTCCTAACTACTCAGTGTTTTATCAGGGCCTGTTTGGATGAACACAGAGCTGATATCCTGGAGATGGTAAATGTTTTTAGATAGTCCATAGTAGTGAAAATTGGTAATTTCCCACGGCACACTAGTGTGCCGCGTCACACCGGTTGAAAAACACTGATCTACACTCACCAGCTTTATTAGGAACACCTTGCTAGAACCGGGTTAGACCCCCTTTTTCTTCAGAACTGCCCTAATCCTTTGTGGCATAGATTCAATGAGGTTCTGGAAACTCAGAGAGTTTGTTCCATATTAACGTGACAGAATCACACAGTTGCTGTAGATTTGTCGGCAGCACATCCATGATGCCATGATGCCAACTGGTGACAGTGGAGGCCGTTTGAGTCCAGTGAACTCATTGTCATGAAACCAGTCTGAGAGGATTCCAGCTTTAGGACACAACAGGTTTCCGAAAATGGGTGTTTCAATCGACCAACATAGAATTTGCAAACCTTCAGCTTCCTGAGGAAGATGAAGTTCAGGGTTTGTGACCTTTCAACCCGTCGCTCTGTTTCTTGTGATCTCCAGAAATCAGCTTTCACTGAATTTGAATCAGAGACACCCTCCTGGGAGGTGGTGCAGCCCTGAAGCCGCATATATTCTGTATAAATGCATGAGTCAGGCTGTGCGTGAGCGTCATGGTGCAGGACTTACAGGAGCTGCAGCCAAACTGATTGGCTGACACTGTGGCGGTTATTTAAAACACGGCATCTGGGCGCAACAGCGCATCCATCTCTGCCTCTTGCTTCAATTTCAATTGCTTCAAGAAAAGCTGCAAAGTGCGGTCCCGCCTTCCCCTGCAGAGGTTCAGATCTCCACAAAAACCCTTAAGGTCCAAACTCCGTCTTTAACCGTCTAATTTACAGCTGAGAAATGTGAGGAACTGAAGCGCCCATGCTCATCACTCTCAGGTTTTCCCGCTCCACATTATTACTACTTTTACTCAAACTTATTCTTCATATTTTCAACTTCTCTTCCCATCTCTCGTCTCATAATTCATCCCTGCTGCTCAACATTTCCTTACAGTTTAATGTCCCCCCTCCCTCCCTTGATCCTCCTCCCGCCGTAATAAAGTCATATCTGCGCTCTCAAAGAAGCAGGCAGCTTTTTCACGAGCAGCCTTAGATCAAGCGAGCACAGGCAGCCTGTGGAGATGCAATAAAAAACAGCTTTTTTTTAAGGTATAAACAGGGGAGGAAGAGGAGGAGTGTTTGGCATGATGAAGAAAGACAGAGATTTTATGGTGGGTGGAGAAAAGTGCCGAGGCTGCAGCTCTGCTCAACAATTTGTTTTGTGCTTCACCCTCCCTGCTGTTCTGGTCTTGCAGCCTCTGTGGGGACTGCAGGTACCTCTCTCCGGGACGAGCCCCTGGATTCTGTTTAAATGGCTGTAAATGCTGCAGAACCCCCCCCCTCAGCCGGCTTCCGTTTGCTTTCACACCAAAAAGCATCATTAGTTTATCCAGATGGAGCTCAACCTCAGCTTTCCATTAAAAACACATCCCTTGAAAATAAAAACAGAAATCATTTCCAACTTGTTGTTTTTCTTTAACTACAGCCGTAATTCTCCTCACGTTTCACCATCTCCTGCTCAAAAGGAGAAAACCTTTCCTGTCAAAGCACAAAGTTTTTGGATTTTTTTAGAAACCTTCTTGTCCTCATAGAAAGAGATTTAATAAAACTGCAGTTTTGTCTCCTTAAAGCCTGCCTCTGATAAAAACGCTGTTTTTGGTGTTTTTAACATGTTCTTATAGCATTTCTCTAAAGAGAAAATTAAGCTTAAAATTGCATTTCTGAGTATTTCTTTATTTAAATTGTTGTTGAATGTAGAAAACACACTGGGAGGGCCAAAGGTTTCCTGCTCCACTCTGGAACGGGGAGGGGTAGGGGGGTCGGGGTTGCTACACAACTCAAAGGTGAAGTTCTTATGAACTCCTGCCGCTTTGCAGGAACTAAGCCCTAAATAAAAACAAAGGTTTTAAATATTGGCTAAAAACATCACAACTTAAATCATGAGACCAGTGAGAACACTTCTACAACACATCAAAAGATGTCCACTAGTGGATGCATCAGAAAGGAGCGGAGCAGGAGCTTGTGGCCCATTTCAGTTGCTGTATCACAGCTGAGATCTTTTTCAAATGACTTTTTTTTTTTTTAATCTGCTCCTGATTCACAACAATTTCAATCAAGAAAAAGAAAAAAAAATGCAATTTTAAGCTTAGGTTCTTTGATATGAGTCCATCATAGAAAAAATGGTACAAGAACGTATAAAAAAAAAAAAGATTTTCAATGACAAATTTTCTTTAACTTTTTTTGATTAAATAAGTTTATCTGAAGTGAACTTAAACTCAGAAACCTTTAACTTCTGGATCAATCAGGTGCCAATCAAACTGGTGTCGTCATTAATGTGCTAACTAACTAAAAGATTATTGAGTCTGTTTCTGTTATACCTATAGGTTTTAGTGGCGTGAACCCTGAAATACATGCACTGTTTTTTAGCACAGAGGTTCAGCTCTGAAGAATATCTTGCAGCACTGTCAGAACAAAAACAAAGTAAGTGTGAGAAAAACTGAATGGGCATTTTCGGACATTAATAAAAGATTCCTCAGAATCTGACAAAATAACATCTAACCTGCTGCCACTTTGGTTTTCCTTTGAAGTTTGGAAACTTTGGAGCCCAAAAGTAGTCATTTATTTAGAAGAATGGATCAGTGGTGCATCAAATGGGAATGATGACTAAGGTGCAGCAAGAACACTATTTTGACCAAACATCAGCGTTCATTGGTGAAGGCTTCATCTGAAAAGACCCCGACTTTGCATGAAACCTGTCTCCCATCAGCAGCAACATGACCCGTACACTAGTGAATTTATTACATTTTAAAGTAATAGCCACTTTCTTCCTCATCATTATTTCATAAAGGCTCAGTTGGCTCAGCAGGAACCTTTGTCACTGTGTAAAGTGACTCCAGGATCCTTCTGCAGCAGCACTGCTGTATGAATATGAGGGGGTGGGGGGGCAGGCGGCATATCGATCGGCCGGGACCGCCGTCCTGAGGGACAGCGCGGGCCGATCTGAATCAATCATCCACTGCAGCAGCGTCTCCCAGCACATTTTTCCCCCCTGATCTGTCACATTCAGCGAGCCGGCAAATATGTGGAGCTGGCAAAACAGGAAGTAAACTTGTGTTGTTGTTGTTGTGCCACCTCTTTTTCGCTGCCAAGATCACAACTGAGATCACAGTGTGTTAGTTTTTTTAAGTCAGTACGTCCTGACTCTGTTAAAAAAAAAAAAAAAAAAAAAGAGTCAAAGCAGTGAAGTGATTCAACGACAGTTTGGATCGCTGTCCAAAGCCACACCCACAATGTATTTATTTTTCCTGGGGAAAAAAAGGCATCAATGCAGTGATGTCAGACTTTAACCAACCATAGCATCTTGGAGAACGCCGGTGCTCTATCCCTTGTGCTATCTTATGGGGTCCAGATGACCCCCACCCCCCCACTCATTGACGTGTTCTCCCTAGCATGACAAAGGTGGATAAAGGTGGAGAGGATTTCATATAATCCATGGACACCAGTGAAGATCACAAATCATTGAAGAAAAAAGGTTCAGTGCACTGTCTAGTGGGTCTAGATCCGTGTTTTTAAACCAGTGTGCCGCGGCACACTAGTGTGCCGTGGGAGATGGTCAAGTGTGCCGTGGGAAATTGCCCTCAACTGAAACATTTATGATCTCCAGGATTTCACCTCTTTGTTCATCCAAACAAGCCCTAAAAAAACACTAAGAAATAAGGAATTGACAGATCATAAAATACTTTTTTCTTTGTGTTTATTTGATTCTATTAAATAGCTTTCCACAGAATCCGGTGTCAGACAGTGGAACAAGTGATCAAAACAATAAAGCTCAGAGACGCTGGTCGTTCTGCATTCGGTGGATTATTGAACTACATCTCCCATGATGCATTGGGTTAAAAGTAACCCAACTCGTCTCTCCTCTTAACGTCTTGAAACCACAACGAACACAAATCAAACAGTTTTTAAATCTTTTAACTTAACTTTTATTACATCTTTTAGAGAAAAAAACAGCTGCAGCTTCCAGCGTTTTCTGCCACAATTATAAAAAAAAGAATGTGAGATTGTGGAGGACTGAGTTTCTCCCGTTTTTTTTTGTTTTTTATTTTTTTGAATGCTGGTGTGCCGCGAGATTTTTGTCAAGGTTTAAGTGTGCCGTGGCTCAAAAAAGGTTGAAAAACACTGGTCTAGATGACCCAACTCCCAGTGTTAACGTGCCTAGGGTAGTACAAGGGTTATAAGGGTGCTGGAGCCTATCCCAGCTACTGTTTGGTGAACGTTTTGTGAACGTTTCCACAGACTTGCCCCACCCACACTGTTCTGATCAAATGAAATGAATTTAGACCATCACAGCTGTATGCTGGTTGAAAGATGAAAAACATCCTTTGATGCTTGTTGCATTAAAATTATACCAGCAACCTTTTTATTAACCTTTGATGACACATCTGTGGGTGTGATCCTATAAAACAAGTCAGACTCAGGTGAAGCAGTCTTTTTCCATTAAGTAGCACCGCCCACAAAGGACTAATAGCTGTAGTGTGTGGTCACCTGTACTACAGTGACCACAAAGTGAATGAACACAAGATTGTACATTTGAAAAAAATTGAACATTTGAAACCAGTTTTAAACCTAAAAGTACACATAGCAAACTTCAAATGTTGAAGAAATTCTAAAAAAAAAAAAAAAAAAAGGGGAATAAATAAAACACAAACCTTAAATTTTTATTAAATTAAAAAAAATGAACATGGGGTGGGCCTTTGAGCCTGTTGGTTGCTGGTGACGTGGTTGACACTGGTGACTGGTCCTTTGTTTAAGAACGTAAATTACATCACCATCACCCATGTCATCATCAAGTCCAGGTAGCCAATGGGCTAAAAGACCCACCCCTCCCCTCATATAAAATTAGGGTCAACACCAAAAACCAAAAGTCTGATTTGAAATTGTAGGACTGAAAGCAAAGAGGGAGACCCATGAAAAAATACAAGCTAAAAATACTGAACTATACTGAAATAATGAACTTCACAGCTGGCCTGATGTGTGCTCCACATTTAGTGGATGATCAGGAGGTAAACATCCTGAATGAGACTGTGATAAAAGGGCGGCTGCCTCCCTAATATCCTCCTGCACCGGGTTGATACCAAACTGCAGACGTCCTCCTGCAGTCCCTGCTGAACAGGCTGGAGGACCACGTGTTCAGCTGCAGCCACATGTTTGAAACTCTGATCTGAAAATACTTTGCCTTCGACTGCCGCCTCAACCACATTCCCCTCGCAGGCTTCCCTGCAGGTGGTGGGCCCCCCAGTGGAAAGCCCATTACTTTGCTTCAGGCTGGACCCAACTGGAAAGGCATCCACCACAGATACCCACCCCAGACTTAACTCCAGGGTAGGGGCGCGGTGACGCCAAATCAAGCGACGTAACTGGACCTTGATCTTGTCGGCTCATTTAGGATTCTGAACCGCTCCTTGTTGGACTGTGTCTCAGAACTGGACCGAGTGAGAGTAACGTCACCCACATGAAAAGGTTTTACTTCCGACTCCAACAGAATGAAGTCAATTCAGTCGCCATTTTTTCACAACACGGACTCCACCATGTTAAAGCAAGACAACGTCAGTAAGCAATGATTTGTTCAAATCCGTCTGAGTCAGGCATGTTCAAAGTCCAGCCCTTGGGCCAAATGCAGCCTGTGTTCAAACTTCCAACGGCCCGCAGGCTCCTTACATGACATCAATAACATTCAGCCCCCGACATTCTCTAAAAACTATATGTAATGTTTCTTAATTGATGTTGGCTAACTTCCGATTTACAGAGGAGACGTGTCATCTGCAACGAGCAAACTGGGAATGAACTGTGTGTAAAAACAAAAAGATGAATTGACAGTCATTTTGGTAGAAGCTTATATAGATGTATTTGTTTTCAATGTGTTGAAATTAAAAGTATGCCATTGCTAAAAAAAAAACTTTATTAAATACTTAATTTATATTAAACATTATTAAAATAATGTAGTTAGTTCTAATGGTTTGTCCTTAAACATTTTTACCTCACCAAATCTGGCCCTCTTTGTGAAAAAATGTGGACATCCCTGTTCTGAGTCAACGTGTCCATGGCAACCGCTTCGCCAATCAGGAGTTCGCTTGTTGGAAGTTCACACCCCTTCCACTTGTAAGCAGGTTTGGGAGAATCTGTCAATCAAACCTTTCAAACATGTAATTTTATTGAGGCATGTGATTTGTCAGTTTATAAATTAAACTACAGAAAAAATATAATGGAAAATTAGAATCATCAAGAAGATGTTGAAAAAGATAACAGAGTAAGAAGGGTTATTCTGACCAGTAGAATGACTGAGTATTTCACTACAGAAGTCTATAAAGTTCTGGGTTCTCAGCTGGTACTTCCTGTTTGGAATGCCAGGGGGAGGGGTCACTCAGTCCAGTTACCATGCACAGTCAATGCTCATTACCTAACCTCTGTCTGTCATGGAAGACCCCTTCAGACTCAGAGACTCAGTTTAGCTTCTAGTATCACTCAAACCCCTCCACCAAAACTAGCCTCCACATTTAGGTGGGGACACAGGTAGGGGCATTTTACTATTTAATAAAGCTTATTTTTTCTTTTACATACAACTCAACATAAACAAAACAAAAACAAAAAATTGATGTTTTTAAGACGATCTTCACATTTTTTCCCATTCTCCTATCAGCTATTAAGTCCATTCTACGTTGATCACATATTCCTACCAATTTGAAATGTTTCTTACTGTAACATATTTCGCCATCTCCATCAGCCACTGAAGGAAAACAAGAAGCTGATCTTGTGTACTAAACAATTGATTTTCCCTTCACTCTCTGGGACGGGGGGCTGTCAGTTTGGAGTCAGATGATCTATGATTGCGTTCACTTTTCAGTGCAAATGAAGGCAGTTGGACTCGACCACCTGCACGCTCCCCGCTCTGTTTGTGCACGTGATGGAGGAAGTGTGTGGGTGTGAATCCTGGCTGCAGCAGAGGCATATGTTCAAATGTTGGACCGCAGGATAGAAATGCAAATGTGCAGCAAAACACGGGAGAAGAGGCTGCATTTTTCCTGCCCAGTCCTTCAGTGTTTATGGTTTGAGAGGAGTCCACCACTCGACTCACAGCCAGAAAATCCAACCATGAAAATGACATTTTTGACACAAATGTGCAAATCAGTCATTATATAGATGATACTCTTTTAAGTGTGTGTGTTTATTCTTTCTGTGTGGAGTTTGTACGCTCTCCTTGTGAGTGTGCAGGTCGCATTCAGGAACTCCTCATTGGTGACTCAAAATTGTGATTGTGAGTGTGTGTAGCTGCTTTTCTCTGTATGGACCTGCAACAGATTGTTAATCCATCCAGGGTGTTCCTTGACTTCACCCAACAGCTAGTAATCCCAATCTCCAGGATAGGCCCCAGCAGGCCTAAAATGGATTAAACATGTTTAGAAACATGGATTGAGGGATGGATAGATGTGTATAAGTATAATATATTAAGTTTAGACTCGTGCGACCACCTTGAGGGGTGTCATGGACTGCATGGACTGTACCATTGTTCTGCGTGTGGTTAGTGTATCATGAGTATATGTAAGGCTAATGTAAATTACACGCACTTATGACGTACGACTGATGCCGTCATACGGTGTCCCTAATGCAGCACTCCAGTTGTTAGCAAGGTGCGCACACTGGCTCCTTACTTACTGCACACAATGCTGCATGCACAGGGTGTGCATGGGATGGATGTCTGTAGGATTCCCACACAAACTACACCCTGTTTACTTCCCTGATTTCTAACAGTCAGGTTGAATGCAATGAGTGTGCAAGGAACATGCACTTTTTCATGTGACCAGCAATAATGATCTCCTTGAGCAATGGGCATGGTTGAGGGAGGGTTGAAAAAATGAAAGATCTGCATTACACGCCTGCGTCTCACCTACTTCTCCATTACTTACCCTTGTGTGTTATTTGAGTGATCTCTACCACCTGTTCCTCGAAGCATGCCCGTAGAAACAATGTGCGTGAACATTTGCTCTCTACAGGCTCACAGAGAGGTATTTCCACCCATAAGGGCAGTTGTGACTAAGGATCGAGTTAGGTACTGTTGGGTCCATTAAGAAGCTCTGAAGGACATTTTTCAGATTGTGCAGGCAGGAAAGGATCATTTCTGACAGAGATTCTGACTCATGCTCATTAATGTTATAGCTTCGGACCCCAAACTGTAAAATAATTCTGCAATGAAAACCCAACCCCCAATTTAAACATGCAGAAAACGAGAACATCTCGACTGCAACCTTTAGGTAAAACTTTTCAAACAAGATTTGGTGAAAGAGGAAGTGCTGAGGTAGCAGATGCTACAGTCAAATCAAATGCCTGTTTTTACATTATTTCATTTCTGTCAGCCTTAAAAAAAGGAAACATCCAAGACTGAGCTCCAGGTGAAAAAAACAGCAGCAACCCAGGTTTTATTTAAAAAAAAAGGATAAGACTCCTCTTATAAGGGTTCTGCCTGGATCCCGAGGAGAAAAGATGGCAGAGGGAGCACTCACATCTTCATCAGAGAGAAGGTCTGATCCTGATCAAGTTTCTGCAGTAGTAACCTAACTGCTGGACTCTGAAGTTTTATTCTTTTCACAGGTATTTTGTGAAACATGTAAAAAAGTTTTGTATCGCCATTTTTGTGACACGAACGCTGCCATGTCAGAGCCAGACAACGTCAGTGAGCGGTGGCTGGTTCAAATCTGTCCAAGTCATTGTTTCGCTGACAGCCACAATCACCAATCAGGAGTGAGCTTGTTAGAGGTCCACACGCCTACCACTTGTAATTGGGCTACGCAAAAACTGTCAATGAATCACTTTGTGAGACCACCTACTAGTATTCAGACTTCCATCTACGCAACATCCAACGTCTACGGCCCTCCCTCACTCCTCAGTCCACTGCTGTACTGGTACATAGTCTTGTTACTTCCCGGCTGGACTATTGTAACTCTCTTCTATTTGCTCTCCCACAAAAAACCCTCCATAAACTTCAAATGGTTCAGAATTCAGCTGCTCGTATCATCACACGCACTCCCTCCATCAACCATATCACACCTATCCTTCAACAGCTTCACTGGCTCCTCATCCCATACCGCATTCAATACAAAATCTTGCTCTACACGTTCAAAGCCTTTCACAACCTTACACCTCCATATCTCTCTGACCTCCTTCATATCTCTATACCTGCTTGCTTCCTCCGCTCCTCTTCTTCTATCCAGTTTTCTGTCCCTTCTGCCCGTCTTGTCACCATGGGGAGCTGGGCATTCAGTTGCTCTGCTCCCCGGCTTTGGAACTCACTCCCCCCTGACCTCCGCAACACTGACACACTCCCACATTTCAAATCAAAGTTAAAAACTCATCTTTTCCAACTGGCCTATTCACATTAACATTAACCTTTTCGTGTTTTTATATATTTTTTATTTAATTGTGTATTTATTTAAATTGTTGTTGTTATTTTAACTGTTTATTGTATTTTATACTGTATACATGCTGTGCAGCGACCTTGAGTGCTCAGAAAGGCGCCTTTTAAATAAAATGTATTATTATTATTATTATTATCTGATTTGTCAGTTTATAACTTGAATACCTTGAACTACAGCAAAAAAATTTAATGATCAAGAACATGTTAACAAAGGGTATCAGGTTATCCTGACCAATAGAACCCCTGAGTAACAGCTGTTTATTTCTCTATAGTAGTCTATAGGAATTTAGGTTCTTGAAACCAGCAGGTACGTCCTGTTTGGAATGCCAGGGGGGCGGAGTCACTCAGTCCAGTTCTCTTACACAGTCAATGCTTCAAACGCATGTAAAAAAAGACATTGCACAGCTTTCAAGCTATTGGGAGCAAACTCAAATTCCAACCTCAAACACAAACCAACTACTGATCAACCAATCAGCACCTTTCTGCAGTTGCTTCAGCCAATCAGAGTGCTGGATGCCACACCAACTCATTCAAATGAGCCAGTTGGTCCAAAAAATGCCATTACCTTAAAGACCCACTCTGATGAATTTCTGATTTGTTGTAAAAACGTTTCCAGTGGTCTTTTTAAAAAATGGTAAACAATATCCAGCCGTATGGTTTAGATGCAAATTCCAGCTCAGATGGGGAAAACAAAGGCGTTCATGGATCTACTTGCCTATACGTGGAAGCATCGAAATGGAACTTGTGCCCCACTCTGCATATTCTCCATGTGACAACTACAATCTTCAAACAGCATTTCTTCATCTTGTTCTGATTCAAAACAATTTGAATAAAGAAATACTCAGAAAAATAATTTTAATCTTATTTTTTTAAAACATTTCCTCCATCATCAGACAAAGAACATATAATAACCCCACAAAACACCATCTAGTTCTGTGCAAAATTCCTCCCTTCTGACACCAGCCTCTAGTGGTCTTCGGAGGAACAGCAACGCGTGGTACTGCCTCGTTTGTATTAATTAATGTATTTATCATGCTATTCTTAAGTCTTTCAGAGTAAACTATATTCATATATATGATCATATTTTACCTTTGGCATACAAAACCTTTTCAAAGAAATATTCGTTATTTTTTTACAACCCTTTTTCTACCCGTAATAAAGACGAATGAATCTCTGAGGCTCCGCCTTTCACTCCCTGTGGGTGCCGACCATTTCATGATGTCAACCTAGAGTCGGCCTCGGCAGCGTGTCTGGGTCTCAACCATGAAAGCAAACAACAACCAAACTTTTGCAAATATGGATGTGCATATTCTGAATATAAAAAGCTGATCACTGCTAGCTCCGTGGAGACAGCGGGTGTGTGTGTTAACCTGGTGGCAGCACAGACTCTTCCTGGACGGGGCTGTTCTCACTTTGTGGCATCACAATGTGAGAACCCACGTGTTTTTGTGGATTGGGAGGGGCTCAGAGAGCAGGTTTTTTGAGGAATACTCTGGATCAAAATACCGCTTTGGGGTTATTTTTTCCAAAGGAATGAACTTTATGATACACTTGGAAGCTCAAAAAAGTAGATTTTGCATAGTATAGGCCCTTTAAATATGGCTTGGTAATGTCCACACTAAATAAAGTGACATGAAGTTATTTTTTTTTCCCATTAATTGTAATAATTACAAAAAATAAGTATTAAAATAAGGTTAAAAGTTTCTAGGTACATTAATTATATTGTATCTGTAAGTATTTGTACTGCAGCATAAAATACTGAATAAAAGTTACAACTTTTTTAAATAGGTTCACAAAAAGCAAGCACTTCATGAATCTAAACCAAAGTTTTATTTTCTGTCAGGAGTCGGCCAGTGCATCGCCGTGACGACGGTCTGCTGCTGAAGCTGCGTTTTTGCTTCTTTCTCTGTTTTCCTGCAGCTGAATAAAGCAAGAAAAAAACTTGCTGTACTGCTAAGGTTTGACATTTCAAGCTAGCATGAAGATGCTTTTGTGTGAGCTTTGTACTTCCACAGCTATGTCAAAGGACTGCCTCCATGCAGAGTATGGAGGCTGAAAATCTCTGAAATGTTTGTGTCTGCTGCACAAACTATGCCCATGGTTCTTGCAACTGGTCTCTGATGTAGAGATAAGCAACAGTGTTTGATGAAAACTCGATGTATCTTAAATTTATGTTTCAGCCAGACTGCAGCATGTATTCAAGGAGCGTGAGCGGCTCTGCAGATCACCAGCTGCCCTGGAATCCTCTGTAATCTTGTGTCTGGTCCTTACGGAGCCCTAACAAAACCTGATTAGAGGCTGAGTGTTATTGAAAACCGAGGGTCTCTGCAGAGACAGTGGGTCTAAGAGACCCGCTCTGCAGATCGCAAAGAGTAAGGAGGGTAGAGCAAGACGCCAGCTAAGTGCAGTTATGGAAGATTAGAAGCAACACGAGTTCGTGTGAATCCCATGCAAGACTGCTTTCAGGCTGACGGAGGCGAGAGCGAGGGTTCAGAGCGCCTCTGATGTTACGTAACAGCCCTGTGCGTATCTTTGTGTGCATGTTTGTACGTGCATGTGTGTGTGTGTCCATCTGTTCTTTCTAGACCTGCTGAGCCCATTATTATGCACACACATATGCAAACACACCCACATATACACACATACATGCAGACACTCGTGGATACACACAAAAAAACACACACACACCCATAAAGCCTGCGACTCCCCCTCATAGAAACTGAACATGATGTCATTCAAGGTGGATGTTAGGGCGGAGGTGGGGGTGGAGGGTTATTTTTCATACCTGCCTTCACTTAGTATTCTAGAACAGTCTTTCCTGATGCTACATAATAATTAACAAAATGTCATATTTCTGTGTTTTTATCAACAATTGAGCAAAGCATGTCAGCCTGCCTCACTTTCTTATTGCCTTTAAAGGAGATGAACTGTTTTCTCCTGTTTAGTCTGAAACAGAAATGAGTTTTAAAGTCCCATTCTGATCATCATTTGATATATTCTAAGTGTTCCTAGTGGTCTGACAACAAAACAAAACATTGTTTTGTTTTCTAGGACATGCAGTAGTTTCTGCAGAGCGGCAGGAGTTCATTAGAAATTCACCTCTGAGTTGGGAATGGGAGCAACCCCGCCGCCTCTTCCTCTCCCCTTTGCTCTCTATTCTCCTGCTATCTCACAGTCCCTCACATCCCAACCTGACATTACCGATGCAACTAAAATGTTGATCAATATTGAAGTTTTCCAGCTTTGATCCAGACTCCAGCTCAGACCAGGAAAACAAAGACGTACATGGATCTGTTTGCCTATAAGAGGATGCATCAGAATGGAGCAGAGCAGGACGCACGTAGCCCACCCATCATTTTCTGTGTCACAAGTAAGATCTTTTTCAAACTGCATTTTTTATGTCTGTTCCTTCACAACAATTTGAATAAAGAAATACTCAGAAATGCAATTTTAAGCTTAATTTTCTTTATATTTATTCTTCATTCATCTGAAAAATGCCACAACACCTCAAATGAGCACCATTTTCCCCGTTTTCCTTAGTGGGAACTTAAAGCAGCTGAACCATTTTCACCCGTCTGGTCTCCAGCAGAAATGAGTGAGTCTTATGAATCTCTTCTCAAAGAAGAGGGATCAGTTCCTCAACTAATTTATGGTTTAGATCATAAAGACAAAGATTTCGCACTCCTTCAGCTGATTTCTCAGTCCGCTTTGGACACAGAACCAGAGACATGAGTGGAATCTGCAGCATCTCTTTCCAGACAAGTTCAGGCTTCGGTTGAAGGATTGAAGCATGCAGCTGCTGCCCCTCAGGACTGACGTTTGGTTTTTTAACGGCTTGAACTTGCTGAGAGTCTGTGTGAAAAACTGGACTTAAAAAAGTCTGTGTGCAAGATAATGTTGTGTGTTTCCATCACAGAGCACTTTTGTCTGGTTTGACTTTGTGTGTTTGGTGAAAAAGTGGCGCGATGAAGATGAAAAGCAGACCTTGCAGGAGAACCACCAGCGCAGATCGATCAGATGGACTGGATTACCGACTCTGATGAGTAACCTTTGCTTCTTCCGTGAAAGCGCAGGAAGTGGATTAAACACGAGTGTGCAGCATCATCAGTTCAGCCGTGATGTGCTGCCTGTAGACATCTTCATCTCCATGAACCTGAGGAGTCGCCCTCAGAACCCCCCCCCCAGCTCCAGCAGGCTTTTCTGGACTCTGTCCAGGCCCTCAGCTCTCTGTGAAAAATCGGCCTCATCTCCAGCACATTTACATTTCTCTGCCAATTAAAGGCGAGGTCAGGTTTGTGCACGGCGGCCCGCTGCAGCTCCGCCCGAGTGTGACATTCTGCACGCGAACATGTGGCAGGAAAAGCCGCATGGCGTGCAGGTCAGGGCCATCAAATATTGACCCAGAAAAACCGCCTGCGACATTCAGAGACGTTTCCTTGGATCGCCAGCAGCTTATGTTTTATTCAGAGCTCTGTGCAAATGTCACAGAGACACGGCGGTGTTTTGCTCCAGTGGTGTTGGTGCGACCGCTTTAGGCTGCTGCTTTCACGGACAAACCCCCGTTTCCTCACATGCAGCAACCCAATCGATCTGCAGAGCAGGCGGCTGGATGGAGAACGGACGAGCGATGGATCGCAGCGATCAGCTTTGGGGCAAAAGGGCCAATTTTTCACAGGTGTGTGAATGTGGGAGGAAGCAATCGATAGGAGGGGGAGCGGCGTCCTTGATCGGCCAGGCAGACAGAAGACGAAGAGGAAAACTCAATCTGCCTCTCACAGCAGAATCGAAGGGAAAATCAGCCGAGCAACAGATCAAACGAGCTCATCAGTTCCTCCAACTCTGAGAAGCCCTACGACGAGCAGGAGACCCAATCAAACAACAAAGGTCCTAAACCCGCTCCAGTTCCTGCTCCACACAGGTGGAAGGATAGGAGCTTTTTCTCTGATTACAAGAAGTTCCTCCAGCATTAAGACTTAACTCCAGAAGAAACTTTAAATTATTCTGCTCTCCTTTACAATGATGATCTGAGTCAGAGCAAACAGAAGCAAGAAACCCCATCATTCATGACAAACATACCATACGTGTACATTCAACAATCAAACCTTCACAAAACTCAAAAAGAACTTTTGAAGTCATGTCAAGAAAGCCGTTATTGTACTTTTACAGCGCTTAGCTGCCTGCTATGAAGGTTCAAAGCACTTTACAGTCCCACTCACCTACGCTTACACAAACGCTCATGCACTGATGCCCACCTATAGCCACCAGGAGCAACATGGGCTTTAGTGTCATGCCCAAAGACACTTTATCTAATTGGTGGGCAAGCCGGGAACCGAAGCTGCAATCTTCTGATAAGAGGTTGACTGCACCACAGTCGCCCCACACAATGTAATGTCAATGACTAGCAGCAGATACCTGACCAAAGCTTTGGAAGCCAGGAGAGAAAAACAGTTATCGCAACAAAGTGTGAAAGCTACTCTGAATAGAAAACTATTTGCAGGGGTCTGGTGGTGTTCTGATACTAAAATGATATTGTAAATAAACATGAACCAAGTCGTTTGCTTACGAGAGTTTAAATGACAAGAATGGGCTGCAGTGTTGTAGCGAGAAACAGAAGCAGAATTTGAAAATGCTCAACTGTCCATAAATAGAATGACTGTCAATCTGACCAGAGGCCAGTTTTAGATGTGAGAAGTTATTAAAGCAAATTGGGGAAAAAAAGCTTACATGATTTCCCCTACAAGTAAACCTCTGATGTGTTTAAATGAAAGTGAGAAACCTAAAAAACAAGGGACAAAGGACATTTTTTGGGGGGGTTTCGTGCTGAAGATGAGACTTTCCGTTTACTAAAGCTCAGAACCAGGTGTAGATCTAAACAGATCTGAACAAAACTCAAGCTGGTTTGTCATGAAAATAAAACAGTGTGGATAGGAACGAGTTATGTAGACAAAAATATCATCAGCAGACCGACAAATACAGAAAACTTCCTGTAGTGTATTTCTAGATTGTTTATAAAGTCCTAGACATTGTTGGAACCTTGTGTGGAACCGTGGAGGACAGTAGGAAAGGATACAGACTGGACCCACAGTCTGACTGCCAGAACAGAGTTTAGACCACACTTCAGTCACACTTTCCTGATCTTAGTCACACTTGAAAAAAATGTTCCTAAAGCAAATGTTAAACAAATGTAAAAGTAAATATCAGACTGAGATTTAAACATTGATTTTTCGTAGGCAGTAGTTAGCATACACTAAACATATCAATCCTTAGAAGTAAGAATTGTGAGGTATGTGTCGAGATGTATTGTTAACAATGCCATCATAACATTCTCTGTAGTATTTCCCTCTCTCAGCACAAGTTCTCAAATGAGGGGTGCGGTACAGAGCCACACCTCAGCAGGCAGGGTCAACGGTTTGTGCCCGCGCACGAAACTGGAGAGATGTACTTCAGGGTTACACGTAGTCTGGCACAGAACAAACGGCACCTTACATCATCCCACTTCCACCAGCAGGTCTGTTGCACTGATAATGTTTTCCTGAAATGCTGTATCAAGGTTCATAATCTTTAGTGATTGAACAAAATCAAAAACATTTAGACATTGATATACCAGATTGAGCCAATAGGCAACTAAACATCAGCTGAAAGCACAGACTACTTCGCATATATGACTGCACATCTGCAGGGTCAAAGGTTGAGGACTCATCAGGCAGCAAACATGGCGACCACTAAGCCAAAGCTTAGCCATAAAATAATGTTCAAAAATACAAATACCTTTCATCCCGACCAAGGAAGACACCTACTAGAATTAGTGTTGACTGAGACTACAATCTGGGATGGAGTAGTATTCTACTATAAATACTACCAGAATTCACTCAGACTGTTACAAAAGTATCAAAATACTTACTACTTACTAATACTAGAGTCATTGTAACTCGATTGACTATAAATGTAAATATTGCTTGCTGACAATGTCACTGATCAGTTTTTTCAATAAAATGGTAAATGGCGTATACTTATATAGCACTTTACTACCTTCCTTGAAGGACCATAGTGCTTTTCAGTCACAGTCCCATTCACACACACATCTGCCTGTTACGGGGAGAGGATGAGGGAGTACCCAGAAGCAGAGAAGGAGAGGAGAGGAGGCAGGAGGTTGCAGGGGAACGGGGCTTTAATAACAAAACTACAAAAACCAAAAACCGCTGCTTAAGCAGGCTAGAATACTCGAAACACACTAAGCTCGAAACCGGGGAACAATACAATATGGACCAGCACAGGAGGAAGGGAAAGACAGGACTTAAATACATACAAGGCAACAAGACACAGGTGGAAACCCTCAGGACTGATGGGGCAAGGTAAAACTCAAAACAACAACAAAACAGGAAATACTACAAAATAAAACAGGAAGTTAACTCAAAACATCACAGAACAAAAAACAACTTGAACACAAAAGCCGAAAAACCTAAAAGCATGACACTGCCCTTAGACCCTCCGCGAAGGAGGGTCTAAGGGCACTTTTTAGGGCACTTTTTAGTAAAAGGTTTTAGTATTATACTATTGAATTCTATTCCTTGTATGATCCTTTTTGATTGTATGTTTACCTTACAATTACCGGTACGAAGCCCATTGAGACGACTGTTGTTAATTTGGGCTATATAAATAAAATTGTATTGAATTAATACACTGATGACAACTCCACTGGTGGCAACCTTTAACCACCATATAATCTTGCGCTTGCTTTTACATGTAGGCACGCAAAGCGGGAACCGAACCTGCAATCTTTTGATCAGTGGTCGACCGCTCTATCTCTGCACAACGGCCACCCAGCCTAGTACAAATTCACTGTTTTTGTGTTTTTTATTGCAAATATTCGCAAAGATGTTCATCTATTCTAAATGGACACTGCAATCCTTTCCTATCCCTTCTACAAGAAGGTGGGGTCATCTGTAGCTTTGAAAAACAAAGCAATGGCCCCAAAACAAGCTTTTGGCTACTGCAATAGGTCCATCTTTGCGTTTACAGGGCCTTTACCTTTGACCTCTCCCAGAATTCAATGCGCACTGCTGTGTTTGTGAACTCATCTATTGATAAATTACTGCATACACCTAAACTACTGCAGACATAAAGGAGATTAAATCTCCTGCAGCCTTAAGCTAAAGCAGCAAACAAGTTTAGCTGTCCTGTCAGTGTGAATGTTTTCAGCCTCCTGCTCTACATTCCAGTCGAGGAACAATCTCATAAAGGGAAACTACAAGGAGCTGCTCACTTTGCTACACTCTGCAGTCTAATTTCCTAACTAAAGCATAAATGTGCAAACTCATTGGCGAGACGTGTGGGTGGCTACACTAAGATGTCAGCCTCAATAACGGCTTTGATGGCTCCATTTGTTACCTTTTCCTGCATCGTAACACACAAATTGAGAACTGCACACAAACCCACACCGCTGCTGACCTTTACACTCAGACACAGCCAGATATAAACAATCAGGATGTGCATCTGACCTTTTAGACATCCACTGCAGAGGAGCATACTGTCCAGACACACATGCACACAAATGCACAGAAATACTTCTAAAAGACTCTGCAGAGGACCGAGCGTGGCCACAATGATGTCACAACACAAGGAATTTCTTTTAATGGTAATGCTTGAAAAGACAGAAACAACCATATTTGGACATGTGGGAGGAGCTATTTCATCCCAGCTTGATAAAACCAAAGGCAGAACTATGAATGAAATGAGTAAACAGGACCCCAATAAGAGTCCTTCCAGCCCTAAGATCAAGTATCAAACACTAATCCAAAAAGAAAAACAGCATGAAATGTTGTTTACAATATTCTTTTATCCTATTTAAGTTTTCCTCAAGAAGTACACTAGACACACCTCATTTAGTGTTTTCCACATCATGTTCTCATGTACAGTATATGCAACTTATGGAGCCAAAGTCAAAAAATTCTCTGAAAGAAAAATATTTTCAATGTAGCATCAATGTCACCATTCTGTAGGTATAAAAAGCTGATTTAGTCAGTAAGTCATTTCGGGTTCATCTTTCAAACAGCCATGAACACTCAACGACTGAGCAGCACCGCCTGTCCACAGCACCTTCAGGTTGGTAGGAGACAGTCAGGTGTTGCAGGTGAACTTGGTGAGTCTCAAAGTGTCTTCAGCAGATTTTCACTCTGAACTACTGTCAGAGTTTGTGACAGACAGGAGTGGCGCCCAGTCAGTGACAGACCACAACCATGACCACAACCTAAGGACCTCAGACATGGTTTTGTAAATGCCATACAGCTGCAGGCCCGTTTACCAGATGTGAGGGGTACTAGGGTTTCCAGACTAACCAACTCCACCACTTGACCGGAATGATAGACGACTGTTGCAGGTGACTCCACTGATACCAAGACACCACCGTGAACGTTTGCACAAAACCATGTGACCTGGACAATGACCTAGACCTCAGAGACATCACAGACACACTATCATCCCCCAACTTTCTGTTCACAGATAACACCCCACCACATGGTGCTAGAATTGTCACTAGGGTTGGGCGATGTCCCCTAAATTGGCCGTTGACGATGTTTGCTGTCAACCATCGGGATGGACGATGACATCGTCGGGGGGGTGTATTTCTTTTACATTTTTCGTTCTTATATAACTCCTATTCGTTATTTTGCTTTTTTCATTTTATTTCCCAACTAATGACTAATCCGCGATGATCCAGTATAAACTGAGGGAAGTGACTTCAACAAAAAAGTAACAAACAAAATAGAAAAGAAGTGGTCCGCTCCCGCACTTAACTAGCGAAGTGGACCGGCGGAGTGCGGACTTACAGCTTTGTGTTTGATGGGAAGGGAGGGGGGGGGGGGGGGGGTTCATGAGCGATATGTGTGGGAGATTTAAGACTGCGATCCGTCCCGCAGCTCTAGGGGTACGAGCTACCGAACTCAGAACCGGGTCTAAGTGAGTGTCTGAGCACAGCTCGGATCGTCAGCAGACACAGCGGTTTGAGCTTCAAAGCAGAAATGTCGCTCAGTCCTTAGAAAACATTCAAACAATCACGTGGATTTGTGTTTCCAGTCGTGTCCCGATTAAATAAAGGCTGATGTTATTCTTACATGTTTAACGTGCAGCCAGCATGCAGCGCCACCCAAAGCTAATGTTGTTAGCCCGTGTTAGCATACTGCTAATCCTGGCTTCGTTCAGAAAAAGCGCTGACAACACGGATTAAAATTCAAATGATGAGCGAACAGGTGTTTCATAATAACCGTAACATTATTAAAAGCACGTTTAGAAGATCGTCTCGTATATTACCAAGCTGACATGTCAATAAATATAGCCGCTCTGCGCTGTTTAACGTAGTTTTGTATTGAATTGTTACATTCAATAAAGTTTGGAAAAAAAAGCCGCTCGGCGGAATTTCTTTCCTTCCGGTTTTCAAACCCTACTGCGCATGTGCGAATGATTTATTCCGACGGAAAGTGTGACCTTAGTGAACATTTTTATATTCTGAAAACATTTTTCTGGGCCCATGTACACGGTTGGATTCTAATCCGACCATTGATCCCATCAAGATATTTTGTACATGTAACCGCGGCTTATGGGGTCCACTCGCAACGTGGCGGGGGCGTGGCATCACGATGGTGGTCTCTCCATCGGGATGTCAGTCACCCATCACGATGGACGATGATATCGTCCATCGGCACAACCCTAATTGTCACAGCTGGACTTCAGGAAGTAGGAGTGTGTCATATGGTATGGCCATCAATGACCCCTGACCTGAACCCCATAGAGGATGTCTGGAACCAGCTGAAACAGAGAATGGATGATGGTACCCCACCCCTACATCAGTGTTTTCCAACCCTGGTCCTTGAATCACAATGTCCTGCATGTTTTCCATGTTGCTCTGCCTATGCACACCTGATTCAGCGCATCATCAGGCTCTGCAGAAGCCTGACAATGCCAGTCATCAAAGGCAGGTGTGTTTGAGCAGGGTTGGATTGAAAAAATTCAGGACAGTGTTCCCCGAGGACCAGTGTTGGGTAAACACTGCCCTAAGTGACCTGCAGAACTGCATGTAGCACCTGTGGAAGAGTCGAATGCCTCAGAACAACATCATGAGTCGACACTGTCAAGCTGCCATTGTGGCAAATGGTGGAAGAACCCGCCATTTAATACTTTATTATTGTCTTAATTTTGGGGTTATAAATATCAAACTAATGAAAAGTGATGTTTCATCTCATTCATTATTAGTAATATTAAAGGGAACTTTCTGTGTGGAGTTTGCATGTTCTCTCTGTGCGTGTGTGGGTTTTCTCCGGGGACTCCGGCTTCCTCCAACAGTCCAAAAACATGCTTTATAGGTAAATTAGCTACTCTAAAATATCCCTAGGTGTGAATGTGAGTGTGCATGGTGTGTGATTTGTGGCCCTGCCAACCTGTCCAGGATGTCCCCTGCCTTCGCCCACGAGTGGCCGGGATAGGCTCAGTGGTGTAATTATATAACTACCAAACACAAACAAATGACCAAAGATTGATAGTCCTGATCAGGGGGGTCATACAGGGAAGGTCCAGCACGAAACTGTGCAGTCCCACACTTCCTGTTAAAGAATCCCTGACCCAAAACAAGACCCACGTTCGCGCATGCACACCCGTACACAAACACACTGGTGTTTGATTCATGTATGTATCTGATGCAGAACCTCACAAATACAAAAGGAGCTTTTTAACCCGACAAACAACACATTTTCACATTTCATGATTCATATTCCTGCACTATAATATGGAATTTTGGACCGACACCTTAAAAAAGTTCTTCTTATTATATAAGTAATATATTTTAGAGGTTAAAATTAGCAATGCTAACTCACCTTCTGTCACACTAGCTTTCAACTCTCGTGAGGTATGCGGAAGCGCGCCTGCATGACTCTTGGATTATAAACACATTTCAAAAATAAATATGTAAATTTATGCTGTGTCTTATTTAATAAATAACGTTTTTTTATTAAGCTTATTATAATGTAACATATTAAAATAAGAACAAACAGCCTACACTTTGGATTTCTAATCTGGCGCTAGTTGGTCGCTGTTAAGTAAGGGTCCTTCATCGCAGGGACACAACAGCGTCGGTAGCATAAACATGGCAGCGTCCACTCGAGCCCAGGTGCTGTCTTTGTACAGAATGATGCTGAAAGAGAGCAGCAGGTTCCCTTCCTACAACTACAGGTAAGAGGTGAACTGAAGCCGGGTTCAGCGGGCTCATGGCCGCTGAACCCGGCTTCAGTGGAGGAAAGTGCCCACTAACTCCTGTGTTTACATCATGAGCTGCTGCAGAGTTACGAAACTCTCCTGACTGCTTCAGTTCATGTGTTACAAAACTAACCTTATTCATTATTACATTTCTTCACTTCGGAATATTAAACACAGGGTTATTACACGAAAAAGCTTATTTTAAGGATTTCCCAATGGTCACTTAAGGCACGTTGGTTAAACAGCAACAGCGTGGTATAGCACAGTATGATAAACAATGATAAAGTGCAATCAATACCGTTCTCATAATTTCATAAGAAACTTGTTGACTGGTTTTATTTTCTTGGGACTCTTATTTTGAAAGTTTGTAGATTATAGCGACTTTGTTGGTTGAAATCTGACACTGAAGTGTGAGAAAAGCCTATCTCAACTTATTCCTGCAGGAGCCTTTTTATTTAAAGGTTTTGAGTTTACGGAAACAGAAAGACCTGAACTCTGTTTTGCACGTTTTACTGATAATCTGAAGCTACTTTATTTCAGGTTTTGAGTGCGTTCTCTTTCCTCAAAAGCATCACTTCAAAATATGTCAGACTATGGTTGAATTCATTTTCTAAATACTTTTCAAGCTCACATGACAGAGCTGATAATCTCTGATCTCCTGCTGTTTCCTCCCATGGTGACGTGTTTTGCTGTCATTCATCTTCTGTTCCCCATTTGATTGTTGTTAAACATGTTCCTTAAGAGGAGCTCAGACCTAATTTGATTTGATTTGAAATGGTTTATTTCAAGCAATTAACTAGAAATTATACACTAAAGCAATACAATCATCAGTTGTACATTCATACAGTAACTAATCAAACTTAGGATAATTAGACATATTAATAAATATTGCTTGAAAGGGAGTGGAAGGAAGCGAATTTATATAATCCCACCCCGTTATACTATAACCGTTTTATTACATGATTTATCAATATTCGGTTCCCAGTTTTTATCAGACAGAATTAAAAATCATAAGGTATCAATAAGGCACATGACAAAGATGAATTACTTAATTATTATGTTAAAAATAAAAAATAACTCTTTTAGAAATCAACATGGCAAATGCAGATCAGTTATCTAAAATATATGCAGATTGTGTTACTTATAAAAGTCATTCATATGATTAGAGCTTAATACTATATCAGTAAAATAGACAACACTGTTTCAGAGATTTTCATAGTAAACTTTAATCAAGTATCAAAAGTTAAAAATATGTGCAAAATTATGCTACATTAGGAAAGATTTTTGAATCAATTTATCAATTTTTGGAGCAAGTGAAGTAATATCATTAAACATCGATCAATTTAACCATTTTCAATAAGTGATTAATCATTTGTTTTACTTTTTTTTTTCTAATATGTTTTTTTTATTTTCTTTTTCTTTTATATTTAATAAGGTAATGCTGTAAGGGGAAAAAATAAATAAAAGGGTCCATAATCCTGTCGATTATCCAAGGTTGGCATATTCTTCTTCTGCTGAATAAACAGCTGATCCTTCTGGGTTCAAAACAGTTTCTAGTCTCTTCCATGTTATGTCTGCAGACATTAGATTCAGGTCCATATCCTTCTTCAGCTGATATCAGCTCGGTGAAAGTTGAGGTCAAGTTGTCTGCAGGTCAGAAATCTCTGCTGTTGATTCAGGTGACGTCAGACGATGGAGAAAGTGATGAATCCAGGTGTCATATTTCTTGAAATTATTTGGTTCTTTGGTTTATTACTCCATGTTGATTCAGACAACCGTAAACAAGCACTTCTCAAAGTCTTTCATGGTGTTCACAACCAGAACCTTGGACCGGTCCGGTGGACCGAGTGGTTTGACGTAAATCCTGCAGCCTTTAACCCAAGTGTTCTCTATCTTCTTCTGCTTCCTGAGAAGCCGTGCATGTTTGGAGATTTCAGCATTCCTTCTGGTCAGATGGTCGTTCAGATAAACAGCCGAACCTTTGAGGTTTTTACGTTGATTCATCAGAGCTAGCTTGTGTTTGTGATTCACAAACCTGATGAGGATCGCTGGTTTATCTGTCTCCTTTCTCCTGGGGAGCAGGTGACAGGTCTCCATGGTGTTGAGATCCAGGGAAATCCCTTTAGATGTGAGAAATGAATGTATTTGCTGATCCAGAGACTCTACACCGCGCTCCGTATTAGCACTGCTAGCTGTACTAGCGGTGCTAGCGGTACTGCGAAGGTTTGATTCTCATTCTGGCCCATCCGAGGAGATCTTCAAAAGAGAAGAAAAGAAGAAGAAGTCTATGGGAATTTAGCTTCTTCTATTTGTTCATGATCATGTTGGACTAACAGACCAGTGTAGAACACCCCCATATCTCTGGAATCGACTTACTTCAGTGATTTTCAGCCAGTGCGGGGGTGACCTGGTGTGCCGTAGGAAATTATCCATCCATCCATCCATCCATGGATGGATGGATGGAGGAGCAGAGGTTATTCTGCTCCTCTGGGACCGGGTCACACAAGAAATAGGAAGGCTCATAAAAGACTTTTTTCTTTGAGTTATTTGATTCTTATTCAAGAGACTCCATTAAGAATGACTATGTATTGTTAATCCAGATGACATATTTGTGCCTTGTGATTTTTTAATTTTTTATTTTTTTATCAAGAAAAGGTTAATCATGGCCCAAAAAGGTTAAACATAGACAGACTTTTTACATAATGAAATAAGACTAAATTCCAGAATATTTCAATTTTGTTGAGGTTCATTTTCCCTACGAGATTCTATTGGATTATTTTTTAATGCTTCTGACAAGGCCTTTTATTTTGAAAGGCATGCATCCTTGTCTCTGAAGTGGTTCAAGATCAGCTTCATCCAGAGCAGCAAAGCCTTTCCAACATGTTGGTAGTTTAATTAAAGAGGTTCTACAGATCCCACCTACATTCGTATCTGAGTTTTCCCAAAAATACGATGCTGTGACGGAGAGCAAAGGTCAGGGGGTTTGATCTGCTCTCTGGCTGCTCCTGTGTGCTTGCTTGCTTGTTGTGGTGTGACCTGAATATGCCAGACGTTGCTGGCGGCTGTGTTTTGTTGTTGCTCTCTTTGACGGCAGAAGCTCGCCTCTTCCTGGGAGGAGAGGCTCGGTTTGGAGAGAAGTGAGAGAAAACATGCAGGGAACAGAAGTCAGATGAAAGATTCATGATTTGATCTGCAGAAAGTCGCTGCAGACGCCGATGCTGACAGGAAGCGCTCTAACTTTTACCTTGCAGCTGCAGCTTTGTCTGTTTCCACACCGTGAAAAAGCTGCAGCCTGTGTGTCCACAGGCTGGTTCAGCTCTGACACTCAGAGCTGGTTTGCAGGAAAAAGCCTCACATGACAGGAGAACAGAAACTTGTTCTCTAAACGAGGAGCTTCTGAGGAGGAAACCTGCTTCAGGAGGAACCAGGCAGATTCTTATCTTCTTCTTATTTCTTCTACAGTTATGGGATTGTCTCCCTTTGATCAGGAAATAATTCAGTTAGTGGAAATTATCTCAAATTAGGAAAGGATCAGTTTGAAAAACCAGAAAATGGAGCTACGTAACAGTTGTCTTGTTTTTACTCTGACTGCTGCTGTGCTTTTCCTGCCATCAGTACCTTGGATGTAGAAGTTTCTGGAGTTCCCTTTGCCCCCTTCTCACAGGACCCAGCAGTTTGCCCGTCCCCATCAGGCCTTCAGAACCGGGACTTTCCTCACTTTTGCTGCTCTGAAATGCTGTTAGATCTGTCAAAGATCATCATCACAGCAGGATCAGTGGTTTATTTGTCTACCTTTGTTTGCAGAAGAACCTTAGGTGAAATGGAAACCCAAGGAAAGATGGTGGAAGCCGAGGAGTAAAGGGGGGGCTGTCAGAAGTAGGTCATCTCTGTGCAGAATCATCAGCAAAGTGTGATTCAGTGTTTCATGTCTTAGTGGGAGTCTTTTGTCTCAGCCTGTGATGTCGTCATCGGTGCCTCCTCTCCGTCCTCTTTACATCTTCACTCTGCTATGAATGACTCTCTGGGGTGGGAGGAGTTCAAACGCAGACTCCTCCTCTCTGAGTGTGTGTACTAAAAAACTGTCAGCTTTTCACAACAGAAAGGCCCCTGATGAATAAGTGATTGGAAATCCAGATTCTCCCCCTCGTTTCCTCCACTCGCGTCTTCTTCACGTCACATCTTTCAAAGATCACACGACTGAATTCCCTCTGAAGTCCCGGAGGCGAGACACGGCACAGGAAACCTCTCACGCGCCGCTTGAACCCTCTCGGAGAGAGAATCTGCTCGATGTGCTGAAAAAGACGATGGAAGCTCCTTCAAAAACACAAACCATAAGGAACGAATGATGACTTGATGGGTGTGGGGAGTTTGGAGTCACAGGCCTGAAGGTTCTGATGGTTTCAGAAATGCTGCAGATCCAGCTTAGTGGACTTGTGGTAGAGTGTCTGCCCCAGGACTGGAGGGTCTTGAGTTCAAATCCACAGTCAAGTCTTCCTAAAGACTCTACAAATGGGACCCTACACCCTTCCTGCATGACACTGAACATTAAGGGATTGGATTGGGGGTTAAACCACCAAGGGGTCCCCCCATGTCTGCAGCTCACTTTCCCCCCAGGGGATGGGTCAAAAGCAGAGAACAAATTTCACACATCTAGGTACGTGACAGCAAATAGAACGTTAAGTTAATTGGTGGAGACTCCAGCAGCTTCTGGTTCAGAGTCTCTGCCTCCATGATGAAGACAGAGTTTCATCCTGATTCATTTCTGGAGAAATCTTTCATGTAAATTTCCCAGTTTCACTTCAGAAACCACTTTTCGTTCAAGCCACGGCCACATGATAGACACAGGCGGACAAATGTGTCTGTAGCAGTTTAAACACACCACAGCCACTGACGGTAGATGAGAACTGGACCCCCCCCCCGTGTCCCAAACAGGAAAATCCCCAAATCCCATAGACTTTTATAGAGAATAAACAGCTGTTACTCAGTCTTTCTATTGGTCAGAGTAACTATTCTTGCTCTTAACTTTTTATACATCTTCTTGATGATCCAAGTTTCTGTTATGATGATTTTTTTTTAGTTCTGTACTTATGCAACGTATAAACTGACCAATCCGATGCCTCAGAAGTATGTGGTTTCACATTGAACATCTGAATCCTTTGACGGATTCTCCCAGCCCACTTTCAAGTGGAAGGGGTGTGGCCTTCCAAAAAGCTCTCTCCTGATTGGCCAGGTTGGATTCCATAGAAATGTTGAACCCAATCGCTGCTAACTGACGTCGTCTGGTTTTCAATATGGTGATGTCTGTATCACAGAGAAATGGTGAATTGACCTCATTTGGTTGAAGCAGGAGGTAAGTCATCTTCTATGGATGACATCACTCTCACTCGGTCCTGTTTTCAAATACGGTCAGTGACTACAGCTGTGCTGATTTAAGTTGACCAAAGACTCACCTAAGAATAAATCTATTCAAGCTATTCCTTGAGATTTAAAGTAGAATTTTTCTGTATTACTGTAAATATTTTAAAAACTTTTACAGAGTGATGAGCTCCAAATAGGTTTATCAACAAAAACCAGAAAAGCTGAATGACAGAACAGTGACTTTGATGTTTTGCTGAGAAGCAAACGGTTTTAGTCATCAGTGTGAGATTAAGGAGCTGCTGCTCATTCAGCAGATAATCACAGCTTCATACCACGTTTTCTTATTAATCCTATCATAATTCTGTTTTTTCTGCTGTGAGCCATAGCAGAAAAAACCCAGCTGCATTGTGGGGAATGGAGTTTTGGCTCCAGTTAGCAAAGACTCTGAGAAAGAAGTGAATCAGAGGATCAGACAGATGAACAAGTACTGATGTTTCCTGGCAGGAGCCAATGATGAGGAGCTGGTGGTTCATCACAGCTGGCAGGAAAATCTCTGACAGGAGGCTGCGGGTCCATCCATCCTGGTTCTGTCAGAGCCGCCTCATTCGGCATGTAAAACAGAACCAGTAAAGTCGGAGCAGAGCTGATTATCGTGAGTGATGAAGGATGATATGAGGAAGACGAGTTCAGACTGAGGAGAAGGTCAGAGGAAGGAAATGGCAGATGAAGAAAGGCAGAAAGGGAGGGAAAGAAAGAAAAGGAGGGAAAAGGTGTTACCGAAGTAAATATCATTATTTACATGTATTTACTTATCCATGTAAAACAGGAATGAAAGGCTCTGAGATGACAGAAAAACACAGCCACCAACCTTTTCCCAAACAAGAAAACCTTAAATACAAAGAACTTGTGTAGGCTGAAAATCCTGCTGATTTTTGCTGCTATTATGAAGTATAAAACTAATAGACAAAAGCTCCACTGTGACTAACTAAATGTGGATTTGTTTTCTAGAAAGATTTGTCTGCTTTTTTCTGTCTGGGACAGTGTAGCGATTGGAATGGGCAGGAATGTTATCAAAACCCCCCACTTTATCAGGTTTGATTGGCTTTCACACACGGCAGTCTGGAGAAGTGGTTGTCATTTGAAGACTTCTGTTCCACTTACAGTATGCAAAAGATTGAACTTAACAAAATAATCGAGACAGTTAAAAAAGACAAACACCTAAAACACCAACCTTGAAAACTGCTGTCCCCCTAACTTACCAACTCTCTACCACACTCTCTTGGGGTTGCTGGAACCAATCCAAGCTAGTGTCGGGTGAATGTGAGGTACACCCTACAATCTCAAACCCTAGATGGGTCACCAGTCCATCGCAGAGACAGACACACACTAGAAATCACAGATCAGGAAGTGATATGTGTGCCGGATATAAACGCTTACGTCGGTGGTACATGCATGAAAAGTCTGTTAGATATGATGTGTTAGATATGTGGAACGGTCGTGGAAAGCCACAAATTTGCGTATGCATCTCGCAGAAATCACTCACTTGTGTAAGATTTGCATAATAATTGCCTATAAACTACGTAAAATACACGAAAACTGCATAATTCTCCACCAACCAAAAATTTTGAACAGCTCAAAACCGAATTCACGTAAAGATCCTGTGCAATCGACGAATGCCAAACGCAACAAAGACTCATGAATTACACATGTCACGCACGGATCACAAAAGACCTCAATTTCATACATGGATGTTCGTAGTGGCTGTGTGACACGGCCTAAAGACGAAAGGAATCTTTCAAAATGACTTGACCAGTTGATATAAACCGCAGACATGCAGGAAGCTCTGTAATCATGTGATCGGCTCTTAACCTGCCATAAATACACCAAAGAAGAATCTTGACATGAATGCTGCTGGGTTCTTTTCCTACAGTATTTATGAGGATTGCGTCCTTATTTTTCTGGAGGTCATGCAGAGCAGAAATGATCTGAACCTTGATGGTGTTCAAACCGCTGCAGGGACTCTGACCTGTTCATGCTGTTGCTGTTCAGAATGGAGCTGCTATCACTGCAGTGAGCCGCTTTGTTTTTCAAACCTCAACCATAGAAAAGATGTTTGTCTTCTCTTCCACCGATCTTGTTTGTTTCATGAAACTGCCCTCGGGTTTGCTTTGCTCTCATCTGCACTAATTTGTCTTTTTGTAGGTTTTCCATCCCCGTCCAGCTCCACACCTGTGGTGTTCAGGTGTTTGTGTGTTGGTTGTTTGCTCTCTTAAAGCCCTGGGAGGCTTTCAGCGCCTCTGCAGCACATATTTACAGTTTTTATTACCTTATGTCTTCCCTTCATGCCTCTTATTGCTGATTTTCTTTCTCTGTAAATGGATGGAACGGAGCTGAAGTGTGTTTTTGTGTTGCAGGACCTACACGCTGCGGCGAGTGCGCGATGCCTTTAGGGCCAACAGGACAGTAGAAGATCCGAAAAGTGTGGAGCGGCTGATGGAGGAGGGAAGGCAGGCGCTGGCGCTGATACAGAGACAGGTGTGACAGACACACACAATAAAAAAACTTGAGGTTTTTCCCAAAGTGTGGAGCTGGCAGTGTGTCCACACACACACACACACACACTTGGCTTGTATGGAGATGAACACCTGTGAGCTGACTGACCACCTGTCCTGCACACACTCGGTCTCATTATCGAGACGACCCCGAGCTAATCACCTCACTGTTGCTCGCTTTGTTCCCATCATGCACCAGAAGCCTCTCAGCCAATCCCAGCGGAGGGTTGTGAGTCTGTCTGTCTGTATTTCAAGCAGACTCGCACCTGTCAGTGTATGTTCAGGTAAACCCGACACACGGCATTCTCTGGTTATCTTTCACTTTAAATATACATTTGCAAAAAAATTGAGAACAACAAAAAAAATCACACAAAGAGGAACACATTTTCCTAATCAACATAGAGATGGTCTTTTAAAGAAGCAGGTCTGGTCTTGGTTTAACTCTTGGAGGGTTTTTCAGAGCCTGTGGTCACCATGCACTGCAAAAACAGGCCTCTTAGAAATAAGTGAAAAATTCTTACGCCACTAGTATATTTTCTTTAAATTAGCAAAAAAATAAATTGAAAAAACTGCCAGTGAGGAAAGAAAAAAGGTCTTACCAAGAATTTGTATTTAAAAATAATTCTACTGTTTTCTTAAACTATTTTGCTCTTGAAAAACTTTCATGATGATTTTTCTTGAACGACAGAAAATAATTTTTTTCAGTGTGTGACCTGAAGGGTAAAGCAGAGGTTCAAGATGGCGGCTTTCACAACATTTAGTTGTTTGAGTTTGAGACCCGTGGTCTAAAGAGATTCAGCTGCAGAAAGTTATTTTCTGGTTCCACCTTAGTACTGATGTATAATATACAGCGGTTCAGGAGGGGTCTGACAGATCGGGACAGGGCTAGCCCCATATTGAGCTTGACCAACTAAAGTTAAGCGAGGCTCGTGTTAAGTCAGAGTATTATTTTGAGGAGTAAATGCTCTGATCTGGTTATATACAGCCAGAGAAACACAGGAAGCAAACTCAAGGTGTCAAAATTAAGTTGTGCTACTCTTTCAAAATTACAGATTTTTCTGAATTCAAAGCTATACTGGTATTATGGGTGTAACAATTTTTTGATTATTTCTATTCCTATAATCCAACCAGATCAATCTGTCTGAGGCAAGTTGTTGATGGAATCAAATCGACCTAAACCATCAAAAAGAATCTCTTCGAAATGAGATAAATTGATATTGGGCGATACCATTTGGATGGGAGACATGGTAGATTTATTTTACTGTAACGTAAAAACACCAACTACATCAGCGGACAACATGTGTGAAATGACAGGAATCCTGACGTAATGTTTTCATCTTTATACAGTGGGGAAAAAGTATTTAGTCATGCACCAATTGTCCAAGTTCTGCCACTTAAAAAGATAATAGAGGCCTGTAAATTTCATTCATACACTGACCAAAAATATAAACGCAACACTTTTGTTATTGCTCCCATTTTTTTATGGTAGGAACTCAAAGATGTGAAACATTTTCCACATACACAAAATAACCAGTTCTCTGAAATATTGTTCACAAATCTGTCTAAATCTGTGACAGACAGTGATCTCCTCTCTTTGTCTTCACTCAAAGTCAGGCGACAGAAACACTGGCTAATGTTCACCTATAAGGCCATTCTTGGCAAACTACCTCAATATCTGTGCCGTCTTCTTTCTCCTGTTAACAACATATATAACTCTCTTTCTTCACTCAAATTGCTTCTTTGTGTCCCTAGATTCCTCAGTGAATTAGGAAAAAACAGCTTTTTCCATTCCTACTCCGCTTTCCTGGATTATTATTCAAAACTCTCTGCATTTAAGTGACCTTATTCCCCTGAATTGTTTTAAAGCAAAACTTTCTGAGCTTTTAAAAGAAACATGCACATGTCACCCTTGACCTATCTGTACCACTTTTAATTAACCTATTAGTCATTGTCCTACTGTTCATTTCAATTTTAATTGCATTTTATTGTATTTTGTAATGTATTTTTATTTCAGTTGTTTTAACTGTATTTTATTTTGTATTGATGCCATTTGGTCCAGGTCTCCCTTGAAAAAGAGATGTATTCTCAATGGAATTTCCTGGTAAAATAAAAATAATTAATTAAATGGGAGCAATAACAAAAGTGTTGCGTTTATATTTTTGGTCAGTGTAGGTAAACCTCAACTATGAGAGACAACAAGAGGAAAAAAATCAGAAAATCACTTTGTCTGACTTTTAAAGTATTTATTTATAAATTATAGTGGAAAATAAGTATTTGGTCAATAACAAAAGTTTAACTCATGACTTTATAACTTTTGTTGGCAATGACAGCAGTCAAACGTCTTCTATAAGTCTTCACAAGGTTTTCACAAACTGTTGCTGGTATTTTGGCCCATTCCTCCATACAGATCTTCTCTAGAGCAGAGATGTTTGGGGGTTGTCGCAGGGCAACATGGACATTCAACTTCTTCCAAAGATTTTTTATGGGGTTGAGATCTGGAGACTGGCTAGGCCGCTCCGAGACCTTGAAATGCTTCTCAGGAACCCCTCCTTCATTACCCGGACCGTGTGTTTGGGATGGTTTGAGGGGTCGAGACTGGAATTTGCAAAAATGCACGTTGACAAGCCACAAAGCTTCTGGGAAAATGGGACAAAACTGGAGCTTTTTGGTAAGACACATCCACTCTATGTTGGTAGACACAAAAATGAAGCATACAATGAAAAGAACACTGTCCCTACTGTGAAACATGGAGGAGGCTCAGTTCTGATTTGGGGCTGCTTTGCTGCATCTGGCACAGGGTGTCTGGAAGTTGATCAAGGTCAAATTAAATCTCCAGATTATCAAGGAATTCTGGGTAGAAATGTGCTGCCTAGTGTCAGAAAGCTTGGTCTCAGTGGTAGGTCATGGGTCTTCCAACAGGACAACCATCCAAAACACACAGCCAAAAACCCCCCAAGAATGGCTCAGAGAAAAGCGTTGGACTATTCTGAAGTGGATTCTATGAGCCCAGATCTGAATCCCATTGAACATCTGTGGAAGGAGCTGAAACATGCCATTTGGAGCAGACACCATCAAACCTGAGACAACTGGAGCAGTTTGCTCATGAGGAGGGGGCCAGAATACCTGTGGACAGGTGCAGAAGGCTCATTGACAAATACAGAAACTGTTTCATTGCAGTGATTGCCTCAAAAGGTTGTGCAACAAAATATTAAGTTATGGGTACCATCATTTTTGTCCAGCCCTATTTCATTAGTTTGTTTTTGTAATAATTCTGTTAATCAACAACTCAAAAGTAATGGCTGACTTTGATTATTTAATTTTCAATAAATTTAATTTATTGTTACTTTTGAATGTTTCAAGTCCTTTCAGTGAGCATTGTGGACTTTCTTTCTTTAACTGAGGGGTACCAACAATTTTGTCCACCACTGTATGCTCGAGCAAGCATCTTTCTTCTCAATTTCTTCATACAAGATCTGATCTCTTGTTCTTTGATTTGATTTGAAATGGTTTATTTCAAACAATTAAATAGAAATTATACACTAAAGCAATACAATCATCAGTTATACATTCATACAGTAACTAATCAAACTTAGGATAATTAGACATATTAATTAATATTGCTTGAAAGGGAGTGGAAGGAAGCGAACTTAGATAACCCCACCCCGTTATACTATAACCATTTTATTACATGCTTTATGAATATCCGGTTCCTAGCTTTTGCAAAATTTCATCAAGTATCAAAAGTTAAAAACATGTGCAAAATTATGCTACATTAGGAAAGATTTTGAATCAATTTATCAATTTTTGGAGCAAGTGAAGTAATATCATTAAACATCGATCAATTTAACCATTTTCAATAAGTGATTAATCATTTGTTTTACTTTTTTTTATTTTATTTTTTTAATAGTAAAGTAATGCTGTAAGGGAAAATAAAAAGGGTCCATAATCTGTCGATTGTCCAAGGTTGGCATTCTCATCTTATTTTGCTGATTAACAGCTGTTCTTCTGGGTTCAAAACAGTTTATAGTCTCTTCACTGTTATGTCTGCAGACATTAGATTCAGGTCCATATCCTTCTTCAGCTGATATCAGCTGCAGTGAAAGTTGAGGTCAAGTTGTCTGCAGATCAAAAACTCTGCTGAGAATCAGGTTACGTTAGACTTTTGGAAAAAGCGATGAATCTAGGCATTTCTTGAAATGCAGCCTTGTGTGTGAGAGCAAACTTCCTGCATCTCACACAGCTTTTAAAGTAGCAGATATTCATGAAACTGCAGCCATCGATTTGTGAGCAGCTCTTTCTGCGGCACGCCCACTCTCACTCATAAAGCAACTCATGAGAGAATGAAGATGCTGCTCACTCAATCTGCTGCAAAAACCCATGTGGTGGTGTGGGTGATTCCTCTGGAGTTTCACTGAGAATTTACATCCATGCAGCGTTTAATGGATGTGAACAGGGAGGTTTGGGAGGTCAGAGATCGACTGAACAGACCCACTGTGGGTACACAATGAAATATACATTAAATTATTTACTATTGTCAAAAATGGTATTTAAGAAGAGAATCGACACCTAAACAGGTTTAAAAATGAGTTTAAAGACCCAGCATCATGAGAATCAGCTGTTAGAAAAGGTGATGTTCTAAACATGAACAAATCTCTTATTTTCACGTTGCTGTCACGTCGTCTACCGTCAAAGCTAACGTGATCAAAGTTTGATGAACTCCCATGTTTGGCAGAAGCAGTCTGAATCAGATCGGTTTCATCTGCTTTGTTGCTCCTCCAGCATCTGAAGGGCTGCAGCTTCAGTTTTTATTCTCTGCAGTCTGTTAGAGTCCAGATCTAGATGTGAAGCTTCATGTCTCTTTATTCTTCCAGTTTTTGTGTGTTTTCTCTCTGCTGCTGTGAATTAATGTGCTGCGTGTGGGTGTACAAGTCGAATTTACCCCTAATTGTGTTTGTGAGTCTATGCACAACTGTGTGTGTGTGTGTGTGTGTGTGTGTGCTCCTTTGTAAGTTAGTTAGGGAGTAAAGATGATGGATCGCTGCTGCAAAGAGGACAAACTGAAGCGGCTCGCTCTGTTTAATGAGCGCAGGAGAGAACTGTGAGAGAAGAAAGACGTCAAAAATGTAAAGCTGAAGTGAAAGAGTGCAAAGAGAGGAGGAGGAGGAGACACCGGGTAAAGGGAAGATGAAGAGGAGATCTCATGGAGTTTTGAGTAACCATCAGAGCTGGGATTCATCTTTGCAGTCATCCATGTCGTGGTTAAAACAGAACAACACATTTATCCTACAAGGACAGGCTGACTAAACTGAGCTGATCAGTTAAACTATTAGGGATTTTTATTTAAGTTTGAACTGGAACATTAAAGTTTTAATTAAATAAAAGTAATTATCTTCACTTATACACTGAATCCTTTTTCTCTTATCCTGCTCACATGTGCCTGCTCCTCAGGTCCTTGGTTTTGTTGAGAAACATTTCACGACTTTGATAACATCCTGTAAACACGTGGATTGATGAAGGCCGTAAAGGTGTCACGGCATGTCGCTGAGGGGTTTTACAGTCCTGTTCTCCTCCTCTTTTCATTGATTAAGGTTTAAATTACATGAACATGCAGATATAATTAAATCCCTTATTGAGTTTATGCTTGAGTACAGAAGGCTGACTCACACACACACACACACACACACACACACTCTCACTCTCACACAGGTTTGACTAAATAAAACTGGGTGTACTGTTACAGCGGTATTATTGCTGTAACGCTTTGGTTTTGTTTTGGATTGTTCCGCACCTGTAATGTAAGATGGAGCATTAGCTTTTTAGTGTCAAACTTTGCATCTAACATGATCAGATCGTCATCTTCTGTCCTAATCCTCAAGGTCAGTTGAGCTTTTAGGTTCCTCTGACATTTTTTTTTCTTCTAGGAAGTCATCTATCCATCCTTTTTCCAAAGCCGCTGAATGGCTTTCAGCATTGAGGCGTTGCTTGAGCCTGTCCCAGCTACTTTTGGGTAAAGGTTGGGTACACGCTGGACAGGTTCCTAGTCCATTGCAGAGCCACACACTTAATCACATGTACACCTAAGGACAATTTAGATCAACCAATTGACCCAGAAAGCATGTTTTTGGAGTGTGGGAGGAAGCAGAAGTTCATGAAGAAGACCCACGCATGCAAACTTCACACAGAAAGAAACCAGTTGGTGTTCAGACCAGGGTCTTCTAGCTGTGATTGCTAACCACTACACTATCATGCAGCTCTCTAAGAAGTCATTGATGGTAAAAACAACTTTGAGCGCCATGTGTCCACCAGTGAGGATTGAATTGTTTTGAAGCAGCCCTCAAAGCCTGAGTGGATGTTCTCCATCCTTCAGTGTGGAACTCACTAACGCGCACATCAGGTTCTCTGAAGACCATGACGGCAGGAAACACCAAGAATCTGACTCATCGCAGATTGCATTTGAGCCTTTAACAGGCCTCGCAATTGAGGAAACAACAACCTCACAATGGAGGTGTTATTGGGGATTCGGCTTCATTGTATCACTTTAATTAGTGTGTGGTTGTGCGTGGTTGTGTGTAGTTGTGCGTAGTTGTGTGTTTGGATATGTGTTTCGTTCTCTCAGAAGAGCCGTTTTTCACAGATGATTGCATCCTAGTGTCTCACTGTCTTTGCTCACTTTCGGCTCGATAGAGATGAAACGCCACATCTGCTGTGAAATATGTTACTGCAGGTCAGTGTGCCCCCCCCCCCCCCCCCCCCCAAGCCTTTTACAGCTCCCGGGGGTCAAACAGCATCTCAACCTCTGCAGTGTCTGTAAAAATGCAAAAGTAGCTCCTCATGTAATCTCATTGTTTGAGGTTTCTTCTGGAATCACGAAGGAAGTCAGAGTTCTCTGAAGTCTTGTTTCCTGATGCTGGAGAACAAGCCCCCCTCCCCTCCACTGACGCATTTGCAGCTCAGAGATCTGGGGAAGCCTGAGCCAGACACCAGCCAAACTAAAAAAGTAGGCCAGCACCCTGCGTGGAAGCCTGCGTCACCTCCCCTCCTCCCGCTCTTCCTCTGCCTTCGATCCATGAAAATCCCCCGTCTTCCTCACAGCAACTCTCAGAAATCCAGCACCTTTCTTTCAGCTTTCACGCCCGGCCGCCCCGCAGGTTCCGGTGTCTTCCCGGCTTTAAGCTCGCTCAAACACATCAGCACTGCAGATGAAACTCTGTTAGAAGCAGAGGGAGCTCTTCAAGGGGAGCCAAGCAGACAGGCTTTTATTCATCTCCATAAAACTTACCATGGAGGGGGAAAAGGTCGACAGCAAAACTCTGATGTGAAGCCAGAAGTCATTCGGAGCAGAAGATGTCTTCATTAAGACGCCAATGATGCATCGCCTGCTGCTGTTATCAGCTCCTCCACAGCATCACTGTCGCTGTAAATCACAGCTAAACTGATGATTGTTTTATAGATTCATGCAGCATCCTGCAGTGAAAGCACAAGCACAAAGGTGTTGATTTAACTTTGTGTCTTTTGAGCCTTCAGTGTAACTGATCTAATTATCTTTTCCCACCTTTCTGTTGGAGCAGATGCTGGTTAATTCCACGCTGCTCCTATCACAAAGCAGAGGTCTTTGTTTCAGGTCGTGAAACTTCAGTGTTCAAACGGCAAGCAAACTTTCTGATTTTCGTGAAGTTTACTTTCTGGAACTTGAACTTTTAAAACAGTAAAGACGTCAAGGAAGCTATCAAACCTAAAGCAAAGAGTTTAAGAAAGTAGTTCAGAGGAAAAGGCTTAACTTCCTGTCCGTAGTGAATCCAAAACATACCAGGAACAGATCCTTGAGGCACCCATGATAAATAAGTCACGGTCAGCAAGATCAAGTGTATGAAAACAGTAAAGTGAGCGGTCATAACAGTTTGGACAGAAGATCCATGAAGATGTTCTCTCAACGATTGTTGTGTTATCAAACAGAAAAAAGGGTTCCGCTGTCTATTTGTTAGAATGTTTATTTTAACACAGCTAAAAACGCTTCTTACATGCTTTACTGTGTCTCGTTACGCGGCACGCCCCCGGCGCTGCTGTGACATCATCCAAAAAGCTACCTTGTAGCTTCCTTTGCAGAATTCTGTTAGAACAATGCCATGACACCACAACAATGAGACACAGCAACTCACTGAAATGTGGTCAGATGAATGCAGGCTCGTTAAGTGATACACATTGCTTCTCACCGTTTTCTCGACAATCTATATGTCATAAACACTTAACAGCGTACCTTCTCTGCCGTCTTCATGCCAGTAAACACCTTGCAGCATGCCTCCGCCGTACCAAAGGGAGTATAAGGTGTTGTACCCGACTTTGAGAGATGTTCAAATTGGTCAGGGAAATATAAAGTTTGAATAAGTGAATTATCCCGACAAGGACTGCAAAGCGCAGGACTTCCATAAATTCTGCCTTTAGCTGCTTTGCTCCGCTCTCGTAATTACTGTAAAGATCTTTAGTCACGTGGTTTTGTTTACAAGATTTGGTCCGGAACAGGAAAGTCCACTTCACCAAATTAAGTGGACTTGGGCCGGACTAACTGATTTTTCCAGTCCGAGTACAACCTGATGCAGAGACAGTAGGCAGAGCTGGAGGCTGCAGCGATGGAGATGTTGACGTTGTCTTTGGAAGAGACTAGGATGGATCAGGAATGGATCCATCAGAGGAACAGATCATAGTAGATGTTCTGGAGATCCATGCAGGGAAGCAGAAGGATATGTTTTGACCCGTTGAGAGGAGGAACAGTGACGACGTTCATAAAAGGATGCTGAGGCTGGAGCTATGAGGAAGGAGGTCTGGAAGAAGACCAAAGAGGAGGTTCATGGATAGAGAGGAGGAGGACATTAAGTAAGGGATAATGCACGATGCGGTGTGCATTATCAGAAATTAACGGAGGATTATTTAGGCAATGTGACAGGAACTTCTTTTTTAGGTGTGCATTAATGATGTGATATCACTTTTTGATGGACACCCAGCAGCCAATCAGAATCGAGTATTCACTCATGGTTTAAATGATTTTGAAGGACTTGTATCTGCCTCGCCCTCATGACGTTCCTGTTTGAAATTAGCTTGAGGAGGACGCAGAGGAAAGGATTTGATGGAAGTGGAGGATTTTTTTTGTCACAACCTAAAAGGACCAGCAAAAAGGCAAGGAATTGATTGATAGATGTAGGTTGGTAACGAGTAGTTTCTTCTTCAAAAGATGAATTGTATGTAAAAAGTTGCTAGAGTAGCAAACCGAGCTGCAGCTTTCATAGAAAATCTATTTTTTATTTTTTCATTTTTGAAAAGTGACATTTCCCCTTTTTTTAAGATGGAAAACATCCTCAAATCTTAGCTCTGCTTGAAAACAGTTCTCAGAAAAGTTGACAGCGTTCCTCTTAAGCCTTCATCTTTCTGTAAAACTGACTCAGACCTGCAGTGAAGTCATGCATCTGTGTCAGCTCCTCACCTGATGCAAATCAAGGTTTCTGAAAGCAATCTGTGAAAAAAAGTCAGAAAGGACCTCTGATTTGAAGTAGAAGAAAGACCTTCAGATGTATGAATTTGACTGAATAAACAGGTGTCTTTGGCCAAAAGCTGTTGATTTGTGTGTGTGTGTGTGTCATTGAATTAATGGTATCCCTAAGGGGAGGGCAAAAATATAATCAGCAGATCAGAACCAGTAAGTGAAAGTAAGTAAGTCAAAAAACTTTTGCAACATAGCCTGAATCAGATGCTGTGTTTGGGGTAGACGGAGTCATGAAGGATTTTGAGTCTGTTAGATCATCTCTTGACATTCAAGCGGCAGCTCAAACCACAGAAAAGGAGCTGAACTGCATCAGATCATTTAGATCTCCTCTGATCCTCCGTCTTCATCTCCATTAGCATGTCAGACTCTCACAGTCCAGCAGTGAAGCACCAAACTGCAGCTGCTAAAACTGTAAAATAGCCCAGAATGGAAATCCAGCGTCTAGGATCAGAGCAGAGATCCATTTGCAGAATGACTGGAAGCTTTAAAATGAACCTGGACTCTGATTCAAACTGGTCTTTTGGAACACTGGAAGCTGAAAAAAGAATCTCTATCAGCTCCTGAAACGTGAGTTTATGGGGGCGCTGTCATGTGATCATATTCCAGAGCCGTGTTATTGTGCCTCATCTGCTGTTTTGGACTCTTCCTTCTCCTCATGCAGTTATTATTTTTTTGTTTTCTTCTATTCTTAGAAATCTGGAACTGATGCAACGATCACGTTGCTGCTTCCTCCTTACACACACACCGGCACACGCACACACACCCGCTGCATGATGAAATTCATTGACTGGAGAAGGCAATGGGATGTGAGGATCGCTTTTAGACGGAGAAGGGAGGAGGAAGTGGGAGAAAGTGAAGGAATGAAGTTTGTTCAGGAGGAGAAGCTCTCTAATCAGTTTTCTGAAGTGATGTCCTTCATGTTGGAAGTTTCCATATATTTTATTTTAAAGATGGAGATGCAGCACTGCCCTGGACATGGATATATAGATTATTAGACATCATGATGTCCTGGAGGTTATACATTTAGATGACATAGTGTAAAGGTGTTTGCTGTTCACCCATCTCAGCATGTTACATGACATCCATTATTCAAACTTTAACCGTGGCAGAAGATCGAAGCAAGATCTTGTTGGGCTAGATGATGCTTCCTGGACCCTCTCTAGTCTGACTCTGTTGAAGCTCTGCTTCTGTGCTTTGATCCTTGACTAAAATATGGTTATCACAGTGTTTCCCAACAACTGACTGTATAAGTGAACTGGACTGAGTGACCCCTCCCCTCACGTTCCAAACAGGAAGTGCCCTCTGGTTTCAAGAAGCCAAAAATCTCATAGACTTCTAGAGTGGAGGAATGAACAGCTATTACTCTGTCCAGTATGTCAAAATAAACATTCTTGCTTTGCTACTTTAACATGTTCCTGATAATCCTTTTTTTCATATTTTTTTCTTTTTTAACAAGTTATTTCAGTTGTAACCTGACCAATCAGATGCCTCAATAGAAGTACATGGTCTCACGCTGAACGTTCAAAGCATTTGAATCTCCTGAGCCCACTTTCAGTGGTAGTTATGTGATGGTCTAGCATCCTCACTCCTGATTGGCCAGAGTGGTTGCTATAGAAATTTGGACTCAGACTGACTCTGATCAATCACTGCTTAGTGACAGTAATATGGCGACTCAATTGACTTTATTTCATTGGAACTGGAAGCAAGTAGTTTTCTGTGGGTGACTTCATACTTACTCAGTCCAGTTCTCTTTTTCAGTCAATTTTCCTAACCCTGGTCCAAGAGGAACACGGTCCTGTAGGCTATCCATGTTGTCCTTGTTAACCACACCCAATTCAGCTCTTCATCAAGTCTGGCAAAAACCTTATAGTGACATTCATCAAAGGCAGGTGTGTTTGAAAATGGCAGGATTGAAAAAATACCAGGACAGTGTTCCCTGTCTTTTTCCTGAAGAGTCTTAAGGTTGGTTTATATGGTGCAAACCAAGGCCAAATCCAAATTCCTTGCCTACCCCTACAGCTTCTTCCTCGTCCTCCAATTGTAGGGGCATTTAGAGAGGTAGGTTTGTCTGAAATCGTTTTTTTAATTGCTAACCCTCGTGGCAGAGGGATGTCGAGCCGTAGCAGTGGAGGAAGAATTTGTATTCTGCCCAGGTCTCACCAGCATCCATGCATGGTTATGAGAGGCTGCCGTTTTGGTTGGAATGTTTTTCATACTTCCCCAAAATGCAAATGTCCTCCCGTACATTACATGCTCTAAGGGTCGTAACAACAAGTGCTCCTAAATACAAACTAGTCCAAATACAAAACAAATGTTTTCCTCTGCAGGCGTTTGGGGTTTTTTCTCTAAAAGTTGTTCAATAATGAAAGGTCCTTGTAATCATTCATAGAAATGTTGTTCATAGCTGTGCGCTGCCACCTCCAGTCTCTGTTGAAAGTGTGTGAAAGGGGTTTCAGCCTTGTTTCTACATCACTACTCTACTCCTTTAAATTATTGAATCAGCCATGAAATGTTTTTACGATTCTGCTTGACAGGGATCAAGTTGAGAGCCGTGTTGGAAACGAGCTTAAGGGTCAGAGCGGCTGGGAGAAAATAAATGTCGGTCTTGCAGCCGTGGTTGTGGCGTCTGCTTCCTACAGAGCAAGAAAGGAGTCTTAAGCACACAGCAGCAGCAGCAGCGGTTCACATAAGAACAAACTCTGACTAGCAAATGCCATGTGTCCACTTTCTGAAATAATCTCACTAATTATTTACTTTTAATGCACACCATCATTATCAGTATTTACTCCTTTTATATGTACTCTTTTAACTCCTTCATGCTGAATGTCACTGATTCACAATGTACCATTAAATCCAGGACTCCACTTAATTTAGCATTACTTGACTTAACAAAATAATGAAGAATATTTCTTTAGATAATTGGAAATAAAGCCAAACATGAAGGACTTAATCAACATACTTATATTTTTTCCAACTCTCTCAAAGTTTCTAGTCTCAACCATTTTTCCCCCAAAGAATTTCAAAACATTACTCTTGAAAACTGTGTCAGGGCAAAGTTTACAGAAGTTCAAATGTAATGTACATTTTCTTTTTACTTCACTCAACAATAAGCTGATGCTTCAGCCAGTGATCCTGTCCCTCCCACAGACGGATGATGCAGACACAGAAAGATTGACCTCTCATTTAACCGGTTTTTAGGTGCTTAGAGCCCTTGTACAGTTGCATCTTAACTTAATTTGAAAATATTAGTATTAATGATATCAAGTAAAACCAACAAGCTCATTTTTTTTACAAAGTTCTGCCATAATTAGCATTGTTTTCATCTTACAAACCGTTACTCTGCCATGGACTTTACAGTCCCTGACAAAAGTCTTGTCGCTTATCCATTTTGTAGAAACAAAAGCGTATAACCTCACTTTTAATGAATCCATTGGTTTTAGAAATGTCTCATATGAAAGCTAAAACACTCCCAAATTATGTTCAATATAGTAAAATAAAATTGCTTCACTGAAGAAAGATTGATCATTTAATGAACACAGAAAGGTCACATTTTGGCAAGACAAAAGTTTTGTCGCCTTGTCATATGATGCACCCAATCCTAGATTACAGCCTCACCTGTGATCAATCACTGATCAATCAATTGGTGGGTGTGTGTAAAAAGAACCCCAGCTCACCAGGCCTTCACATCAACTGCAACTTGACCTCTGACAACATGCCTAAGATTCACCCTGAGACCAAAGCGTTGATTATCCAAGGCCCACAGCCTGCTAAAAGGATGGATGCTGGAAAAGTGGCAGAAGGTGGATTTCTCCGATGAGTCTTCAGTTGAATTACATCACAGCCGCCGCAAATATTGCAGGAGACCAAGTGGAGCCCGCATGGACCCAAGATTCACCCAGAAAACAGTTACGTTTGGTGGCGGAAAAATCATTGTCTGGGGTTACATCCAGTATGGGGGGGGTCCCAAACATTTGCAGGGTGGAAGGCAATATCAATAGCCTAAAATATCAAGAAGTATTAGCTACCTCTTACATTCCCAACCATAAAAGAGGTCAAATCCTGCAGCAGGATGGTGCTCCATCGCATACTTCCATCTCTACATCAAAGTTCCTCAAGGCCAAGAAGATCGAGGTGCTCCAGGACTGGCCAGCCCAGTCACCAGACATGAACATCAATGAGCATGTCTGGGGTAGAATGAAAGAGGAAGCATGGAAGACCAAACCAAAGAATCTGGATGAACTCTGGGAGGCATGGAAGACTGCTTTCTTTGCTAGTCCTGATGACTTCATCCATAAACTGTGTGAATCATTGTCAAAACGCATGGATGCTGTCCTTCAAGCTCATGGAAGTCATACAAGATATTAAATATGGATCTCACAGTAGCACTACTTAATTCACTGATGTTATGCAACATATTTTTGTTTTGGAAGTAAATTATTTGTTAAATTCTCTGTAGGCGACAAAACTTTTGTCTTGCCAAAATGTGACCTTTCTGTGTTCATTAAATGATCAATCTTTCTTCAGTGAAGCAATTTTATTTTACTATATTGAACATAATTTGGGAGAGTTTTAGCTTTCATATGAGACATTTCTAAAACCAATGGATTCATTAAAAGTGAGGTTATACGCTTTTGTTTCTACAAAATGGATAAGCAACAAGACTTTTGTCAGGGACTATAGAGATGCACTCACACCAAACAGTAAGTACCATACTCGAGTCAGTTGAACCCCAGAGTTAGGTTGGTTTTTGCTGATGGGATTCTCCATTTCATTAAGTCCTAGTCAAATGCACTAAAATGGGAGGTTGACCTGTACGGATGTTGTTTTTGGGTCATTTAGGCCCATGGAGGGTTGTAGGGGGGTCACATCTTGCAATTTCCTTGAAGCTCTTACCTCAAGAGATGTCATGATAATGCAATATTCAGGCATGTAGTAAGTGAATAATGAAGTATTGGTAAGGATAAAGTGAAGTTACACATACTTATGACATGCACGTGAGCCCGTAGAACATAATTGTTCTACGGGCTCACCAAGTGGTCTACGACCATGATATTTTATGTGAGCCACCTTCATGACTTGTACAGGTTTGCCCATATCTTGCCTGCAGATGGTCCGTATTCACTGAAGTTGTGACCAATATTAAATTGCGATATAAATCAAACTGCAGAAAACATTGTACTCTACAAGATAGACCATTGAGGAACCTTTCTTCTTCGATTTATTGGTGGATGTTAAATGAAGGGAAGTGTGCATTCCACCACCTTCTGCATAAGGGATGAAATGTGATCAGACCCAGACTGTTACAAAGTATAGATCAAGAAGTTGGACTATGAGAACGAATATGATCTAGTTTGACCTGCATCAACAGTTCTGTCTGCTGCATGAAGGTACTCATACTGGCTGAGGACTGCAGTCATGCTTTGATACCTAACAAAGAAACGGGATATCCCTTCTTTTCCATGACTGCAAAATGTAAATAAACAATCTTTCTTCTGAGAGTGGCTGCAGCTTCGGAGATGAGGTAGCGCCCGCAGATCAATCTCTGCTGCTCCTTCATCAGTGTGAAGTGGGCCGCGTTTCTCCTCTTTCACTTTCCTGAAGGACTGCCTTCATCTTCTTACATGAGTCACTCCATCAGTATGTTTTCATGGACTTCCCTCAGGTTGTTACTCTGCTTCCTGCATCTCTCTGTACTTCCCTCCTCCAGGAGGTTTCCTAACGCTTTATCGATCCTCCTCTGTCAGTGACTGCTTCTCATTTTCCACAGTCTGCCTGTGTTTTTCTCTCCACTGCAACAGGAGAGCTTCAGGTGATCTGTCCTGTTTTAACCACTAACCTCTAACCCATTTTCCATTACTTGAAACATCTTCCCTGAATGTTTACCATTTTTTTTTACTATTTTTATGTCTTTTAACGCTTTGTCTGTTCTGAATGCAGAACCTCTGTTCATTAATTACTCATTGAATCATTGAAATGATCAACTCCAGAGCTCTGTAGGACTTTTTACATATTTAATCAGTTGGGTTGATTTTAGGAAATCTATTCCAACGTTTGAATTGATCGCACTAACTGGGATTTCTATTTTTAACTATTTTTCAAAAAGTCTTTTCTCAAAGCAGTTTTTATATTTATAAGTCAAAAAGCTGCTTTGTGCTGGTATTAAAGGAAACATTAACAAGAGTAATTATTACAGTTTTCACCTATGTTTAGTTTAATTCACTGGTTATGGGAATACTATTTTTAATTTACTAACTGAAATTATTTTCCTCTGAATTTTTTAAAAAATTATGAATGGGATCAATTTGAAACCTTGTTAATCTAAATAAAATTAATTATAACCTTTAATTTAAAGTGTGGATGCCATGCTTTGAACAACTTTGTCAAATAAAAAAGCCCTTTAAACGCTGATTCTATTGATACCAATAGTTAGCGTCGAAAAAAATCCGAAGCATATGAATAATAGACATCGTTCGAAGAAATCAGAGATTTGAATTTGCCGCTAAGAGCGCAGGCTGGAAGTGACCCCGATATGACCTGTGACGTCACGAAAGGCATTGACTTTCGTAGTTCCGCTTCGGACAGCATGTTAACAAAACAGGTAGTCTTCGTTTCTCTCGTGTTTAAATCTGTTAATCATCAACATGCCAAGTCGTTGTGTGGCAGCTGGATGTAGCAATAAATCTAGTGAAAGTGTATCTGTGTATAAATTCCCAAAACAAGAAACGCTGCTGAAACAATGGACAAAACAAGTTCAGCGAACGAGGGCGAATTGGGTGCCAACTAGAGGTAAGATAAGAGGTAAGATCTTAAGCCCGAGCCCGAGCCCGGTCGGCACACTTTAACCTTGACAAAAATCCCACGGCACACCAGCATCCAGAAAAAAAATAAAGCAAAAACGCAGTCTGTATTGATCAACAGCGCCCCCCCCCCCCCCCCCCCCCCGCCGCAATCTCACGTGCATTTTCGTGATAATTGTGGCAGAAAAAGATGGAAGTTGCAGCTGTTTTTACTAAAAAATAAAATAAAAGATAAGTTAGAAAATTAAAAATCTGTTTGATGCGTGTTCTTTGTGGTTTCAAGACGTATAACAAGGACAACTCATTGTAAGCTCAGACGCTATTCCTTTAAGCCAATGCATCATGGGAGATGTAGTGTAATATCTGACGCTACAGGATGCTAAAGGGCAGAAAGACTCTCGTCTCTGAGCTTCATGTTTTTGTTCTCTTGTTCCACGGTCTGACACCGGATTCTGTGGAAAGCTACACCGCTAAAGACGAGCTTTAGCTGCTATTTTGTTAGAACTGAGCGACTTTATGAGAAGAATCTGAACAAGGAAGTTGAGACTTTAACCACTTCTGATTGGCCAGACTGATGACATGTGATTAAGCCTTCAAGAATGATTGGTGGAGACAGTTAAAGGGGAGGGGAGGGACTTTTCCGCAAACACCTTTAGTTGTAGCTAAATCGCGGTAAATTCATTCTTATCAAAATGTCTTTAATATAATCAAATAAACACAAAGAAAAAATTATTTTATGATCTTTTATATTCCTAACTCCTCAGTGTTCTATCAGGGCCTGTTTGGATGAACAAAGAGCTGATTTCCTGGAGATGAGAAATGTTGTTAGATCAGTTAATGAGGGCAATTTCCCACGGCACACTTGACCATCTCCCACGGCACACTAGTGTGCCGCGGCACACTGGTTGAAAAACACTGCTCTAAATGACAGTCATTACGTTCGGGTCGGTTCGGGCCGGGCTTCTCTCTCGCTGACTTTTTTAATAAATATATTGTAATGTCTGCAAAGAAGCTCCTTAGGCGGCGGTTGTCAAACAGCTCTTTATTAATCCTGTACGTCAGAACAGTTACCGCACGAACCGAAAGGCACAGCCAGCTTCTTACTCAGAGGGAGAACGTTCCCTTAGCGCACACACACCCAAACACACACGAAACTGAAAAGGCAAACCGCCGCGGCTGCAGTATTTCTCCGCGTAATGAAACGAGTGCTTATCATCCAGATCTCTCTGTCACTCTCTCTGTCTGGCCTCTTATTCTGTGTTCCAGCGTTATTTCATTGATCAAATGCATTTATCAGGGAGGAACCTATGCGCAGCGCTTCCAGTGGAACTCTATGCCACAACAAAGAGCTTATACGCGCGCGGCTGCAGCGACCACTCTCTGTTAGAAAGAAAATAGCTTTCGTCATCATAAAAATATATAGATTATTTAACCGTTAAGAAATCTGGCGGGTTTTTTTCTGCCAAAAATCCTATGGGTTAAATTGAAATTGCGGGTTTGCTTCGGGCTCGGTCCTGCAAATCAAGTTAATTGGTCGGGTTCGGTCCGAGTTTGGCTTTAATGCCCGCGGGCCTGTGTCGGGTCGGGCCGGATTTTTTAGGCCCGATCTTACCTCTAGTGCCAACTGCTTCGTCAACTTTATGCAGCGAACATTTTGAGGCAGATTGTTTTGAAGAAACACCACAGCTCATGAAAGATATGGGAATGCATGTCAGATATAAAAAAGTATTGAAACCGAACGCAATCCCCACCATTTTCAAGAGATCGCTAGACCTACTACTTTCTGCTATATCCTCCTCACTTTCGCAAAAGGGTTCGAATCGATACGGTTGCAAAAGTGACTCATCATCATGATAATCTCTGCAACTTTCCTCTTCATCTTTCTGTTCAGCTAGCCATGTTGTCTGCCTTTCGTTACGTCACAAACAGGGCAGCGCGAATTCGGCGGAATGCGTGAAGCCGGCGGCCGTCCTCGTTGTTTATATCGCGTTTTTCGCTATTTATTCTTTTTCGAAAAATATTAAAAACAATCGCAACATGAAATAGAGACTATTTACTATATTTTGGCTTATTAAAATAGGCCATGTCACCCACACTTTAACAGCAATATTCATTCCTATTCATCAGGTTCCTATGCAACTCCATACATTATTTTCTTCTTGTCTGGTAGTTTTCATTTTTTGCATTGCTGTTAAAGAATTTAATTAGTGAGACGAGATTTTGAAGAGTCTGTTTTTTGTTGTTGTTGTTTTTATTTGATCTTTACATACAGACAGACAATAACCAACTGTATTTCTAAATTTCTTCAAAAATATTAACTATTTTATTTATATTAGTTTCAGACATTTAGATGTGATTTTGCGAAATTAATAAATATTTAATCAAACTGAGATGGGAATAGTGGCCTTGTGACTCTGAACACTTCAAGAATGTGGCTTTTGTTGTTTATCACAGCCTGATTCTGCAGAAAAATGACAGCACGGACATTTCCAAAATAATCTTCTTTTTTTAATTCTGTAATCAGATTTAGTTTTGATGTAGCTGATTCTCAGGTTTGTGTCATCCTTCCAGCAGATTGAATAATTTCAAACAGATGTTAAATCATCAAAGTCAGATTAGCATCTTCCAAAGCTGGACTTTCATTGTTTTCCAGAGGAAACCTCCTCCTCCACCCTCTGCAGCAGTCAGATGTAAACTTGCGGCTTCACTTCCTTTCACAAATGAGGAAGTTGTGAGGAAGATTTAGACCAGAGAAATGCAAGTTTATTCTCTCTGCTTCCATGGATCTGACAAAGCGTGAAACCATGAAGAAGAGAAGTGATGGGTGAAGTGCAGGAAAAACCCAAGTCAGTAATGGCAGAACGATGCTGAGAATTTAGTGCCATTGTTTCTCTTTCTTTCTCTTTCCTATCTTTTGGATGCAACAGACTGAAACGAGAGATCACAGGGAGGTCTGGACATGCACAGGAGCACCCCCCCCCCCCCCCCCTTAAACACACACACAACTGACAAACATAACAAGGAGTTCCTCCATAGGTTGCTTCTTTCTTTTCTTCGGCCTCTAATTAGAGAGCCAGAGATGAGTGCTGACAGGAAGTCTGTAAAGCTGTTAACGTGTAGCTCTGAATAAAGCTTTAACATTCAAACCTAATTGCATTTAATTAGTCTTAAAACCTCACTGCGATTAGTCCGCGTTGGCGTTGCGGTTCGGGCAGCTCATTTATTGAAAACCTGTGAAGTGGGCGGAGTTTTTTATGTCATTTCAGCTAATTAAGGAACCAGGAACAATATGGTGGAGGGTGGGACTTCACCCACGCACACACTCATTAAAGGAAGACGTCCCACGGGGCCTCTTCTCATTTCCAGCAGGAACACCAGAGGGATGTCCTGCTTTCAGCGGTGCAGAAGTCCTCAGAGTGTGCACGTGTGATTTTAAAGAGTCTTCTAGATCCATGATGGTCTGTTTGCAGAGGTGATCAAGTCTCCATGACTAAAACTGATGGTTCAAATTGTCAAACACACAAAGCTCACACCTGAACCTTTTCCATCCCATAACTTCCGGTGTTTCCTGGTCTCCTCAGTTACTGGAACTTGAATCTTGAAAATATTATCGTCAACTTATTGAAATGTTCTCCATTATGGCTGTTCCTCTGTTATTGATTGTTTAATGTTCAATGTTGTTGGTGAGGATCTGAAAAAGCTCATTCATATACGACTGTCAGTGAACTGGTGCGACTGGCCGATTGACTCTTTTTCTGCTTTTTCCTGTCCTGGTCTGAGTTAGCTTTAGGCTGTAGCGCCTCTGGATGAGCAGCTGTTGGTGCTGCATGGTTTTCCAGCTGGTTTGGTCCACTTTAGTTTAGGGTTGGGCGATGTCCCTTAAATCGGCAGTTGACGATGTTTGCAGTCAACCATCGGGATGGACGATGATATCGTCCGGGGGGGTTAATTTTTCGTTATTATATAATTATTTTTCGTTATTTTACTTTATTACTTTATTTATTTAATCTCCCAAATAATGACTCATCCGCGATGATCCAGTATAAACTGAGGGAAGTGACTTTAAAAAAAGTAAAACAAACAGAACAGAATAGAAAAGAAGTGGTCCGCTCCTCCTGCACTTGATTAGTCAGGTGGACCAGTGGAGCAGCGACCGCGTCTCTAGCAGAGCAGACGGACTTACAGCTGTGAGGGGAAGGGCGGGGGGGTGCTTCGTTATGTTGGAGACTTAGGACTGCGATCCGTCCCGCTGCTCTACGTGAGCGAGCTACCTAACTTAGGAGAACTGGGTCTCCCGGTAAAAGTGTGTCGGGGCTCGGAGCGCCAGCACACACACAGCGGCTGAGGAGCGCTGTTAGCTTCAAAGCAGAAATGTCGCTCAGTCCTTAAAAAACCGTTCAAACAATCACGTGGATTTGTGTCCAGTCATGTCTCGACAAAATAAAGGCTGATGTTATTCCCACATATTAAGATGCAGATTGCAGCGTTTCCCGCATGGATACATTTTATGCTCATGCTAATGTTGTTAGCCCGTGTTGTTAGCATACTGCTAATACGGGCTTCTTTCCGGCTCCGTTCAACAGAAAAAGCACTGACTACACGGATTACAATTAAAATGAGCGAACAGGCGCTTCATAATAACCGTAACATTAATAAAAGCACGTTTAGAAGATCATCTAGTATATTACCGAGCTGCCATATCTATCTATGTAGCCGCTCGGCGGAACTACTCTTCTCTTCCGGTTTGAAAACACTACTGCGCATGTGCGAATGATTTATTCCGACCTTAAGTATCACCCATGGGAACGTTTTTTATATTCTGAAAAAGGTTTTCTGGGCCCATGTACACGGTTGGATTCTAATCCGACCAATGATCCGATCAAGATATTTTGTTCATGTAACCGCGGCTTATGGTGTCGACTCGCAGCGTGGCGGGGGCGTGGCATCACGATGGTGCCTCTCCATCGTGACGTCAGTCACCCATCACGATGGACGATGATATCGTCCATCGGCACAACCCTACTTTAGTTTTTATTTCTCTTTTAGAAATGCTGTGTTGGAAAAATAAATAAAACAGTTGTAAGAGGGGAACTTTTATCAGCATCCTGGTCCAGCGCACAGGCCTGTCTCAGGGAGGAGACAGAAGGAAAATACACCTCCAAAAACAAAGCTGGATTTCATGTTTGCCTTTTAGGGCGTATTCAGACTAGAAACAGAGACCCAGTCCACTTCATTTGGTTTGGATTGAGTAAATAAACAGTTCGACCCTTTTTTCTGTTTGATAACAGGATATCCATTGCTTTATGTTTGTCCGGGGCTCATCTGTTGCTGCATTGCTACTCTGGTAACTCTGGTACGGTGGCCGTTTTGGTTCAGTTGCTTAACTCTGGGAACGGATTGTACTGAGATGCTCAGTCTGATTGGAAACCAACCAAGACCACCTAAATATGGGTCCGAGACCAGTTTATTCAGATTGAATATTTGCTCAGGATTATTGGGCAAACGAACTCTGGTTTACTTAAAGCAAACCAACTGTGTCTAGTCTGAATACACCCTAAAAAAAATAGAAAAGAATTAAAAGATTGTAAAATGTTAAGGAGTTTCTTTAGTTTGCACATTACCAAGGATGCAGGAGACTTAAAGAGCAACTCAGATGAAAATTGCGTTTCTGGTGTTTTGGATAGAGGACATAGATAAAGAAAATTAAGCTTAAAATTGCAGCTCTGGGTATTTCTTTATTTAAATTGTTGGGAATCAAAAGCAGACAAAAAAAAGGCTGTTTCAAAAATATCATACTTGTGACAAAGAAAACGCGCTAAGCGTGCCACCAGCGTCCTGCTCTGCTCCATTCTGATCATCCACTGTCAGACAAATAGATCCATGAACGTCTTTGTTTTCCTCGTCTGAGCGGGAATCTGGATCAAATCTCCAATATTGCTCAACATTTTTGTTGCACCTCTAATGTTAGCTTGGGGTTGTGAGGAGCTGTAAGCTAGCAGGAGAGCCTGTAAGCTGATTGGTTGATGAGGGGTAGGCCCTATGCACTTTCCTCCCATACTCTTACTGCTTCTCCCTACAACTCCAGTGGTAGGGGCAGTTGAAGCTGTAGTGGTGTCCCAAATGCTTATTTTGGGAGGAGTGGGAGGAACTTGCTTTAGGCTAGTTAACCCTCCGCCAGTAGAGTGATCCATGTGTGGGGGGGAAGAGAAACACATTTCTTCACTTGTTTCACAATGAGCGACAACTTGCGTTTTCCATAACTCTCAGTTTGGAGGGCTAGATGTAGAGGTAAGGAGAAGCTGTAGGGGTAGGGTGAGTATTCGGCCAAAGTGTGGGTGGGCTTACCCCATGCAAACAGTCCCCCTCACTCAGAGGTGAATTTCTAATAAAGTCTTGTTGCTCTGCAAAAACTATGTTGTAGGAGAAATTTTTTTTTTATTTTTGGCTAAAAACGTCATCAAAAGATGATCAAAGTAGAACTTTAAAACTACAAAGGTGGTGTTTCAAAGCAGTATGTGTGAAGCTCCTATGGAGGAGAAGCAGGTCAGACGGACGGGCGGTGTTTAAAAGAGGCCTGCAGAGCTTTTTAGGAGGTCTGAATAATGAAGGAGGAGAAGAAGGCGGAGGAGATGGCTTCACTTTAATAAAAGACATTCAAAACTGTGGTCCAACTCCCCCACTCTGCCCCGTCTGTCGCAAACATTCATCAGCTGAGTGTCTGACTCACAAACGCACCCAGCAGCTTCGTGAAGGACAAACTAAAGACAGCAGGCGGAACGCCACTCCAAATGCAGCCCACTGATTGGTCTGATCGTAACAGACCAATGTGAGATAAAAGCCTTACACCCGTCCCACTGAAGTACTCCAGTTCGGAAGATCTTAGGTTCCTAGCTTGCCCCCCCCCCCATGTGTCGAAGTGCTTTTGGGCAAGACGCTGAACCCCACGTTGCTCCTGGTGGTTATAGGTTGGCGCCAGTGTTCGTAAAGCACTTTGCGCCTTCGAACACCTTATAACTAAACGCCATTTACCATTTATGTGTGATGTCACACTCACTCGTCCAGTTCTCATTAACAGCCAATGCTGTCAATTCATAAACCTCTTAAATTCCCACAAAATTCCAACTTCTTACCCTGCCTCATCCCACTGTTGCCTGGCAACCCTTCTCTCCCCCTTTATTTATTTCTTCTTCCCGTTTTCTCCTGCTGTTTAGTCGTTTTTTTATCCTGCCTGCTTGTCTAAATTTAACAGCATTTTCTTTCACAGACGTGATGAATATTTAACTGAAAGTCAAACCAAAGTGTTTCAGTTTAGCTGCAACTTCTGGCTGTTAAAGATCTGAACCCAACAGATTCACCATTGCATCACTGAAGACGTTATTTTTTAATCAGGTCAGCCTTGTTTCTTAAGCTTTTTTATTTCTTTTACGGAAAGAACAAATATGTTGAATCTGCTGTTTACTGTTACTCCCAAAAGTTTCGCTTTAGTAGCCGTGAAGGTGTGACACTCGTCTCTTGAATGTGTTTTCTGCGTGGAATGTCTGAGTCTTTGCGCCACCGCAGCTCAGATGAGGGGTTCTGGTAGAACCGTCTGGACCTCATGAGTCTGCTGCAAAGCCGCAGCCATCGTCTCTGGAGAAATAAGAACTTCATCTGTGTGCCGGGAAGAGACCAAACTGGAAATATGATATCTGCTGTCGGCTACAGCCTACAGAGTTTGTGAAAATTGATGAGTGGCAAAAGTTCTGATGATGAAAGGCGCCCCACCATTTCAGAGCGACCTCACCCCCAAACCACGGAGCTGCAGGATTCATGTCGTCTTTTCTCACAATAATAAACTCCCTTCTTTTTCCTTCTCATCTCTTAACTCCCCTTTGCCCAGTGGGTTTCCACAGAAACAATTACTTCTCCAGCTGTGCTGCTGTGTGTTTGTGTGTGGGGGGGTCTGGATGTGTGGTTCTGCCGTGCTTTCACTTCTTTATCTCATTGGAACAGTTTGAATGAACGGCTGGACCCGCCTGCAGGCAGAAAAAACGTGTTTTCCTTTTATCTGGATGGAAAGAACGGGGAAAATGTTCGTTCTGGTCACACACCATCCAGTAAAGTTCTCTTGGGGGGGCTCTCACTGGAGCGCACGTCACATGCACTAAGCTTGATAGGAGCCAAACCATATGTGTCCTGTCACTGTTCACCTCTAACAACGATCAAAGTTGTGTTAAGTTAAATCAGCTGTGAAAAGGACTAGAGCAGGGCTGTAAAAAAAAAAGCTCTTTTCAATATGTCAAATTGAGGTAGGGGGGGCCTTGAATGACCTCAGGAGGACATCCTGTCAAGGTCAACTGTCCTTCAAGGGTCTCATAAGGCAAACTGTTCCTGGTACAGACAAACTGAGATTCACAAGAACCCTATGGAGGTAACATCAGGTCCTGCCCTTCCCTGAGCTGGGGTCACCATGGCTCCACCCAGAGGCCGGGCCTTAGGGAGGGGCTGGTCAGCAAACACCTGGTGACCACATCACCTGTAGGGTTCATGGGTTTGCCTTCCTGCAGGCTCACTCCCCGCACGGGGAGCCAGACTGACTTCTAAATTCTCAGAATTTGGCTTTTGGGATGTGAAATCTCCTCCTTCTGGTCAAGACGGAACATTAACTATTTGTGAGGGTCTATTTGTGCTTCAATGGGATGTGTAGGTGGTTCCTGCAATCCCACATGATACTTGAAGGAAGTGGCGTTCCAAAAAAAGTGGGTTTCAATCTCAAATCTTCAGTCCTGGACATTAGTTACATGAATGGTCTTTAAAATCAAAATGAAGCTTTTTGTTTTTTTCTCTGAATTGAACCAAATCTAACCATCAGCTCTGAGACCAGAGGTCCCCTTCATCACTCTGCTTCTACTGAACCCCTCCTGAGAGGTCAAATGCCCCTCACTCTTGCTGGACATGAACAGCTGAAGGCCTCATGGCCCCCGAAGGCCTCGTTGAGCCCCAGAGTGACAGCTTGTCTGTGTCTTCTCATCTCTTGGGTTCTTTTTGTTTGTGTCTGCTTTTCCCTCATTTTCTTTTTCTTTCTTTTCAGGTTGTATTTTTTTTTAACTCTCCAGCTCTGTGGGGGTTCTTCTTATGCTGTTTTTTTATCCATGTCAGCCGGCTGGAAGTCCATTGAGCAGCATCAGACCTGGACCAGTCTGAGTCTCACAGAAAGTCCACAGAGGAGGGGGGGCTCTTTCCAATCTGCCAAACTGCACCTAAACTTCCCCTCTGTCAGGATCTGATTGTTGCATGAAGACCTTTTTTTTCTGGACCCCCACCAGAAATCCTGTGACCTTTCTTTGACATTCCAACCTTTTCTCCCACACGGGGTTCGACTGGTTGACAGGAGACGACTTCTTCCACTGCAGCATTTCCAGCACAGTCTTAGATCCAATGGTGTCAGCAAGGATCCGTGCACCGCCCTCTCTATCCAGACATGTTCGAGCATCTTAAAGCCGGCAGTAGGCGCGGCCAGTCTGAATGCCCACCTAACCTTCCGGTCGGCTCACTCCACTTTGATCCATTCTGAGAAGGACCTGCTGCAGAGTCCGTGGAGAACGCTTTCCTTCAGGAGAATTCATGGATCCATGTCTGGATGAAGGGGGTATAGAGGACAAGTGATTGAATGGATTTTATTCAAATAAATCTGTAAGGTTAACGAAAAAGTGGAGGGGGCGGGGGGGCGTCGATGAAGATCTCAGGTGGGGCACAAAACCCGTAAAAGTGTTTGTGGCTCTGCAGCTCAGACTCTGAGCCCCAGCAGAAACACGGCAGGATTTAATGCTGCACACTCAAAGCAGCTTTCCTCTCATTATTCATGAGGCACAAAGTGGCAGCAGCTAAAATGGGAGGGGGGGTACGGCAAACTGAGGGGGGCAGACACGATGAGACGGAGCGAGGCCATCCCTTTGTTAGGAGCCACAGCCGCAACAATTTACATGAGAGCCAGGCCTCCTGGCTGCTGATTGGTTCAGAGAGTCGCTCGCCTTGCCGCACCCCCAGCCCTTCCCTGCCTCCCTCGCCTCACTGCAGCCAATCAGGAGGTCACACACACGCAGGGGGGGCTCCTCCAGAAGGAGCTCCTCGATGAGTGAGAGTGTGTGTGAAAGTTTTGACGGCAGAATAAGTGATGAGCTGTGGGCCAGCCGGTGTGTGGAGGGACTGCGCCCCCTGCTGGAGCTGCAGTGAAGCCACCACACACGCTGCAGGTCTGTACAGCAGATGAGCAGAGCGACCGCTGATGCTCTGATCACACCTCTGCTCTCCTCAGCCATCCTCTGCAGAAGCCACAAGAATGTTTTCCAGTTTCACTAGTGTGTTTCACCCCTACATACACACCCCCCTTTAACCCAACAACATCTAAATAACACACACTCTTTGACACAACGCACTGTTTACCCCAGTGGTCTCCAAGCTTTTCCAGGTCACAGACCAGTTTAATGTCAATGTTTTCACGGACCTGTCTTCATTAGATTTCATGTAGGAACCATTAACATGTGATACAGAATTCCTTTAACACGAAACTGTCAGTTAACTGTAACCAACTTCAGCCTCATTTGACTTTTAATTCAATTTTATTTGTATAGCCCCAATTCACAACAGTCGTCTCGATGGGCTTCGTATCTTTAAGGTGTGACGGATTAAAATGAAAAAAACTGTTATTTACTAACTATAATCATAAATGTGGATCCACCGTTTAAATAACTTTATTAGCAGCATCCTGATAACATTTGAGATTATTATTATTATTATGGTCTGTGGGAGCAATCGATCCATATTTGGAGTAAAGGCTCCTGGTTGTTGTCTGGTGAATGAAGATGTCTTTTATTTTGAAGTCAAAGGTTCTTCTTCTGTTTCCCCTCTGGATCGTTTTTGCCAGAAGAAACTTTCCAAATGTTTGTTTTTTGCTAACTTTGCTGGCTTGGAGGTTTCAGTTTAGCGGTTGCTGCAGCCGCTTTAAGAACATAATGGATGGATTTTCCACATGTGACTGAGCGACTTGACATGCGTCAAGAATGAGTCAGACGCGGTGGAAAGAAAGCAATTTTTCAAAATACAACATCCTGTATAATCAGGTTAAATTCAAAATAAATGTAAATCATGTTTTTTTTCTCTGTGGCCCGGTACCAGTTGTCCTTCGGATCGGTATCAGACAGCAGCCCAGAGGTTTGGAGACCACTGGTTTACCCGATCAATGGGAATCGGCTGATTCTGTCGCAGAGAATCATCTGAGAATCAGCTTTTAAAAGCAATAAAATAAAAAAATAAAATAAACAGACGGTTTGTGAAGCTGTCTTTGTCCCTCTGAAGTCCACTGTCTCCTCCTTTGTCTTGGAGGTTTTAAGGATCAGGTTCTACTGTTCACACCGCCCTCCCAACTTCTGGACTCCTCTGCCTTGACGTCACCAAACATGGCGTCTGCAAATTCACAGTGGTGGGTGGTGACACAGTCACAAATCCACATGGTGTAGAGCAAGGGACTCAGTGCACAGCCCTGTGCAGAGCTGAGGCCTGCTTGGACAGGAAGTCTCTGATCCAGCAGCTAGTGGTGGTTGGGTGTTAGATGCCCAGCAGCTTTTCTGTCTGGGAGTTGAAGGCAGAGCTAAGGTCAACAGTATGGGGTAGCGTACCTGCGGTTCTGGATGGATAGTGGTGTGGAACCGTGTGGAGATGGCGTTCCCTCTCAGTCTGTTAGCTCTGCATGTGAAGTGCAGTGGATCGAATGTGGGGGGGACGTGACGTGACGTGACGTCGGACCTCAGGTGTCAGTGCAACCAGTCGTTCAGATTGCTGATGCTGGTGTTTTTTGGCAGTGGCACAGTTGAGATTTACCTCTGTCTGAGAAGATGAAGAACTGGAACAGTGAATCACTAAATGGGGTGCTGGGCTGTGGTCCAGAGGTAGAGGGGTCAACCTCCGATGGCAAACACCATTTAGCAATTTTAAATAAAGACCTCAGCTGGCTGGTCTGCACTCTCTCCGAGGTCCCTCCCAGTCACTGCAGGGGAAACCATGAGGCTGGATGGCAGATCAGTGGTGGTGCTGCTGCTGCCTCAGGTTCTTTGGAATTTGTTGTTTAGCTGCTGCGCTAGCATAGCATATGGCCCTCGAGCTCTTGTGGAGCTGCTGGAGGTTGGGGTGCTGAGGTCCAGGCCACACCTCACAGTCACTTTGCTTTTAGATCAAACTCTTTATGTACGGTGATCCCTCGTCTGTTGCAGTAGTTACATTCTAAAAATAACCTGTGAACAGTGAAATCCTAATTTATCCACTTTTCTCAGACAGATAAACATTTTTACTTGGTTTCTTTTTTGTTTGTTTTGTTTAAAATCTCAAAGTTCAACGCTTCTTAGAAAAATAAATCCAGTTTTTAGAATGAAAACAAAGATCTGATTAAAGAATTTATGATGACTTGGAGAGCTGCACAGGAAACGTGGCATGGAGGAGATTGATTGACAATGTCTCTAGCCAATCAGGATGCAGAACATCCTGGCACTGGGGGGAAAAAATCAGCAAAACAGCAAAATGTGAACCCCGATACAGCGAGGGAACAATGTATTTTTGTAATTCTTAGTTTTTATCCTGAAGAATGTCAAATTGATTAAACAGAATCATACTTTTTGGTCTAACACAAAAATGGTCCTTTTTGACACAGTTATATAATCTGCAGCGCCACCTGCTGCTCTGGAGGTCAGAAACAGACATTAAGCTGGTGATTTTTAAACATTTGATTAACTCTGTTGCATTGGTGCTTTAGCTCCAGCGGTTAACCATTTAAGCAATTAACGTAGTTCCAGTAGATTCTGAAGCAGCCCTGATATGCAACTGATACAGCAGTGAAATGTTTACACAATCAATGAAATCGACTGGTTGTGTCACTGAGGAAAGCTGCTTTGCGCCGTTATGCAACACTATACATAGTATTGTGTTGAAGTGTAGAAAGTCAGTTCAAAGCCGCCTTTCTCCTCGTCAAAATCAGCTGCCAGCAACATTTCTCGTGTTAAAGGGTAAAAATCTAGAATTCAAAAATCACGATTTTGTTTCATTTGTGGGACTGTGTTTATGCTAGAGATCCATGGATGCTGGAAGCAGTTGGATGATGAACATTTTTAGGAATTGGGAAGTCTGAGTCTGAAAGGGGGTGGAGCTTTAGGCAATCGAGGGTGGAGCTGCAGGTTATAATGTCGGGTCGGGTCAGATGGTAAATGAAAAACACAGATGTGTCCTTGAGCTCAAACATCTGAACTGTGTGTTCAGAATCACCTAGAAACTCCCTGTTCAGAACGGCAGTGCATGTGAGTGTGCACGGATCGTATCTGGGATCAGTTTGTCTTGTATCAGAGCTAAACAAAAAAGCCAAAAAGGCTCAATCAATTCTGAACTGTGCCCCCCCCTCTCCCCCCGTCCACACACACTCACAGGCGGGGCGAGTCGAGCTCACAGTGCAGCTCCGCCTTGTTGACTCGCAGACAGGAAGTACACGTCACCTTCAGAAAGGACTCCCGCTTTTCCTCTGGAAGTTTGGTTTTTACAGATTATTTGTGGCTTTTATGTAAAGATTAACATGACTCATCAGAACAGTACCTGATGTGTTCAGGCCCAGATCACAGCCCACATCATCATTCCTCCACCAATGTGCTTCTTTCTCTGTTTTTTTTTTTTTTCTCAATTTTCCAACATGGACTTTAACATTAACCTGCTGACTGAGGCTTGTGGAGTCTGAGATGAAGCTTGGGTTATTTCACTTGTAAAAGATGGTTGCTTGTTTTTTTGGTCTTTTTATCTATTAAAAAAACGTTTTCAACTTGAATTATTAAACCCTGTGTGTTTTTGTCGTGCATGTGTGTGTTTAGGTGTCCATTGGTAGGATGTACGAGGTGCAGAAGACGGTCGTGGAGTAGCAGGATCATTGAGGAAGAGCCCGGCAAACAACAGGATGTGTCCTCATAGACCAGAGCCCACCTCGTCTTTGGCATCACTGTTCAGTTTGAGCTGTGGAACATGAAATGCATCGTGGGAGACGCAGTTGAAGTCTGGGAGGATCATGTTGGGGCTGCTCCCGTTGGGCGAGGCTTCCCTGACTTGGTTTTTCTTTAGTATTTATGTTGTCAGCAACACAATCCATCTATCCTGAAAAAAAATATTTACTCAGCAAAGAGACGAAGACTGAGAGCTGCAGCATAAAAGAGCAACTACTTTTCTTGATCCGTACACCAACAGAAATATAAGAAATGACCAAAACGCTGGAGGAGAAATCACCTAGCAGGCTCCTCCTCTCTGCTGTGCTTTAGCTCCTCCTTCTGGAGGCTGGTTACCATGGTGACTGAGGCATTCAGGGATGTTTTTTTTTCTTCAGGTCATCAGTTTGTGTTTTAAATAAAGGCAAATGACAAAAGAACTCCTGTGTGTTTTCTGCTCCATGACTTCTGACGGATCCTCAAGCCAAAGGCCTGATGTTCAGGGTTTGTACACCTGTCTCACCTCTGTACAGGTGAGACATCTGCCGTTCTTCAGGGTTTGTACACCTGTCTCACCTCTGTACAGGTGAGACATCTGCCGTTCTTCAGGGTTTGACCATCTGCTGTTGAAGATCCTGTTGATCTCAAACCGCTTCCAATTTTAAAATAAAATGTTTGAAGTAAAAAACATTTAGGAAGTGTTTCTGCTTCCATGTTTGTCATTTGTAACAAACACCTTTCGACATTCATTTCACTGTGTATGAATGGAAAATGTTGGACCTTCTCAGCACTTAACTCAACATGAGCTCATTTAAAAGAGAAATAATTATTTAATGAAATAATTAAGCGGTTTTCCTCCCTTGCTTACGTTTTAGGATAATTTACAAAACTTCTCTCAAAAATATCAGTATGTTAATGTAGCTGCTCTGAGTTTTTCCAGTGTGATTATTTATTGTTTATGTAGGTCAGCAGTCTTTATTCTCTTTTCAGTGGTTTCCTAATTTAATAATTAAATGACTTCAGAATTTATGCAGCTTTTCCTGCATTTAGAAGACGAGCTTTTTATCATTGTTATTTCAAATCCAGCTTGCGTTTGCCCCAAATTTAGATGAGGGGGAGATTAGTGGTCTATTGACTCCCTATTTTTTCTGTTGAAAAGTTGAAGCGATGCAAGTCTAGTGAATCCGATTTATGAAAGACTTGGAATCATAATTACAGCCCGGCACAAACCGCAATCATTAATTTCTCCTACATGATTAATATTCAGTTTGCACTTCCGTAAATTAGAATAGACGCCATCCATCTGTCACTACCAAAGCCGTGTCCCTGATTGGTCAAAGTTCAACCTGATCTGGCTTTCAACGCATGTTCCATAGTCGTGTGTTTAGTATGTAGAACCCAAGAGCCCTAAGCGCTCATTTATGCACGTTTACATAAACCTTTCATTGGAAGAAGCCGATTGAATGCGTGTTGCTGAGGGCGGCGTGAACTTAGCTTCACACTTACAATGGAACCTTGACGTAGATCTGTTTACACTAGAATAGATTCATAATAACGATAAGGTCCTTGGATCATTTTTTGTCCTGTCAAGTAATTTTCATTCTTTAGAAAACTCTATTTCCAAACTTAATCAACTTTTTTGCTGAAGAAACTTTCCAAACCTTCAACCATTCTAGCATTTTACAACTTTATGTCTTCAGCATTTTGTCCAAACTTCTTCACGAGTTATTAAACAGTTTTGCTCAAACAAACTTCAAGTCTTTCAGCCATTTTAGAATGAATACACTGGCTTTAGCATGTCCAGCAACCACCTTCAGCTCAAAGCATTCACACCTGCATCATTGCAGGTATTGCAATGTATGTAGTTCGACATAGTTCGACACTCATTGTTAAAGGAAGTTGAGCTTTCTCTGTACTGGGCACATTTTTCATAAAAACATCTAATCTGTGTATATGATGTGTTTTTCTATTTCAGGTTACATGGATGAACCTGTTAAAATATCTTTATAAAAAGGACATCAAACACGGTTATACATTTGAAATGATGGTGTAAATAAAAGCCATCCTCATGTGTTCAGTAAAAAGAGGCTCATAACTCCTGCAACAGCCACACAGACATCTCTGCACATGATCTTCTGAGCTTTGCTGTTAAACCGAAGACCTGACAGCTGCACTGCTGCTTTGTTTTCTGCACATCTGCACTTGATGTGAAAGGCCCAGAGCGCTCTGCTGCTTCAGCGTTTCTGTCCCACTGAAATCCTTCAGGTGTCCACAGCTTCTCTCTGCAGGCTGACAGAGGAATCGAACCGTCTCCATTTGCTCCTGTGGAAAAAACGTTCATGAACAAACACTAGAATATGCCGGTAGCCAGGTCACATGACTGAGTCCAGGTGTGAACTGAAGCAATGCAGGTGTGTTTCTGGTTCACACCTGTGCTGTTTGTGTGTGTCTGTTGGTGCTTTAGTGTTTTGAACAAAACTGTTGTAAAACTGCTGACCTGAGCTCAGAGGAGATGTGGAGGAGACGGAGGCAGGTTAGGAGGTGACTGACCTGCAGGTACCGACAGCTCCTATTTATAGAGCCATCTGTAGGTTGAAAGGTGAGCCCGGTGCCCCCCCCCCCCCCCCCCACACACACACACAAAGACACACAACTGTTGCTCAATGCTGGGTTTCATCAGAGAAGCACGCACACACACAGGCTTCTTCACAGAGTTCTGCACATGCTCACTTCATCTGTTGCAATTCTGATGACCTTTGATATTTGTTTAGTCATTCAAGGGTTTGTAAAAGGGCTCTTGATATGAAACGGTTTTAGTAAACTCACTGTTGGGCTAAATTCAGACATTTGTAGGTCGTCAGTTAGAAAAATCGGATGATAGTTTGGATTGGTTCTAAAGTTTGATTTCCACAAACCTGAAAAAGATGAAGGTCAGGGTCAAGTCAACTATGATTATTTGTTGTTTTTGATTTTTTATTAGTTATTAAAACCCCACCAATATGTATGTGGGATGGGGGGTTGAGGATTTTTTCAAAGGCAGAGTTCTCTCTGCTCAGTCCAACAAATTATCTCAAGCAGCACATGGAGAGGAGTTGTTCTGTGGAGCCATTGGCTAAAGCTGCAACCTCAGGGACGTCCACATGAAGGAGGGATCCTCCCCCAGGACGGACAGGGGATGTACCAGAACTCTTGGAGAACAATGAGCTTATCAGTCAAGGAACTCCATGGTTGTGCAGTGGTTAGCACTCTTGCCATACAGTGTCTTGGTTCAGTACCCAGCTGGGCCTTTTCTGTGTGGAGCTTGGATGTTCTCCTTGTGCATGTGTGGGTTAGTTTAGTAGATTAACTACCCAAATAAGTTTAGGGTAGATGCTAATCCACAGGTACAAAAATTTAAATGTAAATTTAAGTGCATACTCACTTCTTAATTTTATTGGTTGATTTATTTTATTGTGTTAATGAACCAAAAAAAACTTTCCTAATAAAAACTCTTCTTCTTGAGTTCACTTTTTAAAAACCTTCCCCAGAATGCTAAAAATATTGTAGTGGCGGTCATGTGCATTGTAGGTCTATAGCAGCAAGGGATTGTGGGACGTGGTCCCCTGATGTAATTGGGGCTCAGCAGGTGTGCACAGTTGTCTTCATTTCTGTTCATTGTTTTCAGTCAGTAGAAGTATGGTGGCCGACAGGGCTCACAGTACATACAAAAGAAAAAACGCAACGGCATTACCTGAAGCACGACGACATAACCGCAGCATTAGCATTACGCTCAGCACAACGGAAATGAGGACTTTTTTTTTTCTCCAACCGACGGAAAATAAATGAATCAGTTTCAAACTATTCAGCGCTCCTGAGAGCTACGTGATATTTGGACAAGATTAGGGTGTTTTTTTACTAGACAACGTAATTTCTTACAAATATACGTTGTCTAAAAATATAAATTTACCTAGCTGTATCTAACGCGCTTTGTCTTTTTTTTTTAATTACAACATTTAAGTCGTAAATTTACTAGAACAAAACTTGTAAATTTACAAGTTTTTATCTCATGAATTTATGATTTAAAATCTCGTAAATTTACGAGAAAAAAGTCTTGATCATGTGGAGCCTTTTCTGATGCTTTATCTCTGGATAGTTTTTAAAAAACAAAGAGATTCGGAACCTTTTGGCGACTCAAAATCAGATTATTGTCAGTGGAGCATCTTTCCGGGGTTTGGTGTCCGTAAAGCGGAGTTTCATCTGTAAAATAAGGAGCTCAGAGAAACGTTTGGGTAGAGGATCGCTGCAGCCTTTACTTTCCTTTTCATTCACACCCTGAAGTTCATTTGTCTCCTTACGTCATGAACCTGTCATCCGAACACAAATGTGGAAGTAATCAGTGTTACATACGCCCCCCACCCCCTCCAGATGAAACGCCCCGTTATATATAACATGTAACAATAAAGATGAATGAAAATAGCCTGTTATATTAGCATTAGAATGTTGGCAAACCCATTTAAGTGCTCCTCCTCAGACGGAAGCGTCACACAGACGTAGAGATCTGGTCTTTAATGGAGGAAGAGAGGATTCAGGTGGACATCTGCAGGGACTCTGCTGAACCTTTGCTGCGCGATGACTTCTCTTTTTGTCTTTCCGACAGTGGTCGGAAACGCAGGGGGGGTTTTCTCCAGGGTCAAAGGCGGATCCTCGTTCAGGGTTCTGTGGCCCGTTCGGACCCTCAGCCTCCAGAGCGAGTTAATAAGACAAAAAACTTCTGGGGTGGGGGGCCTTCTTTTTATGACATTTCTCAGTCCTTCGAACACACAATATAGACACACACTTTCCCGCTCCACGCTCTCACCCCCTCTCTCGCACGCGCTCCTCTTCGCACACATGCACGCGCGGTCCCCAGTACATTACACACCCCCACTCCACAACTGTCGCCGTCGGCGACGGCTTCATCATGTCATCGGGCTGCAGAGATCCTGCAAACCACCCATCAACAAATAAAACATTGATAACTCATAAATCAAACAAATGAGCTTCCAAACCTTTGGAACGTTATCAATAAACATTCAGCTCACCTGTTCAATTGAGTTTAGTCGGTCTGCTCTGCTGCTGCGCGACGTTCACTTGCTGCTCTGTATGCTCACTTCCACTTTAATCTTGTAAAAATACCAGTTTTTTTCTCATAAATTTACGGTTTAAAATTTCGTAATTTTCCTTTTTTTTGGTGGCCCTAAAACTCTGTCGCACCGAATAGTTTGAAACTGATTCATTTTTTTTCCGCCGGTAGGAAAAAAAAGTCCTCATTTCCGTTGTGCTGAGCTTAATGCTAATGCTACGGTTATGTCGTCGTGCTGCAGGTGATTTCATCGTGCTTCAGGTCATGCTGTTGCGTTTTTTCCTTTGTATGTAGTGTGAGCCCTGTCGGCCACCGTATAGAAGTGTCTGCTTTTCAGTTCTACACTGTCAGGTAGGCTGGGTGGTTGTTGGAGTTCCACTAAGCTTCTATGAACTGGAGTTCCATGAACGCAACATGCCGCGTGTGGGAGGAGCTACTAGCTAATGTTTTTAGCCTGGTAGCCACACGGAGCGGTTGCCTGTGCTTATCTCAGTAACAATGCATGGATGCACAATGCACACGGAGTGTTATAAGATCAGCTTTATTTATTTTGAATAGTTCCACATGATAACAATGTTTCCATGTTTGAGTTCATGACATCATCCCAGAGAGTCTCTGCTCCAGGTCCTGCAGTCAAACTACGTCTAAATTACATGTAAATCAGAGCGCCCAGGCAGCGCAAGAGTGTGTGTGTGAGCGCAAGTTAAGGGTCTGTTGCCCAGCTCTCCGGAAAAGTAATAGTAAAAAAAGGTTTCCTCCAAAGTACAGAGCCTGATTCTTTTATCCCGCTCTGGCAGCGTCCGAACGGGGACGTGAAGCCCAAATCAAACCCCGGATCTCCGCTGCGTTTTCCGACCACGGTCAGAAACGTTTTTGCAGGAAAGGTTCAACATTTTCCCCGAGAGGGAACAATAAAACCAGAGGACCTGATTATAATCATTGTCTCAATGAAAATTGAAAAATATCACAAGGTTCAGGAGGCCGAGCAGGCTTGTTCCGCTTTCTGCAGCTGCCTGGTCTGACTCTGTCGGTCTGCCAGCTCGCCTCCCGCGAGCCGACATAAGGCACGATGTGAGCTCTGAGTGAAAGGCGTGAGAATGAGGAGTGTTTCAACGGGGGACTTCAAGATGTGGACGACCATAGCTCCTCGGTGGTTTGGTCCACACAAACCCTCAAACTACAAAAACAGAGTCGTCCGTGTTTGACGTCCATGACAGATAGTTTGTCTCTATTTGATCTCTAATAATGTCAGCAAAGTCGCGCGGATACCGCTGAAATATGTCATCTCTCTGACGAGGAATATGAGTCAATTTCCATGGAAGAGCGAACGAGCGTTTAGATCCCGCCCACTTTCACTGATTGACAGACAGAGTCATTCTCCTGAAAAAGCTCTTCATGAAATAAATCAGTCATTGTGAAAAACAGCAACATGAAATAAAAACAAAGCTACTTTGGAAAATATTGATTTTGAAATACGAGCTTCTGAAAAAAGACGTAGAATTATAATATTTAACATGATTAAAAATGAATATTTTAAAATGCTGTTTTAAAATAATGAACAAGTTTTTAAAGCAAAATGAAATATATTGAATAATATAATGGCTAAATTAAAATCAGTGTGCAGGTTTTTCACAATTTCATGATCTTTTTATATATTTATGAGAGATTTATTGGTTGATTGTGTATTTGCATGAGGTCATATTTATTTATTTAATTAAATCTTTATTTATTGAATTATGAACAGTATAGGACTTCATACGTACGAAGCGCGTGCCACGGGAAAAAAAAACAGCTTCCTTAATGAGCTCGAATTTATCGGGGGAGAACCGCAAAGCTGGTAGCAGGAGGACACGCGGGGCGGCTTCAAGAAACACTCCGGTTGTCCAGAGCGGTTTTCTGCCGGGGACTTGACGCGCTGCAGTCAGAAAGCGTCTTTCTGCTGACAGAATTTGCACTCAGTGTATTTAAACACGCATGTGCAGTGATGTATGTATCAAGTCCTGTACCTTTCGGTAAGGATTTTGATTGGCTGGTGGATTGTTTAGAAGTAATTTTTTATTTATCTTTGGTGGCCTGCGATCTACCCTCATGTCTTGAAGATCTACCGGTCGATCGCGATCGACGTAATGGGCACCCCTGAATAGACAGATGTAACAGAGAATTGGGCAATTTTCAAAATAAAACATCTTTCAGATTCCAAAATAAATAAAACGCAAGTAATGCAAGTTATTTATTCTTTCTGTGCGGCCCAGTACTAAATGACCCACGGACCGGTACCGGTCCACGGTCCGGCATTAATTGATTACGTTTCTGCCTCCAAGCCCAGGTTCTTGCATTTTGGCTCCTAAACCTCCTGTTCCTGACAGCTGAGACTCTATGTTATTCAAAGCTAAATTCTCTTCTGCATCTTATCCTCCAAACATAGATTTTTGTTGTGACTGGAGCAATTTTAATACAAACAGATGGTGAAACTGAAGAATACAGTTTGAAGAAGGCGATTCTAATCAGAAAATATTGTAACGATCCGGCCGGACCGCCACTTTAGTGGGGTAACGAAAGCCAACCGCTCATGAAGAGGTTTCAATGGAGAGCTGTCCGTGCCCCATACACCGCACGACCCCGGACAGTCTCAGGTTGCAAGAAGAGAGAGGCAATATTAGCTTTTAAGCAATAAGCCCATTTATTCCAGCACACATACAGCCCAAACAGCATGGAGGGTCACTTCAGCTTCCAGCCCTCTGACTCAAGGTTTCACCCTAAGCTCCCCACTTCCCATGAGCCTTAGGGGCTGAAGGCGGGGCTAACCCCCAGGTCGCTACACTGCCCCCACCTAAGAGGGTTAGTGTCCCCACAACCCTCACATAACTGCAGAACTGAATAACACAACACAATTAGCAAAACACAGGAACACACTGGCTGGAGACTCCTTTGCACAATCCTGGGTTTCGACCGCCACCGTGTACAGTCCTCCTCTTAACTGGCTGGGTTAGCACATCTGCAACTGACACAGTTCCATGCCAGCATGTGCCCAGCCACAAGAATCAGTCCCCGCCTCCGTGGAAGCACCACCATCAGGGTGCACGTCACCATGGGGGAGCAGACTCTCTCCAAGTGAAGAGCTGCACACCAGCAGCAGAAGGTCCCCAGGCATCCCAGGCGATCGTCTTCATCACTACGGCTGCTGTAGGGTCTGCTTCGTCAAACCCTCCTCCCCAAAGCGAAGCTCTACTGTCCGCGCTGACAGGCCTCGCAGCTCCGCAGGTGGGAGGTCCAGCAGTGTAGCGCCCTCTAACGCCAGGCCTGGGTGTGTGAGAAGTCCCCTTCGGCGTCTAGCCCTCATGGCCGGTCGCCAGGTTGACCTGAGCCAGGTGTGGTTCCAGCGTTGTTGAGCCATTGCGTCGTGAAGGTTCAGCTGGGCTGCCCACCGTCATCACAGTTTGGTCCGGATGTTCTAGCGCTGGCGTCGGGCAAGGCCAGGCTGCAGATGACGGTGGGTGCTCGGTCCATCAAAGAGTTGATGTTGCCCTTTCTCCTCTCTTCTCCCGAACTGCCTCCAGAATGGCGTCAGTCCCCGCGGCGTAGCTCTCCATGGTGTGGCTCTCTGTGAAGTAGCAGTGGCTAAGGATCCCACTTCTGACACCAATGTAACGATCCGGCCGGACCGCCACTTTAGTGGGGTAACGAAAGCCAACCGCTCATGAAGAGGTTTCAATGGAGAGCTGTCCGTGCCCCATACACCGCACGACCCCGGACAGTCTCAGGTTGCAAGAAGAGAGAGGCAATATTAGCTTTTAAGCAATAAGCCCATTTATTCCAGCACACATACAGCCCAAACAGCAAGGAGGGTCACTTCAGCTTCCAGCCCTCTGACTCAAGGTTTCACCCTAAGCTCCCCACTTCCCATGAGCCTTAGGGGCTGAAGGCGGGGCTAACCCCCAGGTCGCTACAATATTATATTAAACAGATACATTTAGTGTTAGACCTGTAGTGAGGAAGCTATGAACTTGCCATAAATACTGTTCATTTATTTATATGTAGAAACAGTTTTTTTCTTGCATCTCTAACATAAATGAATTACCGTTAATACTGTATTTTTCTGTACGGCCAAAGAGCCATTTAATGGAGAGATAGAGGAGCCACATGTGGCTCTGGAGCCATATAGGTCTATAGTGTCCTGATGTTGAGTAATAGCAGATGTACTTCAAGTCCTCTTTCTTTAAAACTGATGAAGCCACTTGGGTGAGTTTAAAGAAAGAAGACTTTAGGTTCAGATGCAGTGACTCAACTTCAAGACATCACCTGGATGAATGGGAATCTTTGAATCTGAAGTCTAAATGATGTTATTAAAATGTAAACCTGAGCGTGATCTGGTCTGTTGAAACATTGGAGTGAAGCTTATCTGTGCTGAAAGCTAAACCTCTGGTCCAGATGTTGCTCTATATGTCCAACAGCCCGTTCCCAAATCAGCTGCTCGTGCTCTCAACATTCCCAATTTAGTCTGTTTGGCTACTTTTATCTGCTTACAGAGTTTCATCTCAGTGTTGACAGAACAAACATTGGAGGTCAGATTTGTCAACAGGACGGCTTCCAGATTTCTGAACTTTGTCCGCTGCAGGAGCAGGGATGTGGAGCTGCCTGACCACAGATGGAAAACGTGCCATGTTGACATGTTGAGTGAGGCAAAACCTCCTTCCCAACACTGCCATTGGTTCAGGCCAAAAGACCACCTTGTTGTTGCCACATTTTCATCCATCTGAATCAGAGTCTCAGTCCTCTGCTGTGACAGCTGCAAACCACAGAAAAAAGCTGTGCGGACATTTATACTAGGACCTTCTTCTTCATACTTCAAATAAAGGTTATACGAGCTCATATGCTAATATTAACACTTTAGTAACATTCTAATTTATTTCAAATGTATTTCCCAGCAGAGTTCTCACTGTTCCGTTGCTGTGTTGTAAATCCACTCCTCTGCTCCCGCCTGAGTATGGTTGTAGAACCTGACAAACACTAACTCTCTTGTGTTTCTGTTACAGACTCCCCTGTGCACATGGCAGTATCATGGCTCCGTTACCACCTGAGCTTCAATAAACTGCATTTATCTTACCCTCACTGTGGTCCTCCTTGGATTGTCCAATACCTCTGACATAATCATGGTTAAAAAATAAAACTTTAGACCAGAAAAGCTTTAACTAGCACTATTTTTAAGACCATCTAAATGTAAGCCTTTTTTAAATGCTTTTTATTTCCAAATTTTCTAATTCGAGGCTTTTAAGACATTTAAAGACCCCACGTTAACCCTGTCTGTCAACAAATAATCAACGTCATTTGGTCGACACGCAGAACCGCCAATGGAATATCCTCTGAAACATACATCACTGCACATGTGTGTTTAACTACTCTGTGCGCACATTCTTACTCACGGGCGGCCGTGGTGTAGCGGTAGGGCAGTCAACCCATGATTGTAAGATTGCAGGTTCGATTCCCATTGAAGTGTCCTTAGGCAAGACACTGAACCCCACCCTGCCTCTGGTGGTAGGCAGGCGCCTGTGCTTGGCACTGGAGCCGCCACCAGTGTGTGAATGTGTGTGTGACTGGGTGAATGGGTCTGTGACTGTAAAGTGCTTTGGGCCTTGTAGGTAGAAAAGCGCTATATAAGTACACGCCATTTACCATTTATGCCATTACTGCCATCAGAGATCCATACTGCCGTCCCTGCTGTGTGCTGGATTCCTGGGGGAGGACAACTCCTGCCTTCTGGAGCCCATGTGCCTCCTGGATTGGGAGCAAGACAGAGACGTCACCGTCTGAACCAGCCGTCCTGCCGGGTCTGCGGTACCCGCCCGGAGGATCCAATGGCAGTAGTGTTAGTCAGTCCAGGAGCATGCGCTTCTCCACGTCTGCCTAAAGAGCAGGGGCCGCCGTTCGCTCAGTAGTGGTTAAGCCAGCCGCGCTTTAGAAATGTCACGCTCCCACCAATTACACAGTTCACCGCAGAGCCGGGAACACGACTGTCCCTGCTTTCACAATAAAACGCCTGATCTGTTTTTAATTATGACTACAATAATATTAATACACAGGAAAAAGGCTATCTCCTCACAAAGATTTGTGTACTCTTACTATGTAGATTTTAAATTATTAGTACATAAACATAGTATTTTAGACTGAATATGTATTAGAAGTTGTCAAATCTGAAGTTGAATGAAGTGACTTTGATGGATAATTCCAGACCTTGACTAGTATATCCTTGTTCTACACGTCCTGCACTGTGACCTCGCAGAGATTTGTGTACTTTTACTGTGTAGTTTTTGAAGGATTAGACATAGAATTTTACACTGAAAATACTGAACAAGTTGTCAACTTTTTGTCATGCTAGCAAGACAAAACAGACCCAGATGCTGGAACCCGAAAGGAGACACAGGGGAGTTTAGAGGTAAGTAAGAAAGTTTTATTTTTCTTGATGCTGTAGACTGTAGGCGTGGCAGGGTGATCCGAGGAGAACCCACGAAGAGGCTGGATGTTATTCTGTGGTTCGTGGCTTGACTGAAGTTTCGGCGGAGACTCGTGGCATGACAGGATGAAATAGCAGAAGCTTTGGTCCGGGAGTGTAGAAGGCTCAGGCAACCACTCGTGATAAGGGATTCCTGGGAACAAGGTAAAGAGCGAGACTTAGACAAAGGCGTAGCAATGAGCACTATGAACATGATGACCCTACTATCCACCATCAGGGCCAAGGAACGCAAGGTGCAGGATCTCCTTAAGAAGGCTGACAGGTGATGAGTTGAGTGGTTGCAGCTGTGTCGCATCAGGAGCCAAGCAGAGAGGGGAGGGGGAGGAGAGCTGACAGAGGCACCATGGCACTTTTAAGTTAAATTTGGTGCAGTAGCTGTTCCCGCACAAGGCTCCATAAAGGCATCACCTTTATGGAGAGGCAACGAGTACGGCAAAAGAGGGGCGGCGACGCTAATTTAATGGGCGAATTGTCTTTGGAATGAACACAGCATTGTAGAGCTTAAAAAGTACTTTTCATTTCCCGCTATGGTGTGTCCTGTAGAGCAGTGGTCCCCAACATAGTTCATGCCACGGACTGGTATGACATCACACAAACTTTCACGGACCAGTCTTTCAAATATAGGCAGGTGATTATTGTAGCAATACTCGGATGATGGAGGATCAAATACATGACAAGACGTACCCTGTGCTTTTATTTTGACACGTGTAACAGTTGACATGGCACAGGTGTCATCATCCTCCCCCCTTCCCACACTCATGGTGCAAAAAAGTAGTACTGTCTATTAAATGTAGCTTTCTGTTTTTGGAAGTTGAAGGTTCCTCTTCTGTATCCTGTCTGGACCTTTTCCACTTGGCAAAGAAAATATCCAAAGACGTTTTGTTTTTCACTCACTTTGCTAGTTCCTGGATTTTATTTTAGCGGTAACTTATCACGTGACCGAGAAGAGCGCCTTGGAATGCGTCAAAAACGACATAGACCGTTAAATGTTTATTGGTTACATATTTATTTGTACATGGTTGTTTATTTACTGATGATTAAAAACTACACAGTAAGTTTACACAAAAATACTTTTCTATTAACAGATGAAGGGTTTTAGTACAAAGACAGAAAGCAGTGACTATCATATCATGCTCTGTTGTAAACCGTGCAATGGGGGAGCATGGCATTTCAAAGGCGCTGCTGGCTCCGTACGAAGCGCGTGCCACGGTAAACACAGCTTCCTTAATGAGCTCGTATTTATCGGGGGAGAACCGCAAAGCTGGTAGCAGGAGGACACGCGGGGCGGCTTCAATAAACACTCCGGTTGTCCAGAGCGGTTTTCTGCCGGGGACTTGATGTGCTGCGGTCAGAAAGCGTCTTTCTGATGACAGAATTTGCGCTCAATGTATTTAAACACGGATGTGCAGTGACGTATGTGTTAGAAGATGTCCGATTGGCCGTTCTGCATGTCAATCAAGTCCCCTAGTTCTCGGTAAGGATTTTGATTGGCTGGTGGATTTTTAAGAAGTACATTTTTTTTAATTTATCTTTGTCTTGAAGATCTACCGGTCGATCGCGATCGACGTAATGAGCACCCCTAAATAGACAGATGTAACAGAGAATTTTTCAAAATAAAACATCTTTCAGATTCCGAAATAAATAAAACAGAAGTAATGCAAGTTATTTATTCTTTCTATGCGGCCCGGTACCAAATGACCCCCGGGGGTTGGGGACCACTGCTGTAGAACACACGGTTGTTTGCAGATTTTACGTAGTTGGTTTATTCATCACCATTTTCACAAGACGAGTTGGGCTTCATGCAGCTGACTCACAGCTTTGAGGAATCATTTGTGATTGGACCACCTCTGCTCAGTACAGTTTCAAGCATGTCCCCCAGCTCACCACTATTGATTGAAAACGGCCCCCACTGTCATGTGAAGGGAGTGAGAGGAAGAGCCACGCCTCATAAAAAAGCTGTTTTTAATGGAATAAAGTGAACAGTTTTCATTTATGTTGATCTAAAAGCGACGTCAGCCATTGTCTAACACTAGTTTATATCTGATATTTTAATTAAAGAAACCTTTTTTTTTTTTACAAGAACTTCATTTTTGTCTTGCTTATCTGTACGTTTGAACCTTTAACATGTTTATGCTCTTTGGCTTTCAATGATCACTGCATAAACTCATGGATTTTGAGATATTGAGAATTTTTTGGCAACTCCATTAACCACTGATCAGATATTCAACCTAAGACATTAATACAGTGGATGATAAACTCTGTCGTTACCCATAAGATGCTGAATGGTTAAGAATGAAGCCAGAAGTTATTAAGTTGTCCAGTTCACCCCTCAACCTCTATGACTCCACCCATGGCACAAATCCGTGGCCAATAATACACAAATGAAGGTCTAAATACACTGAATCAGTTGATTCAACAAACATTTTTGACCCCAGACAGTTTATGGTCAACAATCAGACTTTTTCACCAGGGGTCATGAACTTTGCCCAGAAAGAACCGAAGCCTCACAGAAGCTGAACGATCCACTCTCTAAGGTCAAACATACTCATTTATGATGTTGGTGCACTAGAATTGGATAAAACATTCAAAACATGACGTCTTTAACTGTTTTTATTAAATTCAATTAAAATAAAAATTGTTCTCTAAATATTCATGTCACACAGAAAATGTCAGACATTCCCACGTCAACTGGATAAAAGCACACGAAACAAAAGCACAGACGTGTTTCAGGTTAGACAGATTTCATTTTTCATATGTTTTCTAATTGACCCTGCAGTCGCTCTTTGGGTCAGAACATTCATTTAGGCCAGGGTTTCACTTTTTGAAGAGGCTGATCTCCAGGACATTGAAAACACAGGAGAACACATTCCTTTATCCATCATCAGCAGATGCAGATGTTCGATCCATGTCGGATCTACAGCAGCTGAAAGTGACCAACTCTAAAGGCAACAAAAACTCATTAATCTGACAACATTCTCAGATCATCTGCCTCTTTGTTTGGGGTTTTGAAGAGACCATGTAGATAAAAGAGGTGAGATGTGGAAAAGATTTATGCTATTGGTACAATTTTTGATAAACAAGTAAACAGTAAGCAGAAGTTGCGGCTTTTGTTGTTGTTTTCCTTGTAGCTTTGGTGTTTGTTGGTTCTACAATCCTGGTTTCCTTTGACTCTAGTTGGCCACTGCAGTTACAGTTGTTAATGGTCTGCATTCCTGCCAGCAGGTGGCGCTACAAGATCATAGGAACCAGAACCTGGGACTAACAGGTCTGCTTCAGCTGTTCTGTAGAGGAAAGCGCCGAGGACGCACCGCTGACGCGCGCCTCAGGTGGCCTCGAACGCGGCGCTTGTGAATGGCGCGTCGCCGCACGCGCTGCGGTACCGGAGCGTGTAGTTGCTGCCGTCGTTATTGTCCCAGAACTCGCCGTCCTCCCCCCGCAGGTACACGGCGAAGTGCACCGCGGCACCGGACTCCAGAAAGGGGGGGGTGTAGACCGTGACGCAAAACCGTTGCCCCAACAGGTCCGGGTCCTCAGTGCACGCGGGGAGAGCCTGCGCGTCCACGTGTGACTGCCAGTCGTTGAAGGTGTACCTAAGCCCAACCTCTGCCACGGATCCAGACGTAAAGACCCGAATCTGCGCGCGCACATCCAGCTGCGTGACCGCCACCTTCTCCAGACACACGCGCAGCGTCCGGACTCGGTGCTCAGCGTCCCGCAGCTCCGGGAAGCAGGGCACGAGGCGGTCCGGGTCCGGACCGCCCAGGAGGCTCTGGCTGAGCGCGTGCAGGTCTTGCTGCTGGAGCGGGAAGCTCTTGTGGCGGGACAGCACCTTGGAGGGGATCTGCGGGTCCTCGTACGCACTGAAGTGCTTCACGCGCGCCAGCGTCAGCCCCATGGAGTCTGCGAACGTCACGCGCTTTCGGCCGCACTCGGAGTCCAGCAGCGCGCCGGGGCACGCGGGGAGGGAGCGGGCCCTTCTGCGGCACCGCATGAAGCTCTGCAGGCGGCGCGCGTCCACCGCGTCCTCCAGATCTTCATCATCATTGTCTTCATCATCGTCCAGACCGTTCTCAGAGCGCAGCTCGGCCCACGGCGCGCCTGCACCCGCGTGCGGATGAAGAGGTGAGGACATGGGCGCACTGTGCCGCGAGGCCCCGGGGCGCAGCGGCTTGTATAGAGACCCCGCCCCCTCTGCGGTGACAGCAGAGCGCGTGCGGCGACCTCAGAGGGGTCACGAGCTCTCAACCCTCACCTGTTTACTGGAGCGGGGCCTCACAACAACAAGCAAATAAACAGACAGACTTGATTATTTGTTGTTTGTTTACAAGCAAACCACACACATACACCCACATACAACTAAACAACTAAGACCCCCCATGATAAATTTGTATACAAACATTCATGCACGTGCATTTATGTAATGACAGCCTCACGTCAGTCTGTGCATCACAGAGCCCCTTGTAAACAAACATTGGCGTCACTCTTATATCACCTTGACGTCATACAAGGACTGGCAGCAAAAAACTTTATTTAAAAAAATCAAGGACGTAATGGAGGATTTATCTGAATATCAGTATTGTTTGTTAATACAATTTTTTGTGGAAAACGTCAAATTACTGTTCAGCTTTCCAGGGTGTTTGCCTTTCTAGTATTTGTTCATTTTACATTTGATTCATTACAGGACGCTACAAAGGTTATTTTCTTTGGGACCCTTGTCTGCCCTACGACTCCCTACCCTGAACCTGAACCTGAACCTGAGCCTGATTCAACAAGGCTCACAGCCGAACAGCTGTGAGGAGGAGATGGCAGCATCCTGAAGCCACATTTCCAGTGTCTGCAAAGCCTTGTAGTCAGTCCTGAGAGGGCCTGTACTGAGAGGAGAGAGGCGCCAAGCAATAACCACCAGGAGCAATGTAGGGTTTAGTGTCTTGCTCAAGAACACTTCAACACATGGCCGGGCAAAGTGGGAAATGAACCTGCGATCTTCCAATCAAATGTTGACAGCTCTTCCTCTGTACCACAGCCGCATCAATGTTAAGACAACACTTTTTTTTTTGCAGACAACACCAATGTTTTCGTTGCAGGGAGCAACATAAAGCACTACATGAGGTCACGACAGCAATTAGAAAACTGAAAACATGGTTTGATAAAAAATAAACAATGATCAATAAATCAAGATAAAGCAAAATTGATAGTTTTTGGTAATAGGAAGAAAGATCAACACAAAGGTGAAACTGATTGTTTAAGGACACAGATAGAAAGGGGACTTGAGATTTAATTCTGTTGACCACAAATTAACTTGGAAAGCGTACGTTAGAAATGTTCCTAAAAGATGCTAAACAAGGTGGGTGGATGGCTCAGTGTAGGACTGGCTCATGGGAAGCCAATGTTCAGTCGTTGGAGGGGCTGCGCCTGTCCCCAGCCCGGATAAAATACAGGATTGTGTCAGACAGAAAGGAGAAAACTGCTAAATCACTTGTGTGAATCAATGGAAGTGGATTCGCTGTGGCGACACCTGAAGGGATATGTTGGAAAGTGAACAACAACATATGCATACTAAACAAGGTTAAATATGTTCTTGATTACAATACTATGATATATTATATTGTGTGGTTGTACTGCCCTGCCTCAACAATGCCATTAAAGTGTGGGGAAACACCTATAAAACCACCCTACGGCCACTTTGCACATTACAAAACCAGTCATAAAGCCACGTTCACACCAAACGTGATTTTCACAGGAGGAGCATCAAGTTTACATTTTAAGTTAGTGCTACAGAGGTGATCTGAGGCACTTAAGCATGATTTGAGTGTCGGTCCAGCAGGAGCATGATTTGAGCAGCGTGGCATGGCCAGAGCTCAAAAATCTGAACTTTGGTGAGGTCGCCATGTTGCGTCTACCAATCAGGGACTCCGCTTTGGGCAGGTGACATGTTAAGTGACTGGATCAGCAGGTGGATGACAGTTCAAAAATGGATGAGAATCTTATTGTCGCTGTGTGTGCACATCCTGAATTGCATGACGTCTCTTGATATTGAGACAGTATTCAAAAAAGACCCTGCTTGGAAGAAGATAGGCGAGGACATCGGACTGCCTGGTACGTTTTTAAAGGCTCTTTATTTATAGCTGTTCATCCAGTACTATGTAGTCTACGAGCTAGCTGTCCAGCATGAACCAACCTTCCACCAGATCAAAATAGGATTTTTATTTAGAGTAGGTGTGCAGATAGAGGTAGAAGAACACATATTTGAAGGAGAGGAGAGGTGGAAGGTGGAAGTATTCTGCAATCCCCTCCTTTTTGGAACCACTGGATGAGAAGAATTGATTCTTGTTTGGATAAATGAGGCAGCAATTCTACAGGAAATTTGTAGAATTTGTGTCCCTTCCCCTAAAACTCATATGTCCATCACATCTCCACCATCCTTCTTCCAAGCAAAGTCTCTTACTCCTGTCTGACATTTTTCTAGTGTCTTTATTTTTATATTTTAATTTATGAACAGATTGTTTTTGGTTGTGTATTGAATACATCCGTTTAGTTCAAAGGTTTTGTGATTACTTTTTATTCAAAAGTAAATTCTTGTATTATAGGAAACATTTCCATGATCTAGTCTGATTTTCAAGACACCCTTTTTCCTCTATTGCATCATATTCATTTAGTTATTGCAAACATTTACTTCATTTGAAAAAAAAAAATCACCTTGCAAAAACAACCATTGAATTTATGATATCAGAGGCACTGTTAGATGTCTTAATGATAATCTTTATTCATCCCACAAGGATACATTTTTCATTTATCTTATGACAACTACCACACTGTTGAAATACTTAAATGATTATGAATCAAATTTCATGGCTAGCTATGCTAGGCAGACCCAGATGCTGGAACCCGGAAGGAGGACAGGAGGTGAGGAAGAGTAAGTAATGGATTTTATTGCTCCGGTGAAGTAGTAGTAATGGTGTGGCAGGAAGGCGGCGAGGCTGGAGAGTCTGTGGTTCCGGAGCGAGACTTGAGGTTCTGCGGTGGCTTGTGACGTGGCTGGAGGTCAGTGACGTGCGGTGAGGTCAGTGACTGGTGAGGCACTGAATCCTCTGGAGTCAGATTTACAATGAAAGAACTAAATGTTTCACCATTCAGCCAACGTCATCAGCTAACAGCTTATAAAATACACACAAGATCATATTTGTCCTACAGAGAATATTTCTTTTATAGATTGATAGAACACTCTTCTTGTGTAAATTATTCATATATACTGTAAACAAATGAAAGTATACATATGTGTTCAGCACACATTTGACCCTCAGTAACTATTTCTGGTAATTTTCCAACTTCAAATTCTAATCAGTTATCAAATGTTGTCTGAGAATGATCATAAGTTCAAATAAATGATTTCACTTACATTTTTTATCCACTTACTCCCAAGTTATTTTGAAAAAACAAACATTGAAAAACATGTTTGTCCTTACTTTTTGAGTCCATGTGTTGATCCTTCTCCACTAAAATCTCTATGATCTGTTTCCAAGCATTCGTCATTTTCCTTTAGTTTATATGAGTTTCTCCTCTCAATGTAGACAGACGTTCCTAGTCTTTTTCTACAGCACCAGTGTAGCTACAAAGCAGCTTTAAGCTCACGTCTGCCCCCTAGTGAGGCATGCCTCACCTGAAGCCTATCATGCAGGCCTATAGCAGTTTTTTCCCCCGCACGTCTGTGTTAACATTGAGCCCTACCGTCAGAGGTGAGGCACAGCCCTGCCGAGCCTCACCCGGAGATTCCGCTCCGTCTGTGATCGCGCAACACTCAAATTAGGCAATTTTAACCTCAGAAACTGTGGAAAATGTGTTTAGTTGAATGAAAAAGTATATTTAACACAGATCAGTGGAAAATAATATTTACTTCATTTACCTTTTTCAATTTTATCACGATTATGATAGGTGAGGCTCTGCCTCACCTGACCGCACGTCACTGCTGGAGGTTCGGCTATGCCTCGAGCTGAGGCGAGAAGCTGGGACGAAGCTCCGTGAAGAGGTAGGTGGCTTTGGATGAAGATCTGCTCGGGCAGTAACTGATTCGGGCGTCCACTCGTGGGTATGAAGGTCCTGGAGACAAGATAGCGTACGTAAGACAAGAGCAAAAGGTACTTACCATGAAACTGTGAGAAGACCAGACTAGCACCATCAGGGGCAACGAACTGGCAATGAATCCTGGTCCTGGAGCTCCTTAAGAAGGTCTGGCGGGGTGATGAGATGGGTGGTCGCAGCTGGGATGAATCAGTGGCCAAGCAGAGAGGGGAGGGGGAGGAGAGCTGACAGAGGCACCAAGACATCAAAAACATAATAAAGAGGTAATTAAGCTCTTAAAGGTTGTGTATGTGACTCTTAAAAGGGTCATTGTGGGTCAGTTCTTGAATGACAGACGGCTGCCACTGCACTGCTTCCTCTGCAGAAAAGTGGGCTGTGAAGGTTTCTGTCACTTTGGGCCTCTCTGGAGGAGTAACCCGTCCCAGCCTGCACAGCAGCTCATCTCCAGTGGAGACAACGTCTCTCACTGCAGGTGGCTGTCATGCCCAGGACCTGATGAAGTTGTGAAGAACACATGCTGCCTTCACACTGCTCTGCAACTTGTGGCTGGACCTCAGTCAGGTGCCAATACAGCTGCCACTACACAGTGAGCACGCCAAAGACATCCTCCATCCCCTGCCGGGCTCGAGAAAGGCGGCAGTTGAAGACGCGCCTTTCTTGTGGAAAGACACGCACTGGGAAAGGCTGCATCATGCTCTTCAGCAGTGGGAAGGCCTCATCAGCCACAGGGGTCCTCGGTGCTCTGGATGGTCAGCTGGCAGATGGAGAGTGCCACCATGAAGAGCCTGACCAAAGGTAGAGTTGGCTGGGATCCCACTGTCGCTCGTCCTGCCATATCCCCCAACATCAGTCACCCGAAACCGACAGTGGGTTGCTGCAACTGTAATTGTAATAGCGGAACAGGGATTCTGAATTGGGGGGAGCTTTGCAGACAGTGTGCTTCCCCTCCAGGGCTCCACAGCATTCATTAGAATCGCCTTCCTGCTGCTACCTGCTGGTCCGCTGTGTGAACCCCACCGACCAGTGGGTGGTGTGTAGGCACCTAGATACGGCAACATGCTTGGCGGCATCTCTGTAGAGCTCTCCAAAGCATAAAACCAAACTACTCGCTAAATATCATCCATGTTTTATATGATGTGGAAGTGAAGGACGTCCAGAAAACTTTATGCCGTGGCTCCTCCCACATGCATCTGTGGCTTCAAACTCAAGCCGCATTCACACCAGCTGCATTGACTCATGTTCAAGCAACCACTTTCAATGAAAAGTCTATGTAAACACGTCAACCAAATTTTAGGCTTCCGAGTTCAGAATGCTCTTGTTGACAAATCACTACGCAGGTTTTTAGGTCCGGTCACAGGCTCTAAGTACAGAACAGACGTTCATTGATCGCAGACTGAACTGTGACCGATCAGTGACATATGGTGTACCCCACTTCAAAACGTGGAAATGGCAGCTGGTTGATCAACATGGACCAGAATGGAATCGTTGCAGTATGTGCAACGATTCCATTCTGAATTGTACAACACAAATATATTAGAACAGAGCTGTGAGGGAGAACGCCTGGAGCAATTTGTTGGAGGAGGCTGGATTGCCACAAAGTAAAGCTCATGTGCTGAGCTATACGAAATACAATGAAGCATGCTGCTACTATTACCAAATAGCATTTTTTATTTTAGTCGATCACTGCTTGACAAAATGGTAGAGCCTGTGAGACCTTATGAGGGGGAAAAGCTCCTGCTCAGCCACTTAATCAATTTCCACCAACTAAAACTCAACTAATTAAAAAAAATGTTTTTCAAGCTATACAATGAATATGGTGTTGTAATATGGTGACAGATCTTTCTCATAGTGAACCTCTTCTTTCCATGTATGTGGGGAAAAAATTCAAAGTGCTTGAGCAGAATTTTTTTTTGTCCTTTTGAAGTAAACAGTCAGGACCTAATTTTATCATAATAAAAATATAAGCTTTGCTTCTTTATGATGCTTTGAGCACACAATATTATTTTTGGGGAAAATACATTCTAGTTAGTTCTAGTTGTGAGATAAAATATTCAGCAGCTGTACAGACATGTGACCCGAGATCACAGATGAAACGGACTTCATTTGGTCAAAACATTAAATAGATGTGCCACAGAACAGGATGCAGCTGTAGAAATGAAAACGCTTCTGTCCATGTTTTGATAAAAGTCACTCAATAACAACCTGTGCTGGGAGCGCCGGCGCATCCTAGGCACGTCTTTTGGAGAGCCTGGAACCACAACTCTGAACGGGACAGAATGTTGTTTGGAGGGTCAGGGCAGGTGTTCGGGCGAGCCTGCTGTCCCCCACTGAAGAAAGTGCTTCAGGTTGCACGTCTCTTTTTTCCTGGAGCTCCTGGTGCTTGTTGGGCCAGCTGCCTTCCCGGTGTCACCTTGGGGGCAAAGGGTTTCTTGGTCCACACGCTTTTTAAGCTCCGTGGGTTTGCCATGACCGCAGGAGTCTGACTGTGGTTGGGGGTGCAATAAGCCACAGTTTGAGTGAAGGTTTGACGCGGTAAAGCTGAGGGAGGGGGCACTTTAATGGGCAGGCAGAGTTGAAGTGCCTCACCAACAATGCCAACAATACCTGTCGACTAGAGAATTTGGATTTCGGGAACCGTTTTCCCTCGTAGCGTGACATGGAGGTCTCCGCAGGGGTGTGCGTATGTGTGTGTGTGTGTATGTGTGTGTGTGTGGGGGGGTTGTCGGCACTGTTTGTCTTGTTTTTAAATTTGATTGTATTTTATGTACAGCACTTTGAGTGACATGTTTTTGTAAAAGTGCTATATATATAAAGGTTGATTTGATTTGGGCCACTCCACGCCCAGCAGCTGCTCATCTGCAGACACCAGTGATCCACCGTAGCAGTTAGATTTGAACAGTTAAACTAGCTCGTTAGCCCAAGACCTCTGAAAGTTTGCTCCTGGGATTGAGAAGAGGTGTTAGACTGAGGAGGAAAAGGTGACAACCGACTCTCATTTTAGAATAGGGGTGTCAAACCTACGGCCTGCAGGCCCTATCCAGTGGTTGAATCCGGCTCAGTCACGAAGAGCAAAAATTATGAGGACGTTAAAAAAAAGCACATTTCTAGTCCATTCCTGTGGCAAGTTATGATTTTTTTAAAGAAATAACTGAAATGCGCAGTTCCGCCACTAGGGAGAGCAAAGGAAAAGCAAAACAGGTGAAACAGCATATCTGCATAAAAGCAAAACCAAACAGCTCTGTGTCTGAATAAGATACAGTTTGGTTCTGCGCGAACCCCACCGCTGTTACATTGCTATAAGAATGATCAGTAGTGACACACTAATGACCAAAATGTTGTCAAAAAGAAAAAAAAAAGGTTGAAGTGAAGTGCTGAGCTTTCCAGGAAAAATTAAGAGTTTTATTTGTTCATAGAGCTGAATGCAAAACCTGCATGCTTGGTATGTCATCAACAGGTAGCAGTGCTCAAAGAATACAACATTCAGCATCACTGAGACTCACCATAAAGAAAAGTTTCACCATTTGGAGTTAAGAAAAGAGAAGATTCACCAACTATTAGCTGCACTGAAAAACAACAGTCTGCATTTACTGCAGTTGTGACGTCAGTGATGGAGCAGTGACAGCTGCCTTATTGCAAACAAGTTAAAGCAAACATCTAAACCATTTTCAGATGGTGAACTTATTGAAAAATGCTGCAGAAGTCTTGTGCCCCAAAAAGCATAAGTCTGTCAAGGATTACGATTGCAGATCCAACATCTCTGAGGAGACTTGGGCGCCAAATGAAGGAATCCAGTAATTTATTGCATTTTTGTCACTATTGATGAAAGCACAGATACAGATATTGCACAACTGTGCACAGTTATTAGTGTGTTAAGTGTGAAAGAGACGTCACAGTGGAGTTTCTTGGGTTGATGGATGATGACATCGTCAGCTCTCTAGTTACTGCGCTGGATGATGGCGCCTCTGGAAGTCTCTCCTCCCCCTCCCCTCTCTGCTCTGCTTCCTGATCATCACCAGCTGTGGACACTCATCTCATCAACCCTACATCTTTCTTAAGGAGATCCAGATCTAGAATTCGTCGCGAATTCGTTGCTCCTCTATGGTGCCTAGTCTGATAGCTAGGGATGGGTACCGAGCGGTATTGAACGAACCCCGGGGCCACATTCTTCAAGTATCGTTAAGATCTGACCTCAACGGTTCTGCTATCAGTACAGGAGAAGTCGCTTTTTTTTTGTGTCCCACAAGATATAAACTTTATCTGCCATATTTAACCCACCAAGTCAGTCAATTTTAATTAATGATGATATTATTTTAACTATTCTGGCTGAAGAGGAGAGGTCTGTCTGTCTATTTGTGTGCACGGGGGGGCGGGGCTGTTGTTCAGACAGCAAAATTAATTAAATCTGTGCTGGAGCGCCCCGACTCTCGTGTCAACCTGCTGCTATGACCGTATTTTGCTCTCTGTGTGTAGAAAACACAGGAGGGGCGCGAGAAAAAACGACTCGCTGCTGCAGAGGATGTGAACAGGTAGAGAGGACAAGCAGGTAGAGAGGTGGGGGAGGGGCTTTGGCTTCAAACTGTCAGAGAGAAACACGGGCGTCAGATTCAGACACAGCTTTCACTGCGGGAGTTAAAGCAGAGCACACTTTCTCTGGGATGATTTTATGAACTCAAACATTAATTAATTTGATTTATATTTACATCATGACCGCAATATGTCAAAACGTTGCTGTTTATTTTTCGTTTTTCTTTCTTATTTATTGATGTATTTTACTTTTCAAGTTTGAAAATGTATAAAGTTAACACTTTATGTTCTTAATTTGTTATTTTTTTTAATTTTTATTTATTTGTCATCCTCAAAAAGTATTGAGAGTATCGTTAAAATACCGGATCGATAAGCAGTATCAATAAGAGTAGTAGTACCGTTAAAACCTTAACAATACCCATCCCTACTGATCACTCATGTTTATTCTCATTCATGAAGTTTTGTCTCTCTTTTGCTCCTCATCTTACTTCTCATCATCTGAACTCTGCCGTCATCATCGGATCTACATCTAGGGAAAAGAAATCCTTTAACTTACCTTTCACTCTCATGTGTTTCCTTCCGGGTTCAAGCATCTATGTCTGTCTCATTTTTTGAAGATCATTACAGAATGAACTGGACAAACTCCTGACCCAGCTGACCTGGAAGGACACTGTCTCCCCATCTTGCACACCATCTAGCACCGATAGCAGTGTGATTTTACGAGCAAGAGTGTCACGGGGGGAGAAGGGAAGTACCCAGGTGCAGAGAAGGAGAGGATGCAGGAGGTTGCAGGGGAACTGGGGCTTTAATAAACAAAACAAAAGACACAAAACCAAAACCACTGCATACGGCAGGCTAGAAACTCGAAACACGCGAAAGACTCGAAAGACACGAAACAGGGAGAGCAGACTTACATACTATGGACCAGCACAGGAGGAAGGGAATGCCAAGACTTAAATACATGCAGACAAACGAGACACAGGTGGAAACACTCAGGAAGGATGGGGACCAAAGTAAAACAAAACTACAACAAACCAGGAAACACTACAAAATAAAACAGGAAGTTAAACTCAAAACATCACAGAACAAAAAGGAAACAAGACACAAGGGCAAAGAAACAGAAACCGTAACATTACCCCCCCCTCAAGGAACCGCACCGAGGTTCCTTAACTAAGTCCATGAGGAGGGGGTCCAGAGAACAAACTGCCACATGCAGTAGAGTCCGGGGGACGACCGGGAGGCCGTTCAGTCCGGCGAGGCGGGTCCGGGGGACGACCGGGAGGCCGTTCAGTCCGGCGAGGCGGGTCCGGGGGACGACCGGGAGGCCGTTCAGTCCGTCGAGGCGGGTCCGGGGGACGACCGGGAGGCCGTTCAGAACGGCGAGGCCGGTCCGACCAGCAAACGGCTGGTGACTCGAGTTCACAGTCAGGAGCTGGTGGCTCGGACTCAGCAGTGGAGGGCTCTGGGTCCGCGGCAGGCGGCTCGGGCTCTGGGTCCGCGGCAGGCGGCTCGGGCTCTGGGTCCGCGGCTGGGGGCTCGGGCTCTGGGTCCGCGGCTGGGGGCTCGGGCCAGACGACTGGTGCAGGGGGCTCGGGCCAGACGACTGGTGCCGGGGGCTCGGGCCAGACGACCGGTGCCGGGGGCTCGGGCCAGACGACCGGTGCAGGGGGCTCGGGCCAGACGACCGGTGCAGGGGGCTCGGGCCAGACGACCGGTGCAGGGGGCTCGGGCCAGACGACCGGTGCAGGGGGCTCGGGCCAGACGACCGGTGCAGGGGGCTCGGGCCAGACGACCGGTGCAGGGGGCTCGGGCCAGACGACCGGTGCAGGGGGCTCGGGCCAGACGACCGGTGCAGGGGGCTCGGGCCAGACGACCGGTGCAGGGGGCTCGGGCCAGACGTCCGGTGCAGGGGGCTCGGGCCAGACGTCCGGTGCAGGGGGGTCGGGCCAGACGTCCGGTGCAGGGGGGTCGGGCCAGACGTCCGGTGCAGGGGGGTCGGGCCAGATGTCTGGTGCAGGGGGCTCAGGCCAGATGTCTGGTGCAGGAAGGGGTTGAGGCGTCTCCGGTTCCCTACGGTCTGCCATCCCCCTGTCCAGGACCCTCCTGGGAGCAGGAATGGGACGGGGTGCATCCGGGACCCTCCTCGGAGCCGGAACGGGGCGGGATGCGTTCGGCACCCTCCTCGGAGCCGGAACGGGGTGGGGTGGGTCCGGCACCCTCCTCGGAGCCGGATCGGGTTGGGGTGCCTTCAGGTTCACCTCTGGAACGAAGACGGGACATCGAGAAGGGCGGCGGCGATGACGTCGGCGGCGTCCCCCCCTCACAGCCAGATGACTCCCGTCAAAGATGGAGGCAGGGAGCTGGGGACATTCCAAGGCCCACTGGATCGCGGCCCCCTCCTCCTCCAGAAATAAGTCCTCCCACAGCCATAGGTCCTGGTCCAGGGGGTCCAGGAAGGACCTATGCCGGAGAACGTCCTGCTCCATCCAGGAAACAGGGGAGGACTTACAATTAAGGCGGCGGTGATGACGACGACCCCCTCTCACGGCCAGGCGACTCCCCTTGAAGTCCGAGTAGACCTGGGAGGAGTCAGGGGTCCACCAAAGACAGGTCCCCTCTGCTGGGTACTGTAATGGCTGGTCCATAATGTCACGGGGGGAGCGGGTGAGGGCGTACCCAGGTGCAGAGAAGGAGAGGAGGCAGGAGGTTGCAGGGGAACTGGGGCTTTAATAAACAAAACAAAAGACACAAAACCAAAACCACTGCATACGGCAGGCTAGAAACTTGAAACACGCGAAAGACTCGAAAGACACGAAACAGGGAGAGCAGACTTACATACTATGGACCAGCACAGGAGGAAGGGAATGCCAAGACTTAAATACATGCAGACAAACGAGACACAGGTGGAAACACTCAGGAAGGATGGGGACCAAAGTAAAACAAAACTACAACAAACCAGGAAACACTACAAAATAAAACAGGAAGTTAAACTCAAAACATCACAGAACAAAAAGGAAACAAGGCACAAGGGCAAAGAAACAGAAACCGTAACAAAGAGGGCAGTTCTGCTCCAGTCCAAATGTACTATTGAACCTGTTTTGATCTCTTACCTTCTCAACTATTGTAGTTTTTTAAAAGTTTTGAGTAATAACTGTGAAAAAGAGAGAATCAAGCTCTTAAAGGTTTTGTGGATGGCTCTCAAAAGAGCCGTTGTGGGGCGGTCCTTGGAGGACAGAAAAGCCGATTCTGGAGCTGCCATGGGTCTGCTCCCTCTGCAGGAAAGTGGATCATGAAGGATCAGCTGGAAGGAGTTCCTTGTTTCTTTTCTTTGGTGATTGGGGACTCATTGGAGACAGACGGTTGAGTGATCCACTGTGAAGCGTCTAACCAAAGGTGGAGAAAGCCAGTGTCCCACTGTCCACTGCCCCAGAGCAATTAAAAGCCACCAGACAAGAACTAACTAGTCTAGCTCCAGGGTGGGGCACTGGTACCTCTTATTGGGGGGAGTTAGTGGATCCATTAATGAAAAGGTTTTTGTTTGAATCGCCCTTAGTCTGGCCCGTCTCCCAGGACCAGTTTGAGGTGGAACACCAACCGGCTACCGGCTCCTGGGATCATTCGGGCACGCAAACCCCTCCACCACGATAAGGTGGCGATTCAGGGAGGGGATATTTATCAGTCACTAGCCAATCACTAACAAGTACTGCGGGGAAACCGAAGAACTCGGAGAAAACCCACAGGACTGCCAGGCTTTAATTTGATTCATTATCGATACAATTTGGTGACTGATATTTATTTTTTATTATTATATAACCTATTTTTATATTTTATTATTTATTTTTACATTATTATTATTGTCATGGCCCACATCAGTCACTGACTGCAAGGAACATTTTATTTTCACAGTTGAAAACATTTCTGCACCTTTGAGCGAAAAGTAATGAATGATCTGATGCAGTGGTGTGTAGATGCAGACAGTGAGGGCAGGTAGTGCAAGTAAACCTCTAATTCACTTAAAATAAAGTCTTTTTTAGAATCTAGGGAAAGCCGGAGCACCCGGAGAGAACCCAATAATGCACAAAAAAAAAAAACAATTTCTGCACATAATTTGATTTATGCAGAAAGAAAAACACTCATCCATCCATCCATCTTCTTATTACTATCATGGCCCACATCAGTCACTGACTGCAAGGAACATTTTATTTTCACAGTTGGAAACATTTCTGCACATTTGGTGAAAATAAATCAATGATCTGATGCAGTGGTGCGTAGATGCAGACAGTGAGGGCAGGTAGTGCAAATTAACCTCTAATTCACTTAAAATAAAGTCTTTTTTAGAATCTAGGGAAAGCCGGAGCACCCGGAGAGAACCCAATAATGCACAAAAAAAAAAAAAAAAATTCTGCACATAATGTGATTTGTGCAGAAGAAAAAAACACTCCCATCCATCCATCCATCTTCTTCCACTCATCTGGGACCGTTTGGGGGGGGGCAGTCTAAGCAGTCTTTAAATCAAGGCTGCCTAAACTCTTTGGTTTAAGGGTCCTAGACCTGCCGGGAACCAGGAACCCTCCTTGGTAAGGCACCCTGATGCTGTGCTAGTGCAGCTCTGTGTTGGTGGAACCTGCTAGTTCTTTCTCTGAGTGCAGAAGTTTCCTCCAACACAGGCGGACTTGGTTGTTGTGGAGCAGGAACGTCTTTTTGAGCAGCTGTGGCTGCAGCCACAAGAGGGCGCCTCAATGCAGGGTGTTTGGGTTGTTGTTGTGCAAACTTTGAGGCTTTAAGGTCTTTGTTTTCAGCCAGAAGTGCTTGATGCTCTTTTTTTGCTGCTTCAACTTTGACCTCCAGATGTTTTGGGTCTTGAATCTGCACATTTAGCTTTTGTAGACCTTTGACGAGGTTGGAATTTTCTTTCTGTAATGCCTCAATGTCTGTCTGCAGTTTAGTGTATTCTGTGGCCAATATTTCTAATTGTTGTTTCATGATCTCCTTGTCCTGGCGTTCCTCCAAAAGCGATTTATTTATTCCTCTGACTTTGCTGATGGCTTCCATGGCTTCATTGTATTGTTCAGTCATGGGCCTGAAGTCCTCACATTGTTGAAAAAGAACTCTGATCTGTTGCTTCAGGGTTTTGTATTCACTCTCCACAGTTTTTTTTTCCGCTTGCAGAGAGGAATAGCGAAGCCTCATCTCAGAGTCTTCCGCACACTTTTTCTCCAGGTCTTTCAGCTCTTCTTCCAGGAGGGCTTTTTGTTTCTGCAGCTCTAGAATTTGGGTATCAAGTTTGGAGTTGTCCTCCTCCAGAGACTTGGTTTGGGTGAGGATGGAGGTGTAGCGGTGTCTCATTGCTGCCTCCTCCTCACCATGTCTTTGGAGGTCTTTCAGGTGCTTCTGGAGGACGGTGTTTTTCTCCTGCAGTGTTTGGAGGCGATTACTCTCCTCTTTCAGCTGCTGTTCCAGAGGTTCGAGGGCCACGATGGTGGTTTGGACCTTCTGAACCTCTTTCTCCAGATCAGTGTTCTCTTGATCAATAGCTTTGGCTGTGATCTGGATTTTCTCTAATTCAGCGGACAACTCTTCAGGATCCTGAACTCTCATCTGGAGTTCCTGAAGAGTTGCCTTGAGGTTGCTGTTAGTCTCAGTCAGCTGATCAAGGTTTTGCTGTTCTTTCTTGCAGCGGTCCTCCAGGGGTTTCTGCTCCTGGATTTTCTTGGAGACGCGTTGCAAGTCCTTTTCCAGCTTCTTGGAGAGTTTAGTGGCAGATTTCTTTGCCTGGATGAGTCCAGCGAAGGTTCCTCTGAGGTTTTTCTGGCCTTCCAGCTCAGCTGCCAGGGTTTGCAACTGGCTGGTCAGCGAGGAGTTTTCCTGGACTCTCTTCTCAAGTTTAGAAAGCTTCTGGGTGAGGGAGCTCTCCTCAACCCCAGAAACTCGAAAACGGCTCAGGAACATTTTAAAGAAAGATTTTCAAAGTATAAAAAAGTGAAAATCTGTCAAATGATCTGAGCAAAAGATGCAGTTTCTCAGTGTAGGCGAAAGGCGCTTGACGTGAATGCAAGGCTTTCTAGTCGCTGAGAAACAGAAGACGTGCTCTCTGGTGTGAACCAAACGGGCAATGAGGAAGAACTTTCTGGATCCTGTATATGTGAATATGAATATGTGACTATGAGTGACATCATCGATGATGATGAGTGACATCATCGAGGATAATGAGTGACATCATCAAGGATAATGAGTGACATCATCGAGGATAATGAGTGACATCATCAAGATAGTACAGCTGCATGGGTGCAGGGGGGGGGGGGCTCAAAGACAAAAACAGATGTTATTATTTACACAAATTATCTCCATTATCAACACAGTAATGTGTTTACAACAGAACAACATATGTTGTGTTGATTTTAACACAATTTGTTTGCTATTAGTTTCTCACTATTCTTGTATTATTTTTTTCCAAAACATTTAAATAGTCATTTGTAACTCAGGGATTGTGTTGGCAATTTAACAAAAGTTGTTTTCCATTTTTAGCACTGTAATAGTGTTAAATCAAACCCAAAATGTGTAAAGTGGCAAGTAAGCCCGCCCCCTTCCCATCATGCATCTGTTTAGATTCTCTCCCGCTAGCTTACAGCCCCTCTCAACCCCAACCTAACATTAGCAGTGCATCTAAAATGGTGAGCAATATTGGAGCTATCCAGCCATACAGTTTAGATCCAGATTCCAGCTCAGGCGAGGAAAACAAAGACGTTCATGGATCCATTTGTTGAGATGAATCAGAAAGGGGCGGAGCAAGAAATCTGAGGCCTGCTGTAGTAACTAGTACTTCACACCTGAAGCTTTTTTCAACTGCATTGTTTCTTCTTCTCCTGATTTGCAATGATTTGAATAAAGTCAAGCTCAGGTTTCATTTTAAGCTTAATTTTCTTTATATGTGTCCATCATCAGAAAAATGCTACAAGAACATGTTCAAAACACCAAAAACAACATTTTCAGTGGAATGGGTCTATAATGTTTGAACTTTCAGTCCTTATGGAAGCATCGTCAAAGCATCTCAGTTGAACTGGAGTCTTGAGACTTTGTGTAATCAAGCTGAAGTTTAGCCTTGAAAATGTCTTTGAGCCAAAAAACCAGGTTGATATGAAAACACTATGCTTCTCAAATTGTTCAGTTTGAGCACCAGCACAGCTGGATAATAAGTAGGACTTAAGTCATGTTAACATACATATCCTTGGACATTTCCCTATTGTGTTCTTGAACTTTGACCCTTAAGTCAGGAAAGACAGCCACAATATTCTTAGCAAGGCTCACTTTGTCATCACTGGATGGAAAACTGAAATGAAAAAAACATTTCTGAAAACCATTTAAGAAATATGATCAAAGTTGGAAACTTTTGTTCTCACCATTCTGCTTTTACTGAGGAAACTCTAAAGATTCTTCAATGTTCTATTTTCTCCACTGAACAATATTATCCCATGAAGCTCATTTAAGAACAAAGATTTTTTTTATCTTTTTTTTCTTATTTTCTGGTATTTAATCTTACTTTCCGTAACAGTTTGATCCCATCAACCTGGTGTTTTCTATGGGGGAGCACAGCCCCCCTCCAAGGAAGAGCTGGGTGGAATCATTAAGGCCATCAGAGGGTACATGTTCAGTGAACAGTGTGTGAGTGAACTAGAAGATGATCAAAACACTGTTGCCTCTGGTCAGATTCGCTCTGTTTGCTTTTAGGCCTTTCCTGTTTCAGACAGGCGAGTTGATGGCCAGCAGGAGACCTGATCCCCTTCAGCAGCCTGCCCCACTTCTTGTTATCCTGTCATGGTGCCTCTGTCAGTCTCTCCTCCCCCTCCCCTCTCTGCTCTGCTCCTCACTTATCCCAGCTGTGACCACTCACCTCATCACCTGCCAGCTGTCAGGTAGGAATGGCTGATGAGCATGATGGGTTTATATGGCGTTTCATGGCTGCCATAAAGTCAAAGGGCGTAAAGATAACTGAGTGGGTGTATTCAGGAACTGAGTGAGGAACCTTACAACCGCGCAGGCGCAATTCTAACCGAACGACCCCGCATTTTAAAACTGCAGGCCTGCAATCCTAACTGAGCGGTGATCTTCTGCGGTTACTTCCCCTTTACACCCTCACCTGGATTTGCGCTCAGTGTTAACCCTTGTGCAATCCTATGAAAATGATGTGAGATAATAGACATAATAGACCGATTCAGGTCTCCTCATTTATAGTATAACATGTTTATAAACCTCCATATTAGGTAAATACATGGTTAGAGTATTTTTTTGCAGTAATCTTTCTTCTAACTTGCTATGATGATCATAAACATCATTACCAACATTAATCCAGTGAAAGTTTTGCGTCACCTTTGATAAAAGTGGTATTTTGGATGGATCACATGTTATTCTCTATTAATGAGGGAGCCAAAATTGGTCTATAATGTCAATATCTTTACTTTTCTCCAGTCAACGGTCATTCATCCAGGGGGATTCCACCGTAGTAGTAGGTTTAGGGGCTGTCATCTGGACTTAGTGTTTTAAGTTAGAAGACGTTTTACCTCTTACCAGCTAATTTAGAATTGACAAAGCCTTTTGGATTAGAGGTGAAACGTCTTCTAACTTTAAAATCTAAGTCCAGATGACAGCCCCTAAACCTACTACTATGGTGGTGAATAAGATCCGTTTTTCTGAAATGACTTCTTCATCATTTTTGCTTCAAGATCAGGATTCCAGGATTAGTTGTAAAATGATCCAAAGAAACAGAAACAGAAATGTTGGTTTACTGCTCAATTAACCAGAAAGTTGACAGAAAAATATAACATTTATAAAATTCAGACCAATGTCTCAGCCTGTTTTCCAGGACCTCTGACAAAGAAAAATGACATCCTTCAATGTCCCATCAGTAAATTCATAAACAAACAAAACCACATATATTTAGGAACAAGGAATCTAAATTGTTCTTAAGTCTTTACACGTGTGATGCACTAAATGAGGGAATGTAAAGTTTAAAGTCAATCCAACTCATATTGCCTAATCCTTGGAATAGTGACACAAGAAAAACAGATATTCCAAAGTTTTATCAATGGAATTACTAAAAAGGAAAGTTTCAACATGAAATTGTTTTCTGCTTTTAAAAATTCTGCAACATTAGACTTTTTGTTACAGACACTATGTTAATATAGTTACCATTTATGTTGATAGCACAAAGATTTACATATTTATTCATTCATTTGTTAAATCATCCCTCCTGAACCACAAGGATAATTAGTTTTTTCACTCTGAATATCATACATTTTTGTCCACTAGATGGCGTAAAAGAGTATTGTCTAAAAATGTAGTGCTTTGTGAGCCTTCATCTCGCCGTCACAACTGTAGAATAAATTGGAAATATTCCTTCATTCTTGCAGATCGACTGATCAAACTAAACAGCACAACAGGTGCAGCTGTTGAGATGGAGAGAAGCCATAGATGAGCCTCATTCCAAACTCATCAAATATATCTTCAAAAATGTCCTCGTAGGTACTGTACATTGTCGTAGTAGTGATAAAACTATACAATAATCATGGACACATTTTATCTTCACAAAACTTACCTTGGATTCGACATTTATTCCAAGAATAGTGACCGAAAATAACCATGTGTCACATCAAACGGGATGTTGTGAGTTACCCCAAAACCTTTCCTGCAAGAAACTAAAAAGGTTCCTGAATCAACCGACAGTGAAGAAATGCAGACACTAGTTTGGGTAAATACATGTGGAGCTAAAGTGGTTTGATGCACGTTTCAAATCAATTTGGCTTCAAGACGGTTTTGAAAACAACTCTTGGAACCGGTAGTAGCACAGACACAGAAGGAAGTGGAGGTTCATGAGGTGTTTGAGGAGATAACCCTGTTGATGTAGCTACCATAGCATCCGGTTACAGTACATGATTTTCAAACTAATTTGCGGCATTTGTAACCTTTAACAGTTTGTGACTGTAAGCGCTAGAGTTACTTTAAAGCCATACCAAACATGAGTCCTCCAGAGATGCCGATGTCCGCGGTTTTGTTGGAGTGACTTCAGGTTTCGTCATAACAGATGAGTACTTTAAGGGCCAAAGGTAAGATGTTGAGTTTTTTGTCTTTTTCATTAATTGATGTGTTCGTTTTAAAAGTTCATCTTGCCTTGAAATGTTCATTGTTATGAAATGTTCGGTTTCTTTTCCTGTATTTCAACAAGCATGTGACACAAAAACACATTGTAATCTGCAATCGTTTTTAAAGTTAATAAGTACACAATGAGTTCAGGTGTTTCATAATCAAAGTCGCATGCTGGTTGGAATCCAGGTTTTGCTTCCATGTTCAGTCAAAAAAGCAAAAGGCTCTGGTAGATTGTACTCTGGCTTCAGCTAGACGGGGTTCAACTCCCTGCAGTGTCCTTGAAAAGTCTTTGAGTTTGACATGAAACATCACAGTAAATAGTCTTCAAATAAGATTATTCTAGAGTTATAAAGATCGTTATATGGAATTGATGAATATAGCAATATTAAATGTATATCTTGTAAATGTATTCTTTTCTACTAAATTGGTTGCATTTGTAACCAGCAGGTCTGCCTGTGACAGGTGCCTGCCTGCTTGATTATGGCTTTGGTTCGGCTGTGTCTGTCCCTATAAGGAACAGGGAGTGAGTGGATAGACAGTGTCTGCCTGCCCGCCTGCCTGCATGGTGATTGGGTAAGCGGCTGGAGGTGTTGCAGATGTCATAAGCCACTGCTTGTTCTGTTCCTCTCCCGTCATTGTCCAGCAGAGATGTTTGAGGGCTGCAGCTCCTCACACGTCTCACAGTTTCTGCTAAACTTCCAGAATACAACTGAGCAGCTGTGTTGTGTCCTGTTTCTCATCTAGTGATAATGAAAAAAAGAACATTTCAACGTCTAATGCTGCAGCTAAGCATATACCTGCTTTACCTTTCCACCAGTACAGAGTTCTCTCATTTATTGCAGGAGTTGTAAGGTACGTTCTAAAAAGAAGCCGTGATCGGTGAAATCCGCAAAGTAAAACTCCTCACTACCTACTAAAAACCACTTTACTCAGACAGACATGAAAACAAAGATTTCTGTAGATCTGAAGAGCTCCCCCGTTTTTGAACAGGAAACACGGCACAAAGGAGCTTGACAAGGTTTTCAGCCAATCAGGATGCAGAACAGTGTGTGCTATTTGAAATAAAAAACAAAACAAAACAGCAAAAGCACTCTAAAAGAATGAGTGAAACCGCGAAATATGAACTGCAACATAGAAAGGTAGGAACGCCTTTCTATTCTGTCTGACAGGGATTTTAGAGGGATTCAGAACTGACTGCAGAAGGGTGGAATAAGTTGTTACATTCTATGCAGGTCTCAATCATGTGGCTAGATTAAAATGGCGGCTTTGCTGTTGATTTGATCTCCATAGCAATCATTTTATGTTTCGGTGGCCTGGGGATAACGAACAGATTGACATCAGTTTCAGACGCATCGGAAAAAGTAAACTTTTGGATGTCCTTCACAACAGAGGTTTTTGGTGACCTAAAAGACCTTAAAACCTACAGCCAAGGCAACCAAGGAATGGCTGAAGAACAAGCATATCAAGGTCATGGAGAGGCCCAGCCAATGTCAATCCTATGGAGAGAGCTGAATCTCTCCGCACGTCAATGCAAGGGTGGGGTCATCCAAGATAGCACAAGGCTTAAAGAAAGAAAGTCCACAATGCTCACGGAAATTACTTGAAAGGTTCAAAAGTAACAATAAATTAAAATTTATTGAAAATTAAATAATCAAAATCAGCCATTACTTTTGAGTTGTTGATTAACAGAATTATTAAAAAATAAAAAACTACTGAAATAGGGCTGGACAAAAATGATGGTACCCATAACTTCATATTTTGTTGCACAACTTTTTGAGGCAATCACTGCAATGAAACGGTTTCTGTATTTGTCAATGAGCCTTCTGCACCTGTCCACAGGTATTTTGGCCCACTCCCCATGAGCAAACTGCTCCAGTTGTCTCAGGTTTGACGGGTGTCTTCTCCAAATGGCATGTTTCAGCTCCTTCCACAGATGTTCAATGGGATTCAGACCTGGGCTCATAGAAGGCCACTTCAGAATAGTCCAACGCTTTTCTCTGAGCCATTCTTGGAGGTTTTTGGCTGTGTGCTTTGGATTCTTGTCCTGTTGGAAGACCCATGACCTGTGACTGGGACCAAGCTTTCTGACACTAGGCAGCACATTTCTATCCCGAATGCCTTGATAGTCTTGAGATTTCATTTGACCTTGAACAACTTCAAGACACCCTGTGGCAGATGCAGCAGTCTTTTATAGAGGTACCATCATTTTGTCCGGCCCTATTTCATTAGTTTTTAAAAAAAAAAATATAATTCTGTTAATTAACAACTCAAAGGTAATGGCTTATTTTGATTATTTTATTTTCAATCAATTTTAATTTATTGTTACTTTTGAATGTTTCAAGTCATTTCAGTGAGCATTGTGGACTTTCTTTCTTTAACTGAGGGGTACCAACAATTTAGTCCACCACTGTATATAAATTGTTTCATGTTGATTTCTTTTTAGGTTTGCAATTCTGCAGAATAAGCAAGTTACAACAATGTTTTTTCTTCCACATAAAGGGAAAAGCCTTGAATCTTCATGTGAGTTCTTGGCAACTATCATATTCCAAATCTCGCTCATACTGGACTCACCGTGCACATCTCCATTTCTTGGATATAAGTAATTAACTTTCCACCAACAAAGACTTATTAAAGGTCACTGAGGTGAACTTTGTAGAGAAGTGCTGAAACTGTGTGGTGTGAGGCTGATTGGCACAAATCAAAGACCATAACGTCCTCTTGGACTTCAGAAGGCACAGAGGAGGGTTCACAGCTGCCCTTCCCTGGGCATCCCCATCTTAGCTGACCTAACTTGGTTTCGTAACATCCAGAATGTTATCAACAAGGCACATCAGCACATGTCTTAAGCTGCTGGCAACCTTCCACTCAGCCAGTCCAACTGCATCACGGTCTGATTCTCTGATCAAACTGAAGATGAGCAGCAGAAGCTTCAGTGCTGAAGATACTTGAGCAGATCATCGGCTACCCCCTTCCCTACCTGTCATCCTGCCTTAATAAAGGAATGTGTCAAGGACTGCACCCATCCTGTCACTAACATACTAACTACACATATCACTCCACACTTCTAATACTCTACATGTCTCGTTCTCTTACCCCTAATTCTCATTTCAATTACAAGTAATTTATTGATATAAAGGTGAAATGAGGTTTCCCTTTATTTAAGCTCTTTATTCAAGGGTGGAGCTGGGGCTTGAACTGCAGAAAGTCTCTTCCTCAACAGACAATTAGTCCCTCAATGTCTCTGTGCTGCCTTAGAATGAAATGAAGTGGAAAATAACATAAATGCCACAAGCCCTGGACCTCCATGCAAATCACAAAGAGAAAACCTCCTGGCTTTGCGGGGCAGTACCTTCCAAAAGCTGGGAGGAGAGTCTTCAACCACACTTCAAGGACCCACAGTGCTGCTTGACTTAACCAACCACAGTCTGGTCAGCAGCATGACATCATAGAGCCTTTTGCTCTTTACCATGGCACCATAACCTGCAAACCATCACATCATGCTCGATTAGTTATGCAACAACTTTAGAAAGTTTAAAAAAAAGATTTGTTACCATATGTTGATGACACACTTTTTTTCCTGATGCTCAGATAAAGTCCTTCAATGTTTTTCTCTGGGTCCTTTTGATTGGTCCTTGTGTGAAGAAATGAATTTATTAATAATAATGAAGAAATGAAGAAATATTCCACATCAACAGCATGAGAGTAACATGAAAGAAACAAGCCAACACTTATCTACAACACTACCACAATCTTTAAGTATCATTCTGGTAACGTCTGCTCCAGCTCTTCTGACTTCCACTTGTTCCAGCCACCGGCCTGAATGGTGAGGATGTCTGTGCAGAATGAAAGGATCAAAATGTATCAAACTGAGAAAACAAACTACACAAAAAGGATGCATCTTCAATGAGTATTTACCAGCTTTTGACACATATTTACTTGGAACATGTGTCTGCTGAAGAGAGGAAGCTGTTCACTCGGTTCAGTCCCTTTCCCTAATGTTGTCCCTTCTTGATTTCATCCTCGGATCCTCCTCATTTCAACCAAAACATATGTTTGTTAACTTTTGAAACATAAGGGGTTAGAAAAAAACTCCTGCAGGAATAATGAGAAATAAGCCGTGGATAATGATGACCTCCCCCATCCAAGAGTAACCTTGAGAAGGACACATGTCCAACAGGTCCTGCATCTCAGGACACTGACCCACAACCTTCTCCAAATGCGACCAGAACTCGTGGACTACATCAGAGCAGAAGAACTGCACGTTCTGTGGAGAAAGCCGTTTCTGCAAATGTACAGGATTCATGAATATACAGTATTTTCACGCCTATAAGGCGCACTAAAAAGTCATGAATTTTCTTCCGCCAGCAGGGGGCGCCCTATGAGCCGGTGCGCCTATTGTGTAGTTGTGGGTTGTAGAAGAAGATGGAGTGAGGAAGGGAGAGAGACGTAAAGGCCAAGAGGATCCTAACTGCAGTGCAACTATCTACATTTAAAGCCTTCTATGCTCCTTCTACCTCATAATAATCCTCAACCATTTCAGTACAGGAGGAGTAAGCAGAGAAGCAGCTGGAACACTGCTTTAAGCTGCTGCTTTCACTAGCGCAAAGGAGAAATGCAGAGAGACTGGCGCAGTTCTGTGTGTGTGTCTGTGTGTGTCTGTGTGTGTGTGCTGAAAGGAGTAGGTTTTCGCCAGCGCCAATGAAGAAAGGAGACCCGCAAGTCTGTGTGTGTGTCTCTGTGTATGTGTTTGTCATTATTACATCGAGGTAATAATTGTGGGGACATCATTACTTTCTCATTACCTCTAATTTTTGATATTTTTCTTTTCCCAATGAAAAAAGATCCTTAACTCATTAGTGTTTTAGATCCACCTGACCTTTTGGTGCCTTTTCAAAAAGTTGTTTTGTCTGGAAGTCTGAGCTATCATTGAAATCTAGTGATCAATTTTGGCTCGAGACCTGTTTGAATTCCTCTAATATGACCAAAAGTCCTAATCTGCAATTTATCCAATACAAGATTCTCAAGAGAAATCACTACACCGGACAGAGGTTATTTAAAATGGGTCTAGGTCAGTCTGCTGTATGCACACAGGCAACAACATAGACGACTATTTGCACGCCCTGTGGTTCTGTTCACCTGTCCAATCATTCTGGCGTAAGGTCTGTGAGAGCTATCAATATAGTGTAATAATAAGATTCCTGGATACCCCAAATTCTGCTTACTAGGTGACCCAAATAACATCAACATAGAATCTAACAAGGCTTATATGGTTCTCACCGCTGTATGTATCACAAAGAAAATGATTCTCCTAAACTGGAAATCTAAAAATAATCTTAGCATCAATCATTACAGAAACCTCATGTCAGAGCATATTAGTTAAGAGATAATGTCCTCCACAAAAAATAGGTCGGCTTCAGACTCCCTGGCTCCAGCTGATTAGTCACATAACCTAGTAGGGGTGGGATGGTGATGGGTTGAGCCATATCCTGGCTGGTTCCGTGGGCTGGTGCGGGTTTGGAGGGGGGGCGTGAAACACCATGGCCGGTGTTTCACCCGTGGCCGGTTGTTTGCCGCTTGACCTGCCCCCCCCCCCCCCCCCCCCCCCCCCGGGGGGTCGGCTACGCATCCAAAGCAGGGGTTCAGAGGATCCCTTGTTTTTTTTTTTATTATTATTACTATTATTATTATTTTTATTAATATTATTATTATTTTCTTTAAAAAAAATCATTATTATTTTCTTTTACATAATTTCTTTAGTTTTTTTATTTATATTTTTAATATTATTATTATCATTGTTTGGTTTTTCTTTTGTTCCCCTATTTATCTATTTACTTTTAAGGAGAGGGGGTCGCCTTGGTGGGGGGGGGTGCTAGTCCCTTAGGGCAATGTTTGTCAACCACTGTGGAAGATTGTCAATTGTGCCGTGGGAAATTGCCCTCATTAACTGATCTAAAAAACATTTACCATCTCCAGGATATCAGCTCTTTGTTCATCCAAACAGGTCCTGATAAAACACTGAGTGGTTAGGAATATGAAAGATCATAAAAGACGTTTTTTTTTTTTTTTGCGTTTCTTTTATTTTATTAAAGACACTTCAAGAATGACGATACCGCGATTTAACCGCAGCTTCAGCTTTATTTTGGAAAAGTCCTGCCCCTATAACTGTCTCCATCAATCATTCTTGGAGGCTTAATCACATGTCATCAGTCTGACCAATCAGACGTGGTTAAAGTCTTCACTTCTTTGTCCTGATTTAGCTCATAAAGTTGCTCAGTTCCAACAAAAATAGCAGCTTAAGCTCGTAGCGGAGTAGCTTTCCACAGAATCACCGATTAGGGGGTTAAGATTTAATTCAGGTTTGGTAACCGGATCAGGTTTTCAGCTGTGCAGACTTAGCCGCTGCGACCCGATTTGTGTTCTGCTGAGTGAGAGCCACGGCAGCAGCAGCAAGCTGCAGACAGAAAGTGATCTACTGACCTGTAACTTAATTATTTTTGGACCCCACCAAAATAGAGATTGCAGCTTTTATACACCATTATCAAAATTGCTGCATTAGCTCCCTATTTGTTTAAAGATAATTTTACAATCATTTTATGGTGTATTCAAACAGGAAAAAAAAATTTACGAATTGGGTCCGCTTAATTAGTTCTTGATCGAGTTCTAAATCATGTGTTTGGTCTGTCTTCAGACTGGGATCTACCAGAGGTTTCTGTTCCATACCAAAAATGTATTAACAAAACCACGCGACTAATGATCTTATCAGCCATTGGCTAGGAGTTATTAAGGCAGGTCTAAACAAAATAATAAACATGGAGATGCTGCCTACCGCTTTCTTTCTTGGCATTGTTCTTGAGCGGCCAAAGAGGACAACAGAAGTTTATCAAAAAATGAACATTTTAATTTTTCTCAAAATATGTAAAAATTAGCAAACTGGGCCCTTAAAAGAGGTCAACAGAAACATAATTAACTCAGGTAACAAACTTAACTTTAACTTAACCAACTGAAAAGACCAAGTAACAGAAACAAACTGACCTAACCAAAGACACAACAGGGGACCATATATAGTGGCTGATCAGACCACTTGAGAAACAAGGGGGGAAACTAACATAGCCACACAGACAAACAAAGACTATTTTAACAAAAAATATAACGACAAGACTAAACACCAAACTTGGTCTGTTGGTGGAAAAAAAAATCATCAAAAGTGGACCAAAATGAATAATAACCAACAGAAGCAAAGCAAATAAACATTAAATAAGTCCATTGATTTCTCCCCTTGGAAGCATCTGTAAATGGCGCCTGCCCAATTGCCTGACTGGAGAATTTAAAGGCTGTGAAGACTTTACTTTCTCTTTTGCCAGTCCTCACAGCACAGCTCCAGGAGCAGAACCTCAGCCACACCCGTAGGGACCAGTAGCACTCCCCAAACTGGCAACTCCAAAACAGGTGACATGAATCAAACTAACCAAAATGATTAAACTAAACAATATATGTACATGTCTATGCTACCAATAAATACTGAAACCAAAGAAGATATATTTTAAACTCAAAGAAATCTGTGCATTGATTTTAAGAATAAAGAATCTGAAATAATACAATTAAATAGAAAGTGCGTGTGACAGACAGGACTGTGGGTGGTAGTTTGTCCCTCATGGTGTACCATAAGTTAACATTCATGGCCAGCACCTGTTTGTTGAGCTCTGATTGGCCCATGAGGTTAATAAATAGCAGCTGTGGGAGTTCTGACTAGATGCTGGTTTCCTGGTTTGGCCTTGGTGAGTGAGCTTGACGTGGACCTTTTCTACTAAAGTTTTTTAATCATTTGTGTAATTTTACTAAAGTTTTTAAGCATTTGAGTTAGCAACATTTTAAATTGTGGATATATATTAACAGGTGGTGGCATGAGTTCTGACCCTGGGGCATGAGAGGTAACATAAGGGTTTGTAAACATGTTTTTTTCCCTGGGAGAACTAACTTATTTGTCTTTTTCCAGCAGAGTTGCCACTGCTGTTTTTCTTATAGTGTTTTTAGTCATTGTTTTTAATGTTTTAACCAAGCTTGACACCCTTGCTTTTATCCATTTTAAACTGTTTTGTGCCCATTTTAGTCTCTTGGTGGTTGGACCTGGCTGGAGGTGCCTGCCTCCTCCCTTTATCCTTACGGTAGCTGGTGGGTGCCATACGTAGTATTGTGTAAGGGAGACCCCCCCCCTGTTTTCGGCTTATAAATTGGTGGTGTCCTGCTCAGGTGCACCGCATCTGTTTTGTATTTTCTTTTAATCACTGTTTGGGTGGTGGTGTGTTTTTGTGTGTATTGGGGCCCTGGTGAGGGTTTGGATTGGATATCTCCCTTGGTGGTGTTTGTGGCTACCCACTGGTGCAGTGGGACTGAGGACTCCCTGGAGGCAGCCGTCCTCAAGCAGTGTTGGAGTGCGGTCCAATTGTCCGAGTTTAATGTAACCTTCACTTTAATGGAACTTGTGTCCATTTTATAATAGTATATTTTTAACCTTTACCTAATCCAGTTTTCATTTGGGGTGCAAATGTAAGAGGGCATCCGGTCACATGTGCAATGATGGGAGGAGGTTACAGCCATTTTGTTTGTGGGTGTGGCAGGGTATGCTGCCATCACAGTTCTCTTATTAAAACGGTATATCTCAAATACCAATTTTGAATGTATGTTTGAAAACCAATTACAACACTTTTACTTGTTTTTAAATGGCTGAGGAACGGTACAAGGCAACTACTGGCAAAAAACCGTGTTGTGATTTAACACAGAATGCTAGTAACTGCAGTGCTGAGGAGACTGTCGTCACATTTTTTGTATGCACAAGTCTATCTGTTGCACCTCTCACCCTGCATGCACGAACCACAAGGCCCTTCCACTCTTCTCCAACTTTACGTCAGTCATTTCCAGATAGTTAAACAAGGATTTATGATTTGCTTCAGCTTAGTCAGATTGAAATTACTGAAACCACCTCTAATTCACTTTAAGCAGACCAAACATGTCCAGTCTGAATACATCCATAATGATTTATAAATGTTTTAATTCAAATAAATGTTACATTGGTCATGGGACTTCTTGTCCCCTTCTAAGTGTGAGCCTTTACGATCCTGAGATGCTCCAGCACCAGTCTTTGAGTTGCTCCTAATGTGAAGACAAAATATAATACTGTCCTGAGTTGGATAGTGGATTGAGGGTTGTTTTTTTTTTTTTTGTTGTCTTTTCAAGGCCTTCCGCTATCTTTGGAGTTAAGATTAGGGCTGCCACAAATGATTATTTTAGTGGACTAATCGCAGATTATTCTTTTATTGACTATTGATTAATAGGGTTATGCGTAAACTGGATGTAAAACACACATCTTAACCATCATTCCATTTAAACAAACTAAAAATAAAGACAAGATTATCAAAGATTTAATGAATCATGCAGCTACTTTCCTTTGTTGGGTTTTGGCATTAAAAAATAGATTAAATCAATTTAGGCTGAGGTGGGGTTGATCTGCAGGTACAAAAGAACACTCCTCTCTCTAGCCTCTCTTTTGCCCGTCGCCTGTGTTTCTGATACCGCGGCTGCATGTGGGGAATAGCTACCAACTCTGTCTGTGAATTTCTCACTTATAATAAATGGAAGAGACATATGATGTTGTGTAATAAGGTTTATTTTATTGTGAAGAGTTGTAATCATCTCTCCATGTTGGGGTTATGATTATTATTAAAATTTATTACTGGTACAAGTAGCTGTCTGTACGACAGCTGCTTCTGCTGTGTTTCTGTGTCTCTGTGGCCGAGTTTGAAGTTTCACTATTTCAAATTAATACGAAGAGGGGAAAAAATATTAAAACCTTTTTGCTTTATTAATGTCTCAATGAGGCTGGAGCTGATAGCCCCCTCAGTGTCTCTCTGTCTGCTGACATATCGAACGAGTGAGCTGAAAGCCGCCGATCTTTTGAGAGGGTCACCCGAAAGTAGCTGGATGAGCTCCGAGAACCTCCAGCTCCAAAAGGAAATACTTCCTTACTCCAAGAAGGAAAATTCTCATAGATTGCTATTGAGAAATAAAGTTATTGCTCAGTCATTGTATTTGTCAGAATAACTATTATTGCTCTGATACAAATTTTATACAATATATATGTATAGTATAAAATTTTGAACGATCCTGATCCAGAAGGATCCCTCAAAGGGTGCAGTCCCATCCAACTACCGGCCAATAACCTGTCTCTCCACAACATGGAAGCTCATGTCAGGCATCATTGCAACCAAGATAAATAGGCACATGGATCAATACATGAGCAACACACAGAAGGGCATTGGTAGAGAATCCAGAGGAGCCAAACACCAACTCGAGGTCGACAGAACAGTCGCTCAAGACTGCAAGTCATGACACACCAACCTGTGCACAGCCTGGATTGATCACAAGAAGGCCTATGACTCAATGCCACACACGTGGATCACTGAATGCTTGGAGCTATACAACATCAACAGGACTCTAAGAGCCTTCATAGGAAACTCAATGAAGATGTGGAAAACCACCCTTGAACCCAATGGGAAGCCACTTGCACAAGTGTCCATCAAATGTGGGATATACCAAGGTGATGCCCTGTCCCCACTGCTGTTCGGCATAGGTCTGAACCCCCTCAGCCAAATAATCAACAAGACTGGCTATGGATACCGACTCAGATATGGGGCCAACATCAGTCACCTCCTCTACATGGATGACATCAAGCTATATGCTAAGAGCGAGCGTGACATTGACTCCCTGATCCACACCACCAGGATCTACAGTAATGACATTGGGATGTCATTCGGGCTCGAGAAATACAACCGGATGGTGACAAAGAGAGGCAAGGGGTAGTCCACACAGGAGGGGTCTCACTCCCAGAAGAAACAATAGTAGACATCGAGGACAGTTACAAGTACCTTGGAATTCCACAGGCAAATGGCAACCTGGAGCAGGCAACAAGGAAAGCTGCAGCAGCTAAATACCTCCAACAAGTACGGCAAGTTCTGAGAATCCAGCTCATTGGCAAAAATAAGACCCGGGCAATAAACAGCTACGCACTGCCAGTTATCAGAGACCCTGCAGGAATAATAAGATGGCCAAAGGAAGAGATACAGACCACGGATGTTAAAACACAAAAGCTCCTCACCATGCATGGAGGGTTACATCCCAAATCCAGCACCCTGAGACTGTATGCTAGCCGCAAGGAAGGAGGCCGAAGGCCTAGTGAGCGTAAAGCCACTATCCAGGCTGAAACATCCAAGATGCATGAGTACATCAAGCTCAAGGCCCCAACTGACGTTGTGCTGAGTGAATGTCTCAGGCAATGGAGAGCAGAAGATACAGTGCTGGAGGACAGATCCTCATGGAAGGACAAACCCCAGCATGGGATGTACCACCGGACCATAACTGAAGTGGCTGATATCAAGAAGTCCTACCAATGGCTAGAAAGGGCTGGCCGACAGAACAGCACTGAAGCACTCATCCTGGCAGCTCAGGAACAAGCCCTCAGCACCAGAGCTATATAGGCTCAGATCTACCACACCAGACAAGACCCAAGGTGTAGGCTGTGCAAAGAGGCGCCTGAAACAATCCAGCACATAACTGCAGGATGTAAGATGCTGGCAGATAAAGCATACATGGCAGATAAAGCATACATGGAGATTGTTTGTCCACAATCAAGTGGCACGAATATTAGACAGGAACATGTGTGCAGAATATGAACTGGAAAGCCGAAGGTCAAAATGGGAAACACCTCTGAAGGTGGTAGAGAATGAGAGGACAAAGATCCTGTGGGACTTCCAGATCCAGACTGATAGGATGGTAATGGCGAACCAACCAAACATTGTAGTAGTGGACAAAGAACAGAGGAAAGCTGTTGTGGTGGATGTGGCAGTGCCAAGTGATGGGAACATCAGGAAGAAGGAACATGAGAAACTGGAGAAATACCAGGGACTCAGAGAAGAACTGGAGAAAGCCTGGAAAGTGAAGGTGACAGTGGTCACCCGGAAGGACCTCAGACCTCTCAGTCCAGAAAAGCGCAGTGCTATTCCTAGCACTCCATTCCTAGCTAAGATATTGCAGGACCCTCAAGCTCCCAGGCCTCTGGTAGAGGACCCGAGCTTAGAGGAGAAACCACCCGCGGAGGGTGAGAGGGGCGTTAAAAAGTTTAAATTAAAAAAAAAAACGCCCCTCTCACCCTCTGCGGGTGGTTTCTCCTCCAAGCTCGGGTCCTCTACCAGAGGCCTGGGAGCCTGAGGGTCCTGCGCAGTATCTTAGCTGTTCCTAGCACTGCGCTTTTCTGGACTGAGAGGTCTGAGGTCTTTACAGGTATCTGTTGTAGCCACTCCTCAAGCTTGGGGGTTACTGCCCCGGGTGCTCCAATTACCACAGGCACCACTGTCACCTTCAGTTTCCAAGCTTTCTCCAGTTCTTCTCTGAGTCCCTGGTATTTCTCCAGTTTCTCATGTTCCTTCTTCCAGATGTTCCCATCGATTGGCACTGCCACATCCACCACAACGGCTTTCCTCTGTTCTTTATCCACCTGTACAATGTCTGGTTGGTTCGCCATTACCATCCTATGAGTCTGGATCTGGAAGACCCACAGGATCTTTGCCCTCTCATTCTCTACCACCTTTGGAGGTGTTTCCCATTTTGACCTTGGGGTTTCCAGTTCATGTTCTGCACACATGTTCCTGTATATTATTCCAGCCACTTGATTGTGGCGCTCCATGTATGCTTTCCCTGCCAGCATCTTACACCCTGCAGTTATGTGCTGGATTGTGTCAGGCGCCTCTTTGCACAGCCTACACCTTGGGTCGTGTCTGGTGTGGTAGATCTGAGCCTCTATTGCTCTGGTGCTCAGGGCTTGTTCCTGGGCTGCCAGGATGAGCGCTTCAGTGCTGTCTTCTAGGCCAGCCCTTTCTAGCCATTGGTAGGACTTCTTGATATCAGCCACTTCAGTTATGGTCCGGTGGTACATCCCATGCTGGGGTTTGTCCTTCCATGAGGATCTGTCCTCCAGCACTGTATCCTCTGCTCTCCATTGCCTGAGACATTCACTGAAAACACTGTCAGTTGGGGCCTTGAGCTTGATGTACTCATGTATCTTGGATGTTTCAGCCTGGATAGTAGCTTCTACGCTCACTAGTCCTCGGCCTCCTTCCTTGCGGCTAGCATACAGTCTCAGTGTGCTGGATTTGGGATGGAACCCTCCATGCATGGTGAGGAGCTTTCGCGTTTTAACATCCGTGGTCTGTATCTCTTCCTTTGGCCATCTTATTATTCCTGCAGGGTATCTGATAACTGGCAGTGCGTGTATATATATATATATATATATATATATCAGACTCTGTGTGAAAAATGTTGGTTTTATTCTAGAAAAAGTGTGTGAAATAATAAAGATATTTTTTCCTCTCTTTTTTGGGTGCTTGTGGGCTCCCTATGAGATTGTGCCCTTGACGACTGCCCACATTACTCATGGGTAAAACCATAGCTGCTGCCCCTCAACTTGTAATTTTTTTCTAAAGGAATTCAGCTCATGTGGTATAACAAGAGAAGCTAAGTCAATGAGCTGTTTGAGATCACTCAGCACAAGAACACCCTTACCATTCTTTTTATTTATTTATTTGTTTATTTATTTATTTAAGTATTTAATCTGTTTGTTTGTTTGTTTATTTTTCATTTACAAAGTAAAATATATACAATCTACTTAAGGACAACATAAGTAGGATGAAGATCAAGTCCCCATGCTTATTATTTCAAATAATACAAATAAATGACTAAATTAGTGGTTATAATCAAAACAAACACAAAATGAAAACCCATAGTAAAAATAATAAAAACTGGAACACTAAATTTACATCATGCTACATACAAATCAATCGTTTTGTCATTTTTGGGTCATCTGGACCCCACAAGACCACAGGACTTTCTTTTTTAATGATTTTTGAATTTACCTGGTGTACAGGGCAGACCTGAAATTTTGTTTACATTTGTCCACATTTGTCATGGGATGGATAATACGTTAATGTAATTCTGGGGTCATCTTGAACTCAAAGATAGCAGAAGGGTTAAGAAATTTGAAGCATTGAGCATTTGAAGCAATTAACTTCATTATCATCAGGCTGGATTACAATTATTCCTTATTTGTAGGGGTTTGCAACTCTGCTTGACTCCAACTTCTGTAAAATGTGGCTGGGCGCCTATTAACTACAAAACCGACATACGATCACACCTCCCTGGTTTTAGCTTCACTTCACTGGTTGCCTGTTCATTTTAGAATTCATTTTAAGATTTGTTTTTAAATCCTCACATAGTTTCGCACCAGTTTACCTCTCTGAGCTGCTGCAGCCTTATGTCCCCTCCTGTTCTCTTAGATCAGCTCCTTCTAAAAGTCCCACAAAAAAAATTCAAACTCAGAGGGGACTGTGCATTTGCCGCAGCAGCTCCAAAACTCTGAAACGATCTCAAAGTGTCTTGAGCATTGTGGCACCTTGTTTAAAGACAAATAAATCAATATGTACTTCAAAATATTTTTTTTAAAACTTAAAAATGACAATGTAAAGAATATCTTATACATGGTTATTGACATTAAAGGGAAGACAAAATGATCTAATTTTTATTACAGACATTACTATGTTTTTTTTCTCCCCCTGTCAACCAAACATTTTACTTCCATGTCAGGTTGCATGATGGACTTTTATGTTTGCTGATACATCTCATCCAGCATTATGTCATTACTTTTCCTTTTTCTCGACTGCTTTCTTTCAATAACAATTTCCTTCTGATTTTTACTTCTTTCCTTCTCTCATTTGCTTTCCCTCTATCACTCCACTTTTCCCTCCGCCTCCTAGTATCATCCTGTCACCATATGCTAATCCTCATCTATTTCTCTCTCTTTCAGTTGCAAGTTTCTTTTTTCTGTCTTAATTATCCTCTAATCGTCTGTTTAATTCTTTAAAAAAGGAAGTGTCAGGCCAAAGCAGAAAGCTGCTTTAGCGGTTACAGAGTGTTCCAGACACTCAAATGTTGCAAACAAAGTTGAATGAAAAGCTCTTTTCTACTTTCCAAACATGCTTGATGAAAGCAGTAATGTTTCTCCTACTTTAGTCCTGTATCTGCAGTCCTCAAATCACTGACTGCATTTGGGATGCTACCTGTTGTTGCATTCTTCATTAGACTCATGTTCACCTTCTCCATTAATCCGCTGCTCTCTCCTCATTCTCTGTTCTATCTAGGTTCTATCTAGTTCAGAAGTCGGGGGGGTTGCAAATAATACACAGATGATTTTTCCTCTCTGTTCAACTCTCTGACTGGTCGCTCATGCAACATTCACTGGAGCTAGGAAACTACAAAACTGGCATTATCATGAAAGTTCTGAGTCAAAAAAACATTCAGGGCTTGAAGATAAATATTTGGGGCTAGAGCCAGGAATGCCCAGGCCAGGTGACGCCACTGGCAACAATGTAAGAAAATTTGTCAACAGTAATTAGTTTAGCTTTTGTTATATTCGGGTTTTCCTCCAAAAAACGTAACACAGAATATTTCAATTCTACCCAACAGGGCAGTGCTTTTAATGAACTCAGGCAGGTTAAACTCTTAGCTCAGGTGCATTCATTCATTCATTCATTCTGATTGTGCAACGTCCGACTGGAAAACCAAACACTCAACAATAGTTCCTATTGTTACAGCTTCAATGTTAAACACTCTGAAATTGTCCTGCCTTTGCTATGTTTACAGTGATTTGTGAATTCAGTGATTTAAGCAACTTTAACTGCGCAGAAAAGATCATCTGCAGCCCTACATCTCATCCAAAGAGCTATCGCTAGCATTAGCATGGCATAAATGAGAAAAAATGAAAACCTTAATTACTTTCAGAGTCAACCTTTCTAACCTTTCCCTGGTTTGTTAGAGAGCCATTATCCATAGCTTGCTAAATATTGTCCACATGAATTTGGGGAAGAAGCAGTGAACTTGTATTTTGATTTGTGAACAATCTACGATATAGAAGCAAATAAAGTTTGGCATGATATTTTTAAATATATTTTTTAAAATATTTTTAAAAGAAATATTTTTTCATTTTCTGTTGCAAGTGGTAAAGTTAACTTTCAGTATTTAAAGTTTAAATTAAAGTTCTCCTCTTTGCCGATTTATGCACTTAAAGCGGAAGTCATTTATCACATTTCTGGTGCTGTTGCCATCTTGTATAACGTTATGTGAAAGGGGTCTATTGAGGATTACTTTGAGACCCATGGCCTATAGAATGAAATTAACAAGCAGATGTATGGACTCACAGGTTAATCAATCGATCGATCAATCAATAAATTAAACAACCTACAATAAACTTAAAACACTTTTTAAAAATGCTCCTGAAATACTGGTTCTTACTTTTAGTCAATAAAATACACCATTCTAAAGGTTAAGAATAGTGTAAATTGAAAAAAAGAAATTCAAAATCCACCCAAAAACCTAAAAAACCCCCAAAAAATTTCCACTTAAATGGCATTTTTTTAAAGGGTTAGTTAGGTTAAACGTTGGCGCGTTCCAGATGGGTGGGGTTTTAAAATTCAAGGTAGGAGGTGTGTCTCCACACTGGACATTCCGTTTAGCAAATCAAGCGATCCTTCACTGACTATCCTATGAGCTGCTGGAGAATCTGGAACTTTCGGTCGGCGTCAGAGAAATCGACTCCCTGCTCAAAGTAAGTAACTATTTTAAACATTTTAATTAATGTTGTTTTAAATTATGGATTAAAATGTCAATTTTTGCATGTGATGACACAAATGTAGAGTTTGTTTTTGTTAAACTAGCAAAAGTTTGGATTTACAGATTCACATGGTGGTCGTGTATATTTCGCTACATCTTTTGGGTTTCAATCAGGGGCAATTCTTTTATGTATTTGTTATTTTTAAATTACTGTAAAAGGTTTTTGTCTTAAGATTAATGAAAGGCGAGGAAAAGGAAAACTCCCACACAAGTTCACAACCTAGCATGATTCTGTTCCCATCGGTCATGCTAATGAGCCATAAACTCGTGCACATCACAGCCTTGCCTTCAAGATGGCGGCGAGCTGCAACTAAAAGTTCCTCCTTTTTGAGAGCATTTTGTGTTTTTACGGATGTTTTTTTGCGTGTTCTAAGCCTGTTGTGGAATTAAACATACAATATAGCCATGTGGATATCTGAATGTCGGTTTTCAACGAAAGATGACCATGTAGCGACTTTCCGGTCAGATGAATCATGTGGCCCCCGAGTTAAAATAATTGCCCACCCCTGCACTATATAGTGAACTGCATAGTGATTTGGGGGGATTTGGACACAATTTTGGTTTCATCCATTGCTGTGTTTATAATGACTTATCGCGTGAGTTGGTTTGTGCTTTACGCAAAATTATGATTTAAGTCAGGGGTGGGCAATTATTTTAAGTCGGGGGGGGGGGGGGGGGGGCATATTGGGTTCTAAAATTGGATAGAAGGGCTGAACCAGGAGCAGATGATATAACATGGAATGTAGATGAAAACATTTGGATTGAAAATTATATTCCAAAACAGATTATTCTAGTTTTTTAGTATAAAACTTTTGTTCCCTTTTTAGATCTGTATTTTATTTTGAAGCCCTTTGGTACCTTCAAGGAGTTGTAAAATGCTATATGAATACAGTTTCATTCATTCATGATCCTTTTAATAAAATAAATTACACTATTTATGAAATAAAAAATGACCAAACAACACTATTATTTTCAAAGACAAAAATTCAGGAAAGACATACTAATACATAAATAAAAACAAAAAACAATAAATAGTGGATCCTCTCTCGTCATAATTCCACAGAGACTTTGAGCTCATCGCTCGTCTCACAGTTTGTGCAGCTGCGCTGTGTCCTGCACGTCTGTTTCTCATCCAGTAATAATGAAAAAGCAAATTTCTCTGTCTTCTGCTGCAGCTAATCATATATCTGTGTTACCTTTTCACCAGTACAGAGTTCCTCGTTTATTGCTGGAGTTTCGTTCTAAAAATAACCGTGAACGGTGAAATCCAGTCTGATTACAGACGTTTATGGCAGTAAAACTACTCACTGCATAAATCCACTTTTCTCACACAAACATGAACATTTTCACCCTTTTCTCTCTTTTTTTTAATTCTCAAACCTTCATAGAAATTAAAATGAAAAAGATCTGACCATCGATCACAGATTTCTGATCTGAAGAGCTCCACGTTTCTGTACAGGAGACACAGCATGGAGGAGATTAATTGACAGGGTCTCCAGCCAATCAGGACACAGAACAGGGTGCTGTTTAAAAAAAGCAGCATGATTGCTCTAAGAATGAGCTAAACCGGGAAGGATAAACTGTGATGTAGAAAGGGAAGACTGTCTTTTGTTCTGTTTGACAGAGATTTTAGAGGGTTTCAGGTTGGAGCACAGACCGCAGAAGGGGGTAAGAAAATGTCACGTCTTGATCGTGTCGCCAGATTAAAAAATTAAATAAACATGGGTCTCTGATATTGTTCAGTGGGCCGGACCAAACATGGAGGCAGGCCGGATCCAGCCCGCGGGCCGTAGTTTGCCCACCCCTGATTTAATGCAAACTGTCATTTCAAAATGTTGTTTTTCAAAATTCCTAGAATTTTGATAAAGTTTTGCCCAAATGTGTTATGGAAATGCAGCTTATTTAAATGAAGGGTGGTGTGGCAACAGGACAGAACAGCAGGATCAAAATGGTTATTTAATTACTTTATTCATTACCTTCTAAAAAGTATTTCACTACTATTTACCACACTCTTTTTTTTTTTCTCTCCCCCCCCCCCAATCATGTACAATTCCCCAAGATAAAATCGCACAAAGACGGCCCTCATGTATTTCAGTAATTTTTTAAGTCATAACCTTATGCAAAGTATGAACATGGTTTACAACATAACCTGACTTCATTAGAATTCAGACACCAATGTGGGTGTTTGAATTACACTAGAATACGTTCATAGCTCATGTGGTCTCAGCCATTTTTCAGTCATATGTGGAAAGAACTTTCCATATGATATTCATATCTATGAATCTGAAACTAAGCCGCTCTTTTGAAATCATTATTTATTACCTCTATGTTCATTTCCACTCACTTAAGGTATTCCATACAAAAAGTTTTCCAGTCTCCATGGGGTCGATTAGGATCACCTTAAAGTGAACAAAAATAAATATTGTGAATTTAAAAAGAAAAAAAATTGAACATTTTAAAGCAAGACCTTGTAAGTTTGAACATTTTTTTTATTTTAAGAAAGAAAATTAAAGTAAAAAATAAACGTAAGCTTTTTCTTTTTTTTTTTTCAAATCAACAGTTTTAGCTTTGATTTTTCAAAATTCTCTTAAAACTAACAATAGGGATGGGTATCGTTAAGGTTTTAACGATACTACTACTCTTATCGATACTGCTTATCGATCCGGTACTCTTATCGGTACTCTTATCGATACTTTTTGAGGACGAAAAAAAATAAATAAATAACAAATTAAGAACATAAAGTGTTTTATTTCCTCATTATGGAACAACTCTGTTTTTTTTTACAAAACATTTTACTTTATACATGAGAATGTTCCAGACAGGATATTTATTTATTTATTTAATCTAATTGTTTTTATTCTTTATGAGCGTGATATTTCATTTGGTCTTTTGTCCATTTTCCACAACCTTGAATAGACTTTTCTGTCTGTCAAACACCAGAGTTAAGATAAGTTAAGTTAAATGATGGAAACAAATTCACTTTGATGCAGACTCCTTTCTATTTTGCCAACTCCATTTATTTTTCTTTAAATCCAGTAAACCCAATAAATGATATTAATTTTACGGATGACAACTATCATTAGTTATTAATTATTATTAAGTATTAGGAAGCAGCTGATAGTTTGTCGCGGGTCTGGAATCAGAAGCGGTGAATCTAAGCCCCGCAACTCTACCTGTTTGTTGTATTCTCCGCGTGCAACGCCCCCCACCCCCCCTCCCGCTGCCCCAGCCTGTTCTGCACAAACAGCGCAACATACGGTCATCGTAGCAGCAAGGTGACAGGATGGTCGGCAAACGTAATAATTTTTAAGCAGAAACATTAGTTCTTAGTCTAGGGCGGCATGTGTCCCTACAAGATCGCCACTGACTGTGTGTGCGCTGCCTTGTCTTGTGTGTGTGCGCGCGCGGCGCGTGCTGTCAGAACAACAGCCCCGCCCCCCCGTGCACACAAATAGACAGACAGAGCTCTCCTCTTCAACGAGAATACCGAAATTAATATCATCATCTATAATTAACGCAAAATTGACTGACTTGGTGAGTTAAATATGGCAGATAACGTTTATATTTTGTGGGACACAAAAAAAAAAAAAAAAAAAGTAACTTCTCCAGTACCGATAGCAGAACCGTTAAGGTCAGATCTTAACGATACTGCGGTCTTGAAGAATGCGGCCCCGGGGCTGGTTCAATACCGGGGCACGGTACCCAACCCTAACTAACAATGTGTACCTTTGGTTTTCAAACTGTTTTCAAACTTTCAAAAACACTTTTTAGATTTAAGATGTCTTGTTTTTGAAATAAAAAACACATTTATACTCTGTTTTTTCATTCATTTAAGCTGATTCTAAATTGACCCCACAAGTCTCTCCACTTCTCTTTTGCGCACAGTTCTGCGCTGCAGGTCAAGTGAATTCCCTCCCCCCAAAAGAGTGCAAAAACTCATTTCAGGCAGTCACATGCTGCTTAGTGAGTAATATAAAGTTAAACATGGTGAATTATTAGGCAAAAAAACGGCTTCCAGGAAGAAGCCAGCCCATGTTGTTCACACCAAAGACAGACTTTAAAGTTGTTTTATTTGCTACAGACAAATGGGCTGGGTCTCTGCTCTGCTGTTCACCTGTTGTTACTCTTTGCAGCATCACGTTTCGTTCAATCTTTGAGCCAGTTTAGAGAGGAACTTGATTGCAGCAATGAAGGCGTGTCTGTACTTTGACCAATCCCCAACTCTGTGCTCACATGCATGCGTCAGTAACTTCTTTTTTTTTTTTTTAAATTAATCAGCGTTTTGTTTCATTTAACTGAGTGAGAACGTCAGAGCCCACAAAACCTAAGTAACAAAGTATCAAGGTTTTCTGTCTTCCAGTAATTGTAATTTGTTACCAAAATTAAGCTGTAATTTGTGACATTTCTCAGTTACTGACAAAATATTAAATAACTTTAATTTCCTACTTTTTAATCCGTTATACTCAACACTGCCCGACAAACCCTGCATTCCAGACTTAGTGTTCATTTCAGTGAGATGTTGGCCCTTCTTTCTAGCTGTTATCACTGCAGGTTAGTATAATAAATTCATCAACATGTGAAACATCACAAAATGCATAGATTCAAGACCCTCCCCCCACTTTGGCCAATCCAGACCCCTGCACACACCTCAGCCGACCAACTAAGGCCAAAAGACAGACAATTACCACCTGGCCTGAGGATAACCCTCCCCCGACTGTAGGCCTCCTTTGAAGAAACACAGAGGGAAGCTTTCTTCCATGATGATCTGGCTAAATTCAAAGACACAGTACTGTCTAAAGCAGGGGTGCTCATTACGTCGATCGCGATTGACCGGTCGATCTTCAAGGACATGACGGTAGATCGCGGGACAGAAGATTTAAAAAAAAAAAAAGTACTTCTTAAAAATCCACCAGCCAATCAAAATCCTCACCGACAAGTACGGGATTTGATTGACATGCAGAATGGCTAATCGGACATCCTCTGACACATACGTCACTGTTGACGCGTATTTAAATTCACTGAGCGCAAACTCTCTGTCGGCAGAAAGTCTCTTTTTGGCCCGCTGCACATCGTGTCCCCGGCAGAAGACCACTCCTGACAACTGGACAGCCGCCCCGCGTGTATAGTCCTGGCATCAGCTCTGCAGTTCTCGGCCGATAAATACGAGCTCATTAAGGAAGCTGCGAGGCACGCGCTTCGTACGGAGCCATCAGCGCCAAATGCCTCATAATATGCCATGCTCCCCGCATTGTACCGTTTACAGCAGAGCATGACATACGATGGTTGCTGCTTTCTGTCTTTGTAATAAAATGCCTCATCTGTTAATACAAACGTATCGTTGTGTAATCTTACTGTGTAGTTTTTAATCATCAGTACTTAAACAATAATGTTCAAATAACATGTAACTAATAAACATAACTAACAAACATTTACTAAAATTATATATATATATATATATATATATATATAGTAGGGCTGGGAATCACTGGGTACCTCACGATACGATACGCGATACTTTTGCTCACGATAACGATACTATCATGATATGGCGATAATGCGATAATCGATATATCTCGTCTCTAACACTCACGATATATCAAACTTTAAGAAAGAAGAACTTTTTAAAAACAGCTTTTTGGAAAATATTTCCCCATTTATTTTTTAGTTTTTAAACACCATAATAATAAACAACTTGTGTCCTATTTGGTGTAATGAATAACAGACTTTTGTGTAACATTGCTGAATCAGTGATACTGTCCTTTGACAAACAATGACAATTTTCATTTGGAAATATCTGTAAAATTCAGTTTAAACCAGTGATTCTTAACCATGGGGCCGCGGCCCAATCTCGGTCCGCGAGCGCCAACTAGTGGGCCGCAAAAAAATAATCTGTTCTGAACCTGTGGGCCGTGAGGGCCGCCACCTGAATGCCGCTTCCTACCACTTGGTGACAGTGAGACGTCAGTCAGGCGTTGTGGTATGCGCCAATAGAGCCTCGGCCAATAAGTTAATTGGTCAGCCTCGGGCCGGGTCGGGCTTTAATACCCGCGAGTCGGGTCGGGCTGGATTTTTTTAAGCCCCATCTTACCTAGTGTGTGTGTGTGTGGCCGGTGGAGGGGTTGGGGGCAACGGCGTGGTGTGTGTGTTTGTTTGGGGGGCGCGAGCGTCACTAATTGCTGACGCACCACGTCTCGCGCTGCTGCAGTTTCCCGGGCAAACGCTAGGAGATCCGATTGATGGTAAGACGTACTAATGTTCTCTCTGTTAATAACGTTAACTTTATAACGATCTATTTCGATCAAACTTAACGAAAGAGTAACTTAAACATATTATAACAACCCTGAATTAAATCACAACATCAGGTGGCCTGCGTCCCTCTCGTTCTGTCAGTTGCTGAACCACAGCGTATGTCAGTCAGCGGTGGGCTCCCCTTTCGTTCTCACACGCGCAGCCGCGTGTGACAGGAGACGGGAGCGCGCGGCTGCAGAGACGGTAATTCACCGTTTCAGGCTGTAAACTCTGTGATTTAACGATTTAACAGACAACAGGAACCGAATAGTGGCGCCGATTTTTTTCCAAGCTCTGAGCCGCTGTCACCACGTTAAATTTGCGCACCGGACAATTGCCCGTATTATTGCCTGTGCCCTAAAACGGCCACTCCTGCGCGCCCCCCCTGGCATCGCAGGGGGACGCGCCCCACTATTTGAGAAGCACTGCTGTACACACTCCAATACAGAGTTTATAAAAAGAGCCTTTGGACAGCCGCAAGACCATGTTCTTTCTTGGACTCCAACTTGTCTTGGAGTCTTACCGCAGACTGAAGGCACAATGTCCATTTTATTTGTGTTAAATTAAAACTGTCGAAAATTTTCATTTTCTGTCCTCTGACTCGCAGCACAGTGCCGTTGACATTCTAGTCTGGTAATTGTTCTCTGATGCTACTTTTTATAGAATAAACGGGAGATCCTGATTACAAGAGTGAAGAAAGCAGTTGCAGAAAACATGGAGAAGTTTTTAAAAACGAAAAATGAAGTACAAAGTTATGCCGTAGTTAGTTAAAACGTTGGCGCGTTCCAGATGGGTGGGGTTTTAAAATTCAAGGGAGGAGGTGTGTCTCCACACTGGACATTCCGTTTAGCAAATCAAGCGATCCTTCACTGACTATCCTATGAGGCTTGGAGAATCTGGAACTTTCGGTCGGCGTCAGAGAAATCGACTCCCTGCTCAAAGTAAGTAACTATTTTAAACATTTTAATTAATGTTGTTTTAAATTATGGATTAAAATGTCAATTTTTGCATGTGATGACACAAATGTAGAGTTTGTTTTTGTTAAATAGCAAAAGTTGGATTTACAGATTCACGTGGTCGTGTATATTTCGCTACATCTTTTGGGTTTCAATCAGGGGCAATTCTTTTATGTATTTGTTGTATTTTTAAATTACTGTAAAAGGTTTTTGTCTTAAGACTCTAATGAAAGGCGAGGAAAAGGAAAACTCCCACACAAGTTCACAAACCTAGCATGATTCTGTTCCCATCGGTCATGCTAATGAGCCATAAACTCGTGCACATCACAGCCTTGCCTTCAAGATGGCGGCGAGCGCAACTAAAAGTTCCTCCTTTTTGAGAGCATTTTGTGTTTTTACGGATGTTTTTTGCGTGTTCTAAGCCTGTGTGGAATTAAACATACAATATAGCCATGTGGATATCTGAATGTCGGTTTTCAACGAAAGATGACCATGTAGCGACTTTCCGGTCAGATGAATCATGTGGCCCCCGAGTTAAAATAATTGCCCACCCCTGCACTATAGTGAACTGCATAGTGATTAGGGGGGATTTGGACACAATTTTGGTTTCATCCATTGCTGTGTTTATAATGACTTATCGCGTGAGTTGGTTTGTGCTTTACGCAAAATTATGATTTAAGTCAGGGGTGGGCAATTATTTTAACTCGGGGGGGCCATATTGGGTTCTAAAATTGGATAGAAGGGCTGAACCAAGAGCAGATGATATAACATGAAATGTAGATGAAAACATTTGGATTGAAAATTATATTCCAAAACAGATTATTCTAGAGTTTTTTAGTATAAAACTTTTGTTCCCTTTTTAGATCTGTATTTTATTGTGAAGCCCTTTGGTACCTTCAAGGAGTTGTAAAATGCTATATGAATACAGTTTCATTCATTCATGATCCTTTTAAGAAAATAAATTACACTATTTATGAAATAAAAAATGACCAAACAACACTATTATTTTTAAAGACAAAAATTCAGGAAAGACATACTAATACATAAATAAAAACAAAAAAACAATAAATGTGGATCCTTCTCGTCATAATTCCACAGAGACTTTGAGCTCATCGCTCGTCTCACAGTTTGTGCAGCTGCGTCTGTTTCTCACCCAGTAATAATGAAAAAGCAAATTTCTTTGTCTTCTGCTGCAGCTAATCATACCTTTTCACCAGTACAGAGTTCCTCGTTTATTGCTGGAGTTTCGTTCTAAAAATAACCGTGAACGGTGAAATCCAGTCTGATTACAGACGTTTATGGCAGTAAAACTACTCACTGCATAAATCCACTTTTCTCACACAAACATGAACATTTTCACCTTTCTCTCTTTTTTTTAATTCTCCAACCTTCATAGAAATTAAAATAAAAAGATCTGACCATCGATCACAGATTTCTGATCTGAAGAGCTCCACGTTTCTGTAGAGGAGACACAGCATGGAGGAGATTATTGACAGGGTCTCCAGCCAATCAGGACACAGAACAGGGTGCTGTTTAAAAAAAGCAGCATGATTGCTCTAAGAATGAGCTAAACCGGGAAGGATAAACTGTGATGTAGAAAGGAAGACTGTCTTTGTTTCTGTTGACAGAGATTTTGAGGGTTTCAGGTTGGAGCACAGACCGCAGAAGGGGGTAAGAAAATGTCACGTCTTGATCGTGTCGCCAGATTAAAAAATAAATAAACAGGGTCTCTGATATTGTTCAGTGGGCCGAACCAAACATGGAGGCAGGCCGGATCCAGCCCGCGGGCCGTAGTTGCGCCACCCCTGATTTAATGCAAACTGTCATTTCAAAATGTTGTTTTGAAAATTCCTAGAATTTGATAAAGTTTTGCCCAAATGTGTTATGGAAATGCAGCTTATTTAAATGAAGGGTGGTGTGGCAACAGGACAGAACAGCAGGATCAAAATGGTATTTAATTACTTTACATTACCTCTAAAAAGTATTTCACACATTACCACACTCTTTTTTTTTCTCTTCCCCCCCCAATCATGTACAATCCCCAAGATAAAATCGCACAAAGACGGCCCTCATGTATTTCAGTAATTTTTTAAGTCATAACCTTATGCAAAGTATGAACATGGTACAACATAACCTGACTTCATTAGAATTCAGACACCGATGTGGGGTTTGAATTACATAGAATACGTTCATAGCTCATGTGGTCTCAGCCATTTTTCAGTCATATGTGGAAAGAACTTTCCATGATGATATCATCTATGAATCTGAAACTAAGCCGCTCTTTTGAAATCATTATTTATTACCTCTATGTTCATTTCCACTAACTTAGGTAT